>OZ025300.1:270744837-271309837 GCA_964019185.1 Maratus speculifer
CTCACGTGTCAAAAGAGTAATTAATAAAACATCCCACCCTATATTCATGGCTGTTCATACACCATTCAACCACTGTTATCGACAACATTGGGATAACGGACCTTCTGAAACTATTTACTTATATTCTTGACATTGGTTTAACGGTGTTGTTGTGATCACATTGATCACTCGATGTATGGTATATTAAAAACTACATAAAAAAAGAAATGTATTTGAATGCCGAGAAGTAATGTTAACGCAATAAATATAACTTAATTCCGTCATCAATGTTTGTTTTCTTATTTTCTGTCCTAAACAGTTATGTATCGTATCGAACAGTTTTAGTTAGCAGTACCGCATTTTGTTACTTTAAAATATTCTTTTATGGATACACTAGAAACTCGCTTCAACGAATGTCACTCTAACGAATTTTCCAGTTTAACGAAAATACTGTTTGGATTTTAAAAAGATCTAGGATGCCATTTCATTTTTTAAATATTTTCTTTAACGAAATTTTCAGTATAGCGAAATGAGTCGATGCTTCCCAGTGTTTCTTTATAACGAGATTCTGTATTTATATGTGACTCAAAAATTAGTTTATTTTTTTTCTTTATAGCGTTTATTTATTTATTTTTTGCTAGTAAATATAAATAAATAAATAAACTTTCTTTAAAGCATACAGAGATTTCTCTCCCAGAAATAAACAATACAAAGCTCTCCTCCAAATTAAAGCGCGGAGGAAATTGCGTATAATATTGTGAGTTATTGTGAGGTAAAGAAACATTTAAAATTATTCTGCCAATACGAATTGAATATTTCCAGCTGAGCGAAAAATTGCCCAGGCCGGGAAACGAACCCGGATACTTGGCTTACAAGGCCAATGCTTTACCTGTTAAGCTCTCTGGGCGATAGCCGGCAGGGATATTTCGCTCAGATAACCTTATTGGTCATAACATCTGGTCTGTCATTTGAGACAGCTCGGCAGAATAAACAGCAGGTAATGGAACTCCATATAACGATGGATACGTAGATATACTATTATAGTATATATATAGTATGGGCAATTTTTCGCTCAGCTGGAAATATTCAATTCGTATGATAACTTTACCAATCAGTTTGATTGTGTTAAAATAATAGTATATTCTGCCAATGTCTAATGCTAAAAATCTTATATGCAAAAATAATTTAAAAATTAAATTAAAGGAACTTGGCGAGTTTCTGTTACTATTTTACTTGGTTGATGTAGAGATTTATTTTTCTAAATATAATTTATAAGATTCAAATATAAAAATTGTAACTTGTGAATAATAAAGGGCAATCCTACTTAATCAACATAATTTAAGTTCCTGACTTATTCTGAACGCTTTCTTAATGTATATTTCCTACGTCTCTCTAATACGTAAAAAATAACGCGTTGAATTCCTTTAAGATACCCTGTATAAAAAAGTGCCGTTTTTTAAATTAATATTTAAGCAAAGGGGGTACACAGTTTTTTCTTTCACATCACCCTCATTATTACACGAAAAATTTAAGAAACACGTGTTGTTATGATTTTCTCCTCTTCGTATCCTCTTTTTTTTTTTTTTTTTTTTTTTTTTTTTTTTTTTTTTTACTAGTAAAATATTTTCCATAATTGTTGTTGTTGTTGTATGTATGTCGGCCAATTATCTACACTATGGGATATAGGCCCTAAGGGGTGGGATGCCCTCCGTGGGGGTCTTTCTAAGGGAACCTAACCCGTCTTTACGCAAGGCCCGAAAAAAACCACGGAAAACTCCGAACGGTTAGGCCAACGGTCGCGATTGGGTTCGAACCCAGCACCTATCGTCTACCAGATTGAGGTCAGAACCTCTCGGCCACTGGTGGGGCCTTTCCATAATTGAAGTAAGCAGTTTTGGTGTTAGCTGAACAATAAAACAACGGTTAGGTAAGAAATAAAAAAAAACAATAACTAGACGATTTCATAAAAAAAAGAAAAAAAAAATCAAATTTTTTGTATCGAATATTTTTATTGAAGGCTTTTATTGCTATGAAACTTTCTATTGATTATTTATTAGCCTTAATTAGAAAATTTAACCGCAAGCATTCTAAATTAAAAAAAAAAAAAACTAAACTTTGATGACGTTAATTTAAAATCACAGCACCGACTGGGAAATTCCTCACAATTAATGATATAACATAAATTAGAAACAATTTTAACTGACATGATATTGAACTACGCGCTTAAACCACTAAATTTATAAGAGTAATGATGCATTTTGCAAAATTTTTCATATATTACTCTGCTGTTAACTCCCAGCATGCGCCTGATACAACAAGTATTTTCTTTATAATTCAAAACTATTATAATTTTTTATTAATAGTTCTCGTATAAATATAGTTTTTGATGTTAATGAAAAAATATATCTATTGTATAAAAATCGATCAGATATTTCAATTAAAAGAAGAACCAAATTTCTCCTCTAAACTGCAATCCGAGGAAGGGTTGGATTGGATTAGCTAGTACAGGTAATAATAATTTATCTCCCAAACGAAAGATAAGTTGTAGCTACAATATATTCAAGTAAAATATGTATAACATTTGTTTGTGGTAATTCATTAAGGATGTCTATAGAGTAAAAGCATAACAGACTCTCTTTTATAGAAACAGCACAAGTGGAAAAGAAAAGTGTTGCCAAAATAATATAAGAAGAAAAAGTTAGAAAAACAATAAAATAATAACGAAAATAAAATAAAAATAAATAATGAAATAAATAAAAAATAAATAAAAATAAAAATAAATAAATAAAATAATAAAAATTGTAATATTAATAAATAAAATAAATAAATTAATAATAATAATAATAATAATAATAATAATAATAATAAATAACTAAAAATTAATAAATACATAGAATAAAACAAGAAAAATTAAAAAATATATTAAAATAGTATACAAAATGTATAAAAAAAATAATGGAGTAATTTCTATGCAAAAGAAAGGGAAGGGGGTGATTAATATTAGACGAATATTAGATGACAAGAATATTAGAATTTTAAAAATAAAATAAGCTTTGCGAACATCTAAGTGAGAAGGAGAAGCAGGATTGGAAGTAATTCTGGCCATGGAAAAATTGAAATAATGACCGGAAAACCAACAGTGATAAGCAATCGAAGAACTGGATATTTCCTGTTTTTTAATATATCTCTGATGCTCGTCCAATTTTTTCTTCAACGCTGTTCTTGTCTAACCAATATAACCCAAATTGCAAGAACAAAGAATAAAATAAATAACCCACCGGTTCTCAATAGGAATGGGATCATTCAAAGACGAGAATTTAATTTTATTCATAGGTTTCAAGATAACTTTAAAATTGAAACAAGAAAGGATTTTAGCAATTTTGAAATATAGAGAAGAATTAAAAGGTAGAACTATAGAGAATATTAGATGAATTATTAGAATCATTAAGACGCATAGGATTATAAAATTTAAACGGAGCTTTGTCAATCGAAGAGGGATTATAACCACGAGCAAGGGCAAGAGATTTGAGGTAATTAATTTCATTATTTAGAGCAGAAGAGTCAGAGCAAATGCGAAGTGCTCTGTAAACAAAATTATAAAAGGAAGTCACTTTATGCTGTGGAGAATGGTTAGAAAAAGCATGCGGAGGAAGAGAAACAGCGAAAAAGTTTCTAAAAATAGGGGTAGAGAACCGATCAGGGTGTTTAGTAACCAAGACATCAAGGAAAGGGAGAGAATTGTTCTCTTCGAGTAAACTGGATACAAGGATCAACAGAATTGACAAGAAAAAGAAGATTTTGGGGTTTCAGCTCAAAAGGAATTAAGAAAAAAGTATCATCAACATACCTACACCAGAAAGGACATTTATATAAACTTAAGAGTCTTTCTTCCACAAATTGCTTATAAATGTCACATAAGAGAGGAGACAATGGATTGCCCATGGCCAAACCATCCGTTTGAAAATAGAAGGAATTATTAAATTGGAAAGCGGTTTGCCTAACACAAACACTAACTAATTGCAGTATCTCGTCAATCTCGATGGAAGAGTAATGGAATTCGCGTAGCTTTCTTCCCAAACAGTCAATTGCTCCTTAAACTGGGACGTTAGTGAAAAGAGATTTAACATCTAAGGAAACGATTTTGTAAGTACAAGGAGAAAAGCGTTTAATTTTATCAACAAAGTCAATAGAGTTTTTAACAGTGTGAAAGTTAGTGGAAGATAAATGAGCCAGAAATTTAGAAAGGAACTTGGCAAGTTTATAAGCGGCAGTACCAATGTTAGAAACGATAGGGCGTAATGAAATAATAAGTTTATGTATTTTAGGAAGAGCATAGAAACGAGCACAATTAGCAATGGACGGAATAACCAAACGTCTAGTATTATTGTTAAGAATGACAGACTTTTTAACGACCTCCTTATATCAGACAGATGTTTAGTGGAAGGATCCTTCTTTAATTTGGAATATGGATCGGAGTTTAACATAGACTCTACATAAGAAATATAATCAGACTTATTGAGAAGAACGGTTTGACCTCCTTTATCAGCCTTAATAATAAGAAGGTTAGGGACAGAATTAAGTTCACTGATAGCAGATTTTTGAGAAGAAGAAAAATTAGATTTAACCGAAGATTTATTAGAAGAAATGACATTAGCCAAAATGTAGCGAAGAGATTCAAGTTGACCAGAACAAATTTTACTATTTTTGAAAGAATACTCAATAGGAGCACTAAATAGGAGCAATAAATTTGGAATAGAAGGTTTGGAAACACGCGAAAAATTCAAACCAAGAGTGAGACCATCACGTTGGGAATGAGTAAGAGAATGAGAAGATAAACTGACAACATAATTTTGCCGAAGAGGGAGAATACCAAAAGCAAGAGAATTAGAAGTCAGAAGTGAGGAAAACTTTTTATCCAATATAGCACTGTGACATTTGGATTTGTAATCAACGTAAGCAAAAAAACGCTTCTCAAGGAAAGAGAAATAAGTAACAGTTAACTGTAAATGTTACGGAGTATTTTAAGCTGTAAAGGTTCACACGTTGTTCCTAAGTTTATTAATACTATTTACAAGCTTCCTTCTTTCTTTCGCGTTCAGAATGCCTTAACCAGGAGTACGTTTGCTGTTCTTAGAGCCATTATTCAAGATGTTCGCTAATCTCTGTCGTGCATTGAATATGAATTATATTCTTTACATTTACAATTAAGTAAATTTTTTAGGTGCGTTCGTAATTATGTAAATACGTAGCACCTGTTGTTGTCGCTCAGTCCGTCCGTCCGTCCGTCTGTCTGTCCGTCTGTCCGTCTGTCCGCATATAACAACGCAAAAACTACCTAACCGAATCGTTTGAAATTTAAAATACATAATTATAACATAATTTTGTCGAGTCATTTCAAATTTTATGAAAATCGGATGGATAGATCAATTACAGGGACATTCAAAAGGATACCGTTACATTACGGTCAATAGGGGAAAAAGTTTTAAATGCATTTTATTCGTTTGAAATTTAAAACATATAATTATTGCATAATTTTGTCGAGTCATTTCAAATGTTATGAAAATCGGATGCATAGATCAATTACAGGGACAATCAAAAGGATTCAGTTACATTACGGTCAATGGGGAAAAAGTTTCAAATGCATTTTAATGATGTTATACTCATTCGAACATAATAGAATTGGCATGAATCTATGAAATATATATTAAAATATGCATTCTGCACAATCTGTGATGCAAAGAATTTTTATTATTAAATTACAGGGCCACACAAAAGTATTCCACTATATAATGCTATACTGGGAAACATGGTTTGGGACGTGTTTTAATTATATTCAACTATTTCACATTTTATGAATAAGATATACGTTGCTGAGGTGTAATAAAAATTACTTCCTGCATATTTACAGAAACGTAAAGATTTCGACTACTATACTGTATCCGGAGTACGCTCTACTATATCAGCAAGATCTGAATATTTTTAAAACTTCATTATCGTACGAACGCACCTCATTTGCTACGTTCACGTGCAATTTCCAACTTGTTTTCTTCTATAGTCTGTCTAATCTACTTGAAAAAAATGGAGTAATACGAACATTTTGCTTCGACAGATATATTTTAATGGTTGAATTCTGTAACTTATCGTTAACAACATCCTACACAGTTAGCGAACTGATAAATACTACGTCCTTATTTTTTTCCATATTCAAAATACTTTTTTTAATTATCGGGGGTGCGGGATTTTTGATTAATCTTAAGCAATTCCAAATGAAAAAAATTCACATTCAGGAGTTATTAACTTATAATCGTTCCCTGTTCTAGACGAAATGAACGGGTCAATAATTTTAAATCACCTGCAAGATTACGATGAATTGTAAATAAAGCTCATCTTATCTTACTCTGCGATACTATTTTCTTGAAATTGGACGCTACAATAATTATCTTTCGCGTTTGGTGCTACTGGCTGCCACGTTTGAATTCAAATTAACTGAATATTAATCGCACAGATCAGATTACGATTAAACCCCTTTTCTCGAAAATTAAACAAGCCGCTCTAAATGGCAACAGAGCAGATCTTTGCTTTCATATTTCCCTAAGAAGAATGACAGCTTCCAAGATATCATAAGATATATGGAAAATTATATTAGGTCGGGATTAAATAGTGAAAATAAATTGAATTTATGATAGTATTAAGTTATGACAGATATCAGATTACCGAAATCTCCGGTGAAATAAAAGTAATGGCGTGAGGAAAATGGAATGCAAGAAGGGGTAAACGATGACCATAATTTCTACTGTATATGCAGGATCCATTTAACATATTTCGTTTTCTAAGAGTTGAATGATATATAATTTGTGATGGGAAGAGGAAAATACTTATATTTTCTTGATCATATTAGTAATTAAGATATTGAAAACAAGTTTTCATTTGCTATTGTATGCTCGATAATATACTCAAAAAACCTACATTAATGTTTTCACTGTATCGATGAGATACACGGCGCACAGGGGACATTAAAAAATCAAATGTTTCAACTTTCAGTCGATTCAAAATTAGTAGACGTGTTGATGGCAATTTCAAACAGTTCAATTCAAAATATACTGTAAAAACAATAAAAAGTTTTACAATTATTAAAATTTTAAAATAATTGTTGCATGTTACAATTCCACATGCTCATTTATTGTGGTCATAACATAGCTTTTTTAATCAGGTTTTTTTCAGTTATTATAAAAAAAGTTTGTTAAATTGTAAATGTTCACTGAACGTGTAGAAACCAAACAAAAGACAACAAAAAATATTTTATAAGAATACCCTGCTCTTTCCTATAAAATACAGATAGTTTTTCTATCATGTAGCGAATTTTAGCATTGAAATGTTTCTTAAATGGAACTATTTATGCTATTTTTAATTTTTATTATATTATGAGGTGTTCACAGTAAACTATTAAGTAAAATAGACATAGTAGAAAATACTCAGTAAAATAGAATTTGATAATTAGGAATGTGCATGGATCATTTAAAATTTCATAAATGTGAAAAATTTGTAGTTTCGTGAAAACACCGTTTTAAATAAGCATACATGTTTAAAACTATATTTTGTTAGTTAAATTATGTTCAAACATCGTTTATTATACATGTACATATATATTTAAATAAACACATATTAAAGTTTATCCATAAAAATTGAAAAATCGATTTTTTAATCGGATTTGATGTTCCTCAGTGTCCACTGTCCCCTAGTTGATGCAGCGGTATTTCAGAGAATAATTAATAATTAAATATAATTATATTGCTCATCCGCAAAATGTGACACATCTCAACAAAAGTAAATTTCATTTTAAAATGTATAATGTATAATAAAATTTATGAAATATTATAAACACAGGCAATATGTAATTTTACTGATTTTAATTCCATACTTTAAATTGCAAGATTTAGTTAACATGAATTTATAGCATGTAGTTCTGCATGCAGGAATAAAAGCGTTCACAAAAGCATAAAATACTGAAGAATGAAGACGTTGAATGAGGATCGGAATGTTGGATAATTTTACTTCTCACCGGAATGAACCGTTCGTATGGGCCACAAATGAACTCATAGAATAATAAAGTGATTTTCGATAGACCGTATTTACTCGTGTATGCCGCTCATGCGTGTGTAACGCGCACCCCTTACTTTGCAAGAACAGATGACGATTTTTTTTTCAATGTCGTATATAACGCGCACCATAAATTTATTTAAGCAAAGAAAGTCGAAGCAAACATTACATTAAGCCAAAAAACAAGGCAAAAATACATTTTTAGACTTCCGGTAGGTAGGGAATGGCTGGAGGTAGGAGTGAGTGGCAGCATTGAGAATTGCTAATTACCGTTCAAATAACTAGCTAGCGTTCAAATAAATAACTAGCTAGCTAGTTACTAGCGTTTTTGTATATAAAAAAGTAAGGAGTGAATAAAGATGCAGCAATACATTTAATAAGTAAGGTTTTTTGAGCTTTAATATCTTCTTTGAATGTATTTTTTGATTCATATGCATATATATTTATTGTATAACGCACATCTACGAAATTTTCCTTAATTTTTTGAAAAAAAAATGCTCGTTATACACGAGTAAATACGGTAACTACACATGCATTTTTTGTTTTCTACGACTCACCTATAACACATTTATTACTGGAATAAACATAAAAAGATATTCTGTGAGATGTAGATTAGCGGTATATTATTTTTTAGGGATTACTTCGGTCAGGCGAAAATAGTTGTTCGCTAATGTTATTCTAATGAGAGAAACTTTTTAAGGTATCACGTTTGCATTTGAATAGTTTTAAATCTTTGGAAAACGGTTACAGGAGTGAAAGTGTCCTATATAAAAATACCAGTTAGCAAAATTACAAAAGTGAAAAACCGCCTCTGCACACATCTTTCACAGCTTTTCAATGCAAAATAATAATAATAATAATAATAATAATAATAATAATAATAGTAAAATAAAATAAAATGAAATATTTATATGTAAATGAGATATTTAAAAAAATATACTATACTGGATTAATGTTAACGGGTAAGTTTTTCTGCCTGATTCAAGTGCTCCTTTAATTACAAAAACTAAAAAAAAAATTGTGAAGGTAATTATTCAAAACTATGATTAACAAAACTCGAAATAAACTTATAGCTACATAAACCCATTTGGGATAGACGGCTTTAACACAAATTTTATTGGTTTTTTTTTTTTTTTTACTTTTTTAACAAGCACGTAATGCAGTAATGGATTGAGCAATTTATATACATCATGTGGTACTTTTTATTACAAGGAAACTGATTTGGCAAGATTTGTAAAAATTTAAACACATTATTTTGTATTATTTCGAGCATTTGTGTTAACGCGGTGAAAGGTTGGTATATATCACAGGTTGCTATATATCTACTTTTTCCTCTCTCTGTAATACAAATGCAAAGCAGATGTATATACAATAGTGCAGCCTGTGTGATGGACAGCTGCCTGATCTTTTGATCTCACGTTTGGCTGTGGTTAGAGTGGGAAAACAGACGAGGGTCATCCATGTGTTCACAGAGAATCCAGATTAAATAGAAGATTTATTTCTGAATGACGTGTCACTAATGTTTGGAATATGAGATAAAAGTGTTTTTCTGCACTCAGATGGGTTATCTATCTATATTATAAAGGACAAACGTATCTGTGTAACGCTGACGCATTACTTCTTAATTGTTAGATTATATGAATAATAAAGGGAATCTTCTACAGTAAAAACAATTAAATGAAAACATCCCCGTCGAATTATAACTCACGAGCTGTATTAATTCTTTGCTATATTAATCTTTTAAATACAGATCAATCGTATATTAGTTTTGTTTGTGATTCGTCTAAAATTTGCTTTAAGTAAAAATGCTGCCCATAATCCGGCAGGATCGAAATTATCTGTATTCTAGAATTCTCGTTCCTTCCTTCGGAAATTATTAAAATTATTCTTTGATTTCTGTTGGGTCGGAACTCTTCATTTATTGCTATGAATTTCATTGTTTATAATTTTCAATCATCACAGACTTAAGACGCAATTGCAGATTATAAGGCAAGCAATACAAATAAGACTAAGTTTTCAATACTTTTTAAAACATTCATATTATTATAAGCTGCAAGTTGAACAATAATAGAAAACTTTTTAGTTTAAAACCGATGAAATGTTTCAAACTCTCTTATAGAAAGTTCTAGTTTAAATGATGGTCATTCAAAAAGATTATCATATACGATAAATCAAAGTATGCCAGACACCCTTAAATCTGGCAACGTAAGACGTTGTCATATGACTGGTTTATAGGTTAAAAAACAATAAATAATCTTCACTTTATTTTAGCAAGCTGAAATTTTGCATTTTTATGCAACTGAATTGGTGTCTGGTGAATTAATTCGATGAATTATAGGTTGTCTGATCTCGCCATATATTAATATATTTAAATTTTCAAACATGCTAAAATGACAAGAAGGAGGAATACATTTTTTAACTAGAACCATTTTTCAAACAGCCACATTCGTTACCAGATTTAAAGCCGTTTGCAATTAACTTTGCAACCGAATTTGTGTCTGGCTAATTACTTATAGATTGTCTGATAGCCAAAGAATATTATTTTACAATTTTCCGGCTTGCAATAATGACGTAAAGCTGACGTTTTCTTTTAAAATATATATGTACCTTTAAATAGAGATCTGATAGAATCTTAGCAACGTTGCAACATCTGGCAATAAAGGGCTTAATATCAGCGACATTTCTGTTTCCACTAGACTTCCATTCTAGTCGAGCTGTAGCAACCCCCTCTTAGTTTTCAAAACCGTTCTGATTGGCTAGCCCGATTCATATGAAGTGGCCAGACATCCGACTACTGTTTACAGGTATTCGGATGCTTGTTTACAGCTTTTTAAAAGCCTAAAAATTAAAAACTAGAAAAAAATCTTAACGTATATTTTGAGATTTTTTTTTTGGAGTGGGTGGGGGAGGGGTAAAATTAATTTTAAAAATTACCAAACATATGAAATCTTAAATATATCATTTTTTGGAGTGTATAAAAGAATTAATATAATTAATAATATATATGAATATTATTGATTTTTAAGTTGATTAACTGGTTTTTATAAACTTCCTCGGTACTGATGTCGCTTCAAATAGTCATTAGAGAACTTTCTTTAAGTTAATTTAAATGTTTCTAGAATTGTTAAAATTATTTCCAGACTTTTTAAATAAATATTTGCATATCATAAGCATTTATTTCTAGTCTGATACGCCTTTAGAGGTGTTTTATAGTAATTTTAAACTACTTTTTGTAGTTCCACATCATATTTGCCCCACGACTCAGGATGTTATGTATAATAGACATTGTTCAATCATAAATATTATTTTAAATCTCTTTCCAACCAACATATTCTATTTTTGCAAATAAATCGAGAGACGATTCAACATGTAGACTCAGATTAGACTCTGCAAAATAAGCCGAAATACTCATGCCTATGAAACTAGAGTCCTGTCTGTATTCTGAGAGCCTATTGCTGCCAGTGCCATCTTTTGGACGTAATGCGAACTATTTGAAGAAAGTGCATTTTCAAAAATTTATTGATTTTCTAATGTAAATAGAGCAAACCGCGCATTTTTATCTCAAACCGTTATGTATTCTGTTATTTACGTTCAAAATGGGTCAGTCATTTAGTGGGCATCCTGTCTTAATCATTCTAACCCCAAAACTAATCATGGATATGCTTTATCATATAATAAAGCTATATCTAAAATTCGCAAGCAAGTCAGATATTTCTTCATAAAAATACATTTATAGAATTTAAAAGGAGTTATTCCCTGTCCTCCCTTCCCTTTATACTTAACTGTTAAACTCCCAAAACTATTCAGAGAGTCACCTTATCAGAAAAAAGCCATATCATGTTTTGTTTTCTAAAGTCATATCATGTTTTGTTTTGTAAAAACTATCTTAGCTTTTATGCCTAATAGCATTATACCCTCCATTTTGTATTTATATATTATTTTCTACTTCTTTTATTACTTTAAAATGCATCATTGTAGCAATTTATGGCAGTCATGTTTTTGTTGGTGCATAATTAAATCCACTGTTGTTTTAACTCCCATACAACTATACATGTTGAAGAGAGTAAATGTTTATTTACTTGCCGTTGGCTAATGTAAAAATGCCGTAAAATTAATATATTAATTTATAATTTAAGGTCTTAAATTAATAAGGTGTTGTATTGTCACCAAACACACCTATCTGAACGTATTTTTATAACTCTACCCATATCAAGAAATAAGCTTAAATTCCACTTTAAAATTTCATCTTTACACAGGGAAACCTTATTGTGAAATTTCGGGTATTGCTCTTTGGGCTTTTAAATTTACCATAAAAAAGCAAATTTTATTAAATAATGCTTATCAACAAATAAAACCTATTTTCAAATCTGTATTTGTACAAGCTTTACAGCTTTTATTCAAGTTTATGAAAGATTTTCTGTTAAATAAATATGTGTTTTCTTGTGCGGAACTTTTCTTTTAAACATAAAACATGCTTTTCTCAATAATTTCGCCTTAAATATTAATTTTAATAAATTTTTCTAAATCCTTGATTACGATTATAAAGATTTTGAAGTTTAGAATAAAATTATGTAGTATACATATCTTCTAAGAATTTTTAGCTAAAATCATGAAAAATGCCAAATTCCCTCAGTCGAGAGGAAAATATGAGGTTAAAATACCTCACATCTCAAAGTGTTTAGAATATTTTTGCAGGTGGGTTATGTAAGATATCAAAATGCATTTTTTCTTTGATTTTCGATTTTAATATAAAATAGCAGCGAGAAATGGCGCTGCAAGCAATATGAGCTAAATCAGTGCCCAGTTGTTGGCTTTTGCTTTCTCGCAGTATTGATGCGAAACAAAGAGGTTAAATATATAGAGAATATATAATATAATCTAGAAAATTATGCTTATTTGGTATTAAAACGCTCTCTTTTTAAGAGTGCGCAGTTACTCTTTTGAAAGAGAGAATAGTCACTCCGCCGAGATGAGTGACTCATCAGCCAATCAAAAATGTCTAGTCGCTTCTTTTTCTGATAAGAAAAATGTTTCCGCTATTTTAGAATTAATCTTTCATTTCCTCGGTCTACATATGTGGACCTCCGTTCATTTCATTTTTATTAAAAGTATTCAAACGTATTTTAAATTTCCATCTTTGAATGATATGCTTGAATATGTATGATATGAAATAATCCAAACACGAGATTAAATCTCTCCTTCTGGAATCACAATGAAAAAAAAATAATTCAGTAAAATGGTATATTACTTCATTAATACTGAATAACGAAGAGGTTATAGTACACAGATATTATTTACCAAACTCGGGATTATTATTTATCAAACAAATAATATTATTTATCAGGGTAAGTTATGTTTAATTTTAAGTTTTTGTTCCTAAAAGTTCATCAATATTGAATTCACCAGTTTCACGTTTTGAAAATAGAAAATCATTCCCTATGTCTGATATTTGCTATATTTTATCTCCTCACGAAAAAAAAATGCTGACACAAAAAATATTTCACTTCATTCGTCATAGAATATAAACATCAATTCGCAATTACATGATTTTATTGTTCTGATTCTCTCTTAAAGCATTCACTTTATTTTTTCTTTTTGAACTTAAATGCGAGATTCGAATAGGAATTTCTTATTAAACATAATGTAGATCTCTTAGAAATTGTTAAGTCTAATAATAAATTTTATTGCGCTATTATAAATTGTTGTTGTTTAATGGTACAGTTATAAAATACTAACCATTATCTTTAATCCTTTTCAAATTGTTATATCTATTTCTTAATTGTATTATAGCATTTTTTGCTTACGTTTATGATTTTAATCAAACATTTAAATTATAGACATTCTCAAATATCTTATACAATTTCCATCTGTTGTAATTTTTTTTTTTTTTTTTTTTTTTTTTTTTTGGTTTGTGACGCATGTAATTATAGACATTTAAAAATAAAAAATGATATTTAAGCATTGAGACAAAGTGCTTTTTATGCCTGATGTTAATTCATAAAACTGCTTTTGTAATTATAAAATTTCGTAGTATGAGTTATATAAAATGAAATATATTCTAAAGAGATAAATAACTGCTTTTCTTATTAGGAATGTTTTTTCAACAGACAGAACAGTACATATGTAGTCATTTCCTTTATTTTATATTTCCTCTTTCTCCTATTTCCTACATTAGTATTCTCCTATAAAACTAACGAAATATTTTTAACTCGTATTCATAAAATGCAATAGGGTAGATTTGTCAGTAATAAACACCCCTGAATATTTTCGGTTTATAAAAAAATAAGCAATAAAAATGTACTTTTTATATTTTTTTCTTAACTCCCCCCGTGCTTATTTTATAATTTTTGCATATTTTATGGATATTCTTAATTAAATCAATCAGGAAGCGGAAAATAATGTTTCAATTTTAAAATTTATGCATAAATATTTATTTTCGAGTAATGTACACCTCATATAGGCATTGCTAAAAATGCAATTTTGGGTAATGTTTATAGTGCATAGAATGTATTGGCTTAAAAGAAAATTTAAATAATATAATATTATTTTTAAATTACACTTATCAGAATGTAATGACACCAAAACTTTTTTATATAGTTATATTAATGTGATTAATAAAATTTCAATATTTTATTCCGTTTATTGTTACTATTAATTAAAAATGAATCTATGTTTTGTTTATTTTATATTCTTGCAATCAAACCACTTATGAAGCTGAAAATATTACTTAAGGGTACAGTCAAAGAGTGGCATATAGGGCTTAATCGTTCACCATTTAAATAAAAGCACTTAAGTTACAGAAGTCATTAAAAACAAATTTCCTGTCTTAAATGCTTTACTTTTTTAATTTTGGCAACAGATATTTTTTAGAATAACACTTTAATTTTTGGTACCGGTTTTAAAAGTGAAGGTAATTTTATAAAAAATATCTGCGGTCAAAATCTAAAATAAAAAAAAAAGATATAGAAACGAAATCTAGCTATCCAATGCAATAATAATAATAAGAATAAGAATAAGAATAACAAAATAAATAAATAAAAATAAAATAAAGTATCGAAATGCAATGCAGATATTAGAAAAGTCCCTCCCCAGAGGATTAGCTCCTGAATATCATCGCCGGCAGGGACAGCAGCCTTAAGGGTGATCATTACTGGCACATCTACCCTATGTACAGGAATAAAAAATTGAAATGAAATATGATTTTCCATGTCGTTTTATAAATACAGGTTGTATTAATATTTGTTTTTCAGAAAAAAGGTTTTAATACACATAAATTAAACAATAAAAACATAGATAACTTGCATGAATTTATTATTAAAATAATATGTAAAACTTTGTGGATATCTGAAAAAAAAATATTGACTGTTTAAAATTTTAAAACTGTTTAATAACTTGCGCTTATGGGTATTTTAAAGCTATCATATATTTATGGGGGCTATTAATGAAAGCAAACACAAGGGGGAAAATTGAAATAAAATAGCTATTTCTGTCAATAATCTAATTTAATTCATATGTAACATTAATTAAGTTTTTCTTTGAAAAGTTCAATTAATGCTACATACTATGAATTAAATATAGATTGTCAATAGAGCATTTTATTCCAATCTTTACCATACTTGTATTGATTTTCATTGTATGCTCTAAAAGATACGATTTTTTTAATGCTCCACTAAAAAACGCACTACTTTATCAAGAGTGAATAGTCACTCCTCCGTAAGCGTGACTACTCACTTCTACCCTGAGTAAAAAAAAGCACTCTTCCAGCAAAAGTAGACAGTCACCTTACAAGGAAGGTCTCCATACTGGGCATACTCAGAATTTTTTGAAAAAAATACTGATTAAACTACCCATGTATGTAATAAAAGATCAATCAAATTTAGCGGCTGAATTACAGAAGAAGCTCAGTAAAAAAATAAAATACTTTTGAGTATTTGGCGCGAAAAGACGAAAGCATCACGTGATTTGGCGAGCAGCATTTCCCTCACCAAAAGCAAACGATTTTAATGCACCTGAAAATTTCTTGTCAATTAAATTTTAGAATACGTGTAAATAATATTTAATGAATTTAAATTTGAGCAATGAGATAGTTTGACATATAGATGCATTTTATATTACAATTTTCTGTTGCTTTTGCTGCAGTTATTTAATTTTATCACTTTAAAAATAATTTCTTACATAAAAAACAACTTTCTTATTGAAAAGTATTTTTTCATATATTTAAGCGTATGACAAAATAAAGGCCAGATTAAGAATGCTGCAGTAAAGCATTTCAATATCGGAAAAGTTTTTGTTTCCATAGAAACAAAATTGAATCAACAGGGCTCAAATAGATTGGAGTTAATTTTAATAATGAAACACATTTTTAACTAATTTAATTTTTTTCATAAAATTTCACAGTTAATTTTCATTCTAAATACATTATGACAAAAATATAGTTAAAACAAACTATATAAATTAAATATAAACGTTATATAAATGAAATTTCTTTAAACAAGTTCAAGATGAAACATTTTTACCTTAAAAAGAATTTGACATAAAAAAAATATTCTTTTAGAAATTTTATTTTTTCGCCAACCGATGATAAATCGCCAAATAAAAGGAATGTCCATTATTTTTTTACGAACGTTATCTCGGGGTTCCGCCAAAAAAATTTTTACAAACATATATATCCAAATGAGAAGACCATTTTGTAATTTTTTCATAATTTTCTGAGTATGGCCGTATGGAGACCTTCCTTGTTAGAAAGAGTGATTATTGATCCCTATTTAAAGTGAATATTCACTTCGCAGGAGTGAGTATGAACTCTTCCAGAGAGTCAACGATTCTATTTTTGCTCAGAGTGATTAGTCATTCCAAAGAGGTTGGGCATGTTTTGAATCTGCGATAGAGTGAATATTCACTCCTTTTTATTTAGAGTGTGCAAAACTGGTTACCTTTAGTTTTCGCATACTTTTATGATTCATACGAAGAAAAGTCAATAAAATAACACTTTGCACATGAAAAAAACTTTGTATCAAATAACACTTGAAAAAATACTATTTAAAAGTATTTTATAATAGCTTGCCATTACATAATGCATCCAACAGTAATAAAGACTTGTTGCACTTGCACCGAACGGAAGTGAGGTAGGTATCAACAAAACAATTATTTACTGGCAAACACAAGCTTCATTTCAAATCTATTTCACATATAATTTACCATAATTATGTATGCATACACATATGACGAAAAATAGGAATGCCAAACGTTGGTCTGTTCCATATTTTAGAGTAAATATTTTTCCAATATTTTATTAATGGATTTTAATAATAACTTTAAATTATGTAAATTATTTAAATTTCATCTTGAAACAGAAAATGTTGTTTCAATAAAAAATGATATCGATATCAAAAGACAAACCCTCACTTTTCCCCCTAGAGATATTTTACGATATCATATGACAGACCCCCTCCCCCCGATAATGATAAAGTTGTAGCATTTGCACAGCCCCTTAGACATATCTTATGTTTTTTAAATAGGTATCGCATATGTTCATTTTTTTTCATGGGTTTAAATTATCACTCAATAAAATATAATAAAATATCGCTGTGAGTATACTTAAGAATCTCGAGAAAACTTGCGTTTTTTTTTCTGTTTTTTAATTTTCTTATTGGGTATTTAGATAATGCTTAATTTTTTATCAATAATGAAAATGTAGAATAGAATCGGTAAAATTTGGAAAAATGGGATGTAATGAAATTGTTTGATTGCTCTATTAATTTATCTAAATTGAATTTTGGTTTTAATTTTTTGTGACATTTTCTTAATCAGCTTCATTTTAAAATCGCATTATATTTAATTTTTTACGATTCAGTAGCTATGACAACAAAAAAGGGAGCAGACGATCATGCTAAATATTATTTGATCTATGTTCTATCCGAGTTACACATTCCAATCAGAAAAAGAGTAAGACTTTTTTTTAAAATACAAATCAATGACTTCTCATATAAAACTATTATTCCTTCTCTATTTTAAAAAATCTAATTATACGTAGATCACCTTTATTATAATAATAATTAATATTATTTAAATTCAATTTTGAAATAACTACGGTCATATTCCATATTTTCATATTTCCGTGATTTATTTAAATATTCTGTGGCAACGCAAACAAAAAAGAAGCAGGCGATAAATAAAACAATATTTAGAACATTTATTTCACGTATTATTTGATCAAGATGGACGAGCGAAATATAGATGAATTTGTTGACAGTGATTTCGAGCCTTTAAAAATATATTTCGACCAAAGAGACTGGAATGAATTAAGTGTTTATGAAAAGAAAAGGTTCGCTAGGATTAAAAGGAACTATGAAGATCTCGTAAAAATGGGTAAGAAAAAGAAAAATATTAAAATTTTACATTTGTTTAGAATTGTTTGAGCTGGAAACATCATCAACAAGTTTTTTAATATTATAAATTATTTTAAGTAATTAAACTGAATTTTATTAAATGAAAATAATGAAATTTAATTATTAAAAGAGCCATTTAATTCATTTAATTAGATTTATTAGATAAAGCCTTTTTTATGTATGGATGTCATAAAACCTGAAAAAAATATTCTTTCCAAACTGATATTGGGAAGTTTTCAAATAACGAGAATTTTGAGTAAGGTAATCGCTGCCATCTGCTTTATGTGCTTATAAAATATACCATATATGAAATCATTCTTTTATAAATTTTAAAATGGTGAGTATTCTTATAAAATTTTAGGTTCGTTATATTTATACCTTTTTATTGTGTTTTAATGTAAGATAAAAAAAAATAGATACATTTCTATGATCTAAGCTATTTTTTTTTATTGGAGAATATATGCTGTTTGTTTAATTGAAATGCTATCCCTGTACTAACCTAACAAGCTGTTTGGATTGATCCTATTGTTTTTACTTACCCATTATACGTATTATAAGTTGCGATCGTTTTGAAAATCGAAAAATTTTTTTGACGGATTTACACGCTTCAGATACTGGAGATTCCGAAAAACATATTTTTAGAAAAAAAAATTGCCGTCGGTCTGTCTATCTGTCTGTCCATCTGTCTGTTTGTCTGTCTGACTGCAAACGCTCTATCTCCCAAACAAATTGAGATAGAGACTTGAAATTTCACATGTACTTAGTATGTAAGAATGGAACGAAGCCTATTTAATATCAGTAAGCTCAATTATCCGGAACTATTTTTTTCGGACTCTCGAAAAAGTCGTCCTGATGAAAGATATATATAAATTTTCGAGTTTTTTAATTTTAAGGAGTGGACGTAAAAGGCAATAAAATAACACAAATTTTGCATAAAGAACGAAGTCGATCGGATCATTAGTTGCCGAGATATTTGTAATCCTATTTTGCATATTCTTCGACTTTTCATGTCTCTGCATATCATTCAAATTTCAATTCAGAGATATATTTTAATTGGAAAGGAGACGCTTAATCCGACGCAGTAAAGTTTTAGTTAATATTATTATTATTTTTGGAGTTATAAGGATGTTTCTATTAAGCAGTTCGGTACTACTAGAGTAGTTGGGCATTTTATATAATTTGTCAAAATTGGTTCATGAGCAATTCCTTATACTATGTATATTAACATATTTAAATATACGTTTAAATTTTGTTTCGGAATTCCAGTGCATTGTATAAATAGTTTTCACATATTTAACTTCCATATATTATATTATGCATCTCCATGAGGGTAAGTGTTACGGTGGCCCCCAACGACTAGTTGTGTTTTAATGTCGATAACAAATAGATAAATTTCAATGAGCTATTTTTATTGGAAAATTCGTCTTTTTGTTTAATTGAAATTCTATCCTCATACAAACCTAGCAAACTGGAAAGTTTAAAAATAATAAAAATGATTGTTTTCTTAAATTAAAAATAATAATAACTATCTAGAAAGCGTCATGATAAATATTCCAATTATTTCTTGCATTGCCGTCAAAAAATAAAGTAAAATAAAATAAAATAAGTAAACAAAATAAAGAAATAAAATAAAATTAAATAAATAAGTAAAATAATAATTTTTTTGTGATCACAACTAAATACAGGGTGTATCTAAACTACTGGGCAAAACTTTAAGGGGTGATAGTACAAATTAAAACAAACAATATTAAATGGGAAACTACGGGTCACAAGCGTAATCCGAAGCCGATAGGCGCCATCAAAGTTTAAGGTCCAAAATTTGAAGTGATTATAAAAAACGGAAAAAATAATCGATTCGCTTGCGGTTTTCACGAAAACTGTTCTTTATGTCAGTATTCTCTTGAAAATAAATTATAAAGATAAATTTCAAAAAATGCCGATAGAGGGCGCTTTAGACTTTGGAGTACCGAACAACTATTTTTTACCGTTATTTTTTGCATCTCATTAAATTATTTTAGAAGTTTAGACTTAAATTTTGAGCTCAAAATCTGTGGTTAAGTAGCGCAAACTGAAATGTGTTCAATGAGAGTCGGTAGGTTCAAATTTCAAATGATTTTAAAAAACAGAAAAATTGGTCAATTGATTTGCTGTTTTCACTAAAATTATTCTTTATGTCAGTATTGTCTTAAAAATAAATTATACAGATAAATTTCAAAAAATGTCGATAGAGTTCGCTTCAGACTTTGGATTAACGTACAACTATTTTTTACCGTTATTTTTTTAATCTCATTAATGTTTTTTAGAAGCTTAGACATAAACTTAAATTTTGAGCTGAAAATCTGAATTGTTGAGGGTGGTTTAGTAGCGCAAACTGAACTGTGTTCAATGGGGGTGGAAAGGTTCAAATTTCAAATGATTATAAAAAAACGGAAAAATTGGTCGATTCATTTGCGGTTTTCTCTAAAACCATTCTTTATGTCAGTATTTCCTTGAAAATAAATTTTAAAGATAAATTTCAAAACATTCCTTCAGAGGGCGCCATAAACTTTAGAGTAACCACCACTACTTTTAACCATTATTATTATTTTTTTAATCTAAATAAATTTTTTAAAAACTTAGACTTAAATTTTGAGCTCAAAATCTGAATCGTTGTGAGTTATTAAGTAGCTAAAAATTGAACTGTGTTCGTAAGGTGGGCAGGGTAACATTTCAACTCCTGAATACAGTTCAGTTTGTGCTTCTTAACCCCTCCCAATGATTCAGAATTTGAGCTCAAAATTTAAGTTTAAGCATTTGCAAGCATTTAATTCGATACAAAAAATAACAGTTAAAAATTGTTGTTGGATACTCTAAAGTTTAAGGCGCCCTCTAACGGATTTTTTTGAAATTTATCTTTAAAATTTATTTTCAAGGAAATACAGACATAAAGAATGGTTTTAGAGAAAACCGCAAACGAATCAACTAATTTTTTCGTTTAGAATAATCAGTTGAAATTTGAACCTTCCCACCTCCATCGAACACAGTTCAGTTAGCTCTACTTAACCACTCTCAACGATTCAGATTTTCAGCAAAAAGTTTAAGTTTATGTCTAAACATCAAAAAAATTTAATGAGATACAATAATAATAACTGTAAAAAATAGTTGTATGTTACTCCAAAGTCTAAAGCGCCCTCTATCGACATTTTTTGAAATTTATGTTTATAATTTATTTTCAAGACAATACTGACATAAAGAATAGTTTTAGTGAAAACCGTAAATCAATTGACCAATTATTCTGTTTTTTATAATCATTTGAAATTTGAACCTACACACTCCCATTGAACACAGTTCAGTTTGCGCTACTTAACCACAGATTTTGAGCTCAAAATTTAAGTTTATGTCTAAACTTCTAAAACAATTTAATGAGATGCAAAAAATAACGGTAAAAAATAGTTGTTCGTTACTCCAAAGTCTAAAGCGTCCTCTATCGGCATTTTTTGAAATTTATCTTTATAATTTTTTTCAAGACAATACTGACATAAAGAATAGTTTTCGTGAAAACCGTAAATCAATTGACCAATTATTCTGTTTTTTATAATCATTTGAAATTTGAACCTACACACTCCCATTGAACACAGTTCAGTTTGCGCTACTTAACCACAGATTTTGAGCTCAAAATTTAAGTTTATGTCTAAACTTCTAAAACAATTTAATGAGATGCAAAAAATAACGGTAAAAAATAGTTGTTCGTTACTCCAAAGTCTAAAGCGTCCTCTATCGGCATTTTTTGAAATTTATCTTTATAATTTTTTTTTCAAGACAATACTGACATAAAGAATAGTTTTCGGGAAAACTGCAAACGAATCGACTAATTTTTCCGTTTTTTATAATCATTTCAAATTTCGGACCCTAAACTTTGATGGCGCCTATCTCCTTCGGAAGACGTTTGGGACCCTTAATTTCCCATTTAATATTATTTGTCTTGATGTGTACTATCAGCCCTTGAAGTTTTGCCCAGTAGTTTAGATACACCCTGTATACTAATCATAATATCAAAACTCTCATTATATTACTGTTGTCTTAATTGCGAAGGAGAGAAAGAACGTTGAGCCTATTATCTGAAAATCTATTAATCTGGTATTATGAAATATTGGTAAACTTCATAACATATTTATTTTTAAAATATTATTTTCACACCATTTGATTTCACATGCACACGTAGGCATACATGTCGTAATAATGATACCTTCCAATATAAATTAAGTATGTCCGTAGCAGTAATGGATGCAAAGTTTTTTGTTTACAAAAAAATAAACAATAAAAATTAGTTTTTAGTATATATTGTCACAGGTCTCCCTTGCATGTTTTTAATCAAGATTATTGTTCATAACTTTAACACGTTAAGTACCACGTCAGTCACCGGTGACTGACACTGAACATTCCGTTTTGCCCATATGTATCACCGGTGACTGACAGTACAAAATATAACATAAAACTAAAAAAGAATATGTTGTTTAAAACGATTACTGAAAAGTTATTTACATTTTACTTGAATTTTATTTATTTCAGGATTATAACATTAAGTAATTGGAAACTTCAGTGCCAGTCTTCAGTGAGTATAGTGGCACTGAAAGTGTTACTAAATCCTGCCAAGAAGTAGAAAATAATGTTTTACAGTTTTAATTTTGAAGATTTTTTAACAAATATTTAGCTATGATTAATGAAGTTGTGGAAACCGAATAATAGCTCACTTAGAAATATTTCCACATTCTATTCCAAAAATCTTGCCTTAAGCATTGATTATGAAACACTTACAAACACTTCCTGAAATCTTGAACAAAACTTTGTTATTAAGATAAATAAGGTGTTACTGTCGATAGCCAAATATCTATTTCAATACTTTTGATCAGGCCTGTATTTGATCTACCGGTTAATGTATATACTATATGATGCGGAAATTTAGTTTACAAAGAAAATACCTAAAAGGTTGAAATTTCTCTTTCAGCAATTTATACTAATAGTTAGAAAAACACTTCAATACTTTTGTTCAGCTCTGTAGTTTACCCATAAACTTTATTACACGCCAGTATTTTGCTAAAGTTTACCTCTAACAAAAACACTTTTAAAACCACTTAAATCACATTTCTAGAGATTGTCATCCATGGGTGACAACTGACAATGTAGATAATTCTTTGGGTGACCTTGTATATCATTTTACTTTTATTCTACAAACATTTCTTAGTAAAGCAGTTCAAAAATGCATCATTTATTTAAAAACTACCTATAAGTAATTTACCATAATATTCAGTAAGGTTTACGAGCTTTTTGTGTAATCCTGTAAATCAACTAAAGAACTTATACACACCATATAATATGCAGACATTTAGTAAAACTTAGAAGCGACTATCGCAATCGAAAATGCATTTCATCCATCTATCAGCTATCATCAATAATATACAGTACTTCGGATAGAATATACGATTTGAACTATTTTGTGTTCCTGTAAATGCGATGCACTTCAGATTATGAGTGAAATATTGAGTCTTAGCGGCGTATATAAATTTTATTACACTTGAAATCGTTTAACATAGATAATATATGTCGCAAACAATTCCCTTCTTCATTATTTTGTAATGGAATACTTTTGATTGGCCCTGTAAATGGATATTTTAGTGCTCTTTACGAATCCATATAAATTTGAATATGTTTGACCGGGTGTAACAACTTTAAAATTCATTTGAAACGATTTTTTCCCATAGACCGTAATGTATCGGAAAATTTTTGACTATCACTGTAAATAAACTAATTATGGTAGAAAATTCATTTTCATTAGGGTTCGCGCTTGGGTAAACATCAATACAAAATAAAAAATCCATAGCAATCTGAGTATATTTACGGAAGTTAGAGCGCGGAGAGCCGGTCATACGGACAGAGAGACAAAACGAATGCATGAACACATTTCAACTTTGTTGAAATGTGTTAAAAAGTACTTTATCAGATTTTAATTTTTATTAAATTACCTATTTATACAGGGAGCAAAAAAAGTATTTGAACACCAGGTAGATTTGTTGTAGCATATGTATAAATAAATAAAAAGCATCTAAGAATTAAAAATTCCAACAGTTTTACAAAACAAATAAACATATTTAAAATCTGACTTAATAATTATGTTTAAAATATGCAAACATGAAAAAATGCACTTGTGCTGCCAAAAAAAAAAATATTTACACACCGGCAGTAAAAATAGAACTAGAAGAATTATTTATAAGTTAAAAACAGTGCTATTTATTATTTAGCATGCATGCCCTTTGCTTCCCTTTGCTTTTATCTCATTTTTTTTTCATGGGATATCTGTATTTTTATTTTACATGCTCATTAAACTAGACATTACAGTATATTGTATGTCTAACATTTGGAAAAGTCATGATTATATTCAATATTGCATCATATGGTTCCTCTTTTTTCCTAATTATTTTTTAGGTTTTCTTAGAATTCTGTCTTCAGCTTTAATATTTCATATTATAGTCTGACGTTTAAAAAGTTCCTAAAATAATGAAATAAGACCTATAGTGACTACGTGCTCTTAATTTCAAAAAGTAAAAAAATATATTTTTAATTTCGGAAAACTAGCAAAAAGAAAAAAATATATTTTCTTTTTTTCTTTTTCATTTGAAAGGTTGTTGTTTTCCTTCGAAAATAAACCTCGTGATAGATTTTGTGGTGTTCGCATTTTATTTTTTTATGATTGGTCCTGAAATATTAATGTTTAATCCATAGTGTGCGTGATATGTCACTCTATTATTACTTAAGCCTCGTTTAATCATCATAAAAATTATATTTGTACAGATTTTTATTCCTTCAGTGACAAACATTCGGACATTTTTTGGGGGTTAATGGGTGTCTGCATTTTATTTTAATTTTTTTGCAAAATTCTTTCCATATAGAAGAGTTTTTATTTGAATAGGAAATCGGAATGTCGTTTTTAAAAAATAGGTCCAAAATTGGTAAACGCAAATTAACAGATACGTAATTAACCAAATCAAAAGAAAGATGTTATCTAAAAAATTTTCTTAAAAAGAAAAAAAACGAGGTTCTCGAACCAACCGATTACGAAATGTGCGACATTTACGAAAAAAGAATCAATCTAATAATAAACCATTGATTGTGAAGACCACTTTTTTTAAATATAGAATTTATTTATGTATCTTAAATTTTTGTCTTAAAAAAACATTTTCCAAATGGTTGTTGCACACTGTAAAAAAAACTCAAGAGGTTACTAAAAATTTTTTAGTAAATTTGCATTCCACAGTATTTTTTAGTAACCATTACAAGCTTTTTTTTGCAAGCGAAACAAGCATTTCTTTTGTAAACTGAACAAAAGATTTTTTTGTATAACTAACTTAAAAATTTTTAGTATGAGCCACCAAGCAAATTTTAGTAATAACTCCAAAATTATTTTTAATAACCATTACGTGTGCTTGAAGGGCAGGAGCTTCCTTCGAGCTGCATCCAGACTTCTGAAGCGGAAGATTTTCGGCAAAACCGCAATAGATGGCAGCACCAAACATTCCTACTGCTCCGTCAGGATATTCATAATCCCTCTATTAACGAGTACTTACACTGCATACATTCGGGGCGTATTTGGCAGTGGCCAGTATCGAACCCGGGACCTTTTAGCCTGGAGCCCGTTACGATAACCACTATGCTATCAAGACCACACCAAGTGAGTTTTAGTAACAGCTATTAAAAATTAAAATATTTAACTCTATTCGTTGCTAACTTTTTTCTAGTAATTCTTACAGATTTTCTTGTAACCTACTAAGATTACTAAAAATTTTTTAGTAATTACAAAGATCACTAAAGTTTTTTTAGTAGATCGAGACTTTTTTTTTACAGTGCAATTTGTTAATCTTTACACAGACGGACAGCATCCATCTCAGAGTACATGCTAAGTGAATATAGACAGGTGCTGTCCGAGTCTCCGAATAAATGTTAAACTATTTTATTCTATTTTACTTTTTTTATTTTTTTATCCATTTATTTATTTATATTTATTTATTTTTTTATTGACAAGTAGCGCTGCCATTCTTTTTTCTTTCTTCTATCTTTAGAAGAATAAAGTATGGGATTCGGAAAAATTTTCGAATTTCAGTTTTCGGCGGATTTACATGTTTTAGCGTTCAGAGATTCCAAAAAGTATATATATTTTTAAATGTCTGTTGCTGATTCTCTCTCTCTGTATGAAACACATAGTTTGTGGGTGCTCTATCCCAAGAACAAAAAGCGGAATTTAATTAAATTTTAGATTAAGTTAGTCGCAGATCAGAATTGACGCTGTTTTCATTTTTGTGCAGATCAACTTACAGGTGACGTTGCTAGACAGAATTGTTCAAGATAACTACTACAGCTACATCTCAAAAACTAATGCACGGATTTACATGAAACTCCAGATTCAGTTAGTTCTTGATATAATTTGGTTCTGATTACGTTTTGGTGTAAATATCAAAACAGGTGGCGCTTCTATGCTGCACTTTTTTTAAAATATTGCAATAGTTCTGTGTCAAGAACTAGTGCATGGATTTCCATCGAACTTTAGTCCCTGATTTATGTTAGTGATGTTTAGTTTTTGGTGTAAATTGCCTTACAGGTGGTGCTTTTGTGACGCAATAGCTGTATCTTAAGAACTAATGCAGCAATTTTTTCCAAACTTGAAATCAGCTAGTCCTAGACATGAAATATCCTGATTAAGTTTTGATGTAAATCCCTTAAAAAAGGGCGCGACTATACAGATTTTTTACGATTCCCGCAATAGCTCTATTTCAAAAATGAATGCCCAGGATTTTCATGAAACTTCAAATTCAGTTAGGAGTTGAATAAAGTTGTTGCTGTTAAAATTTTGGTGTAAATCACCTAAACTGTGGCGCTGTTTTGTTGCACTTTTCAAAAAGTATTAATATGAATGATATAGAAGAAAGTTTTGAAATGGACACATCCGACTAGTTTTCCAGATTTTTTAAAAATGTATATATCATGTTGTGGAAAAATTACGTTGACCTTAGCCATTTTAGATATTTAAAAAACATTTAAAGCGGTAAGAGGATTTCACAACACCCACGGCATAGTGGTAATAGTTATTTGCATTTGTTTAAAAATGCATTTTTTTTAAACTTATGATATGCAGAATAATGCTGTATGTGAAGCAAGTTGCATGTTATGCAGTTGTTTTATGTAAATATCGAATGTACTTTATGTCTTATGTACTTTCTTTTTAATACTTTATCTACCGCATTATGAATTCATAAAAATTTTATATTCTACAGCATTTTACGCAAATTTTTTAAACTAAATTAAAAGATTTACATAGTCATTTAATAAATATTTGAAGGATTTTAGACGGATTGAAGGATTTAGAAGGATTAATTAAATTTGAACTTACAGAAATTTTGTGCAGTTTTTATAATCCCCACTCAAATCTTTTATTTTTTAATTTTTTTCTAGTGTAGAGTTATAAAATGTACAAATATGATGTTCTTACAATATAAATATAGAAATATTTCCGAATTGAAAAATCGCCATCGCCCTCCCTCAGCGCCAAGAAAGCTGAAAAGATGCAAAAGCAAAAGAAATCACCCTTTTAAAATTTTTTTGTTTTGTATAACCAATAATGCTTTTAGAACAAGATGTAATGTATCTGCAATTCATTCTAAATAGTATTACAACTAACTCATGTATTAAAAAGAACTTTATAATAAATTATTTTAATGGTACCTATAAATACCGTCGGATATAGATAAAGGGTTAAATATATGTATATGAGATTGAACATGATAAACTGGAAATCAATATTTTCTAAAAAGTAAATAATGCTGATGCTACTGCCGAATATCAATTTATTGTAAATTTTTTTCCTTTGGGCGACTTCTCCTGTTAAAATTACTAGTTTTATTGTACAGCTTATTCTCATAATGGTATCTCACAAAAAAAACTTTGTAGTATTATGAAGTGATATAAAATTAGTTGGATGTGCCAATCCCAAAATTTTCTTCTATCTCGTAAATACATTTAATATTTAAAAAAGTAATTAGACATGTTAATGCTTTAATATTATTAATTCAATACTATAGCAACTTTGATCTTCTTTTTAAATTTTTGCTTCAGTCTATTAATCGGAGTAAAAGCAAGTTAATGTGGATCATGATATGTATTAAATCAATAGTTTTCCCTTATTCTCTTATCATCAGTTGGTTACAAATAGCCAGATTTGAAGGACTCAAAATCCCATATCTGAACGAGCCGATGAACAATATAACTATAGGCAGATGTTTTTCAAATCCAGAAAGGATCTTCATCTCATACTCAAAAATAACCATACAAAAAAATAGTTCAATTCTATGCATACCTTCATATATTTTTCGGTGGTACAATATTGAAAATGGTACAGCAATCGCTATTGCAGCACCCCCTTCTGGCGGATTAATTTCAAATTCAAGGAGCATAAATTAGACATAACCAAACACTTACGCAAAAAATTTTGTTCAATTCTACGCTTAAATTCATACACTTTTAGGTAGTACAATATAGAAAACAACACAAAACTCGATATTGCAGCGCCCCCTTTTTGCGGATGTTTTTCAAATTCAGGGAAGACCCACTAGCCATAGCCAAACACTTATACTAAAAAATTGGTTCATTTCGATGCATAACTTCATACACTTTCAGTTAGTACAATATTGATAATGGCATAAAAATTTCTATTGCAGCGTCCTTTCCGGCTGAACATTTTAAAATTGAGGGAGGACCTGCTTGTCACAGCCGAAAACATTCACAAAATATTTGGTTCAATTCTACGTATATCTTCATGCACTTTTTGATTTTAGAAGGCGACATACGGACAGACAGACATTTTCTAAAAACTCTTTTTTGGAATCTCTGAACCCTAAGACAGTAAATCCGTCGAAAACCGGAATTCGAAAAAAAAAAATTCGATTGCAATACTTTTTTTTATTGAATATAAAAGAAAGTAACAAGAATTTTGAAGAGTTATTTTAAGCGCCATGCATTGTCGAAATGGTCAATATAGTTTATTTATGTGTACTTTATATCATTGCATTTTATATGCATAACAACGGAACTATATTTTTTAGTCACTTATTTATCGCACGCTCAATAAGTTTCAAAATTTGACAGCCTTTTTCTTTCCCAATTTTGTATTGAATAATTAATAGGGATTTAATCTACAGTTTGAAAAAGCCATTTTTTGCAAACTTTTGCTAATTTGAAAAAGACCAAATATAGCAAATATTTTTCATTCGATTTTTTTACTTACCCATCATACGTAGTATAGGGTAAGTCTTGCAATCGTTTTGAAAATCGAAAAAAATTTTTTGACGGATTTACACGTTTTAGATAGTGGAGATTCCGAAAAACATATTTTTAGAAAAAAAATTTTGCCGTCCGTCTGTCTGTCTGTCTGTCTGTCTGTCTGTCAGTCTGTCTGTCTGTAAACGCTCTATCTCCCGAACGAATTGAGATAGAGACTTGAAATTTTGTATGTAGTTAGTATGTAAGAATGGGACGAACCCTATTTAATATCAGCAACCTCGATTATCCGGAACTATTTTTTTCGGACTCTCGAAAACTTCGTTCTGATGAAAGGTATATAAAAATTTTCGATTTTTTTTGTTCTAAGGAATGGACGTAAAAGGCAATAAAATAACACTCATTTTGCATATAAAACGAAGTCGGTCGGATTATTAGTTGCCGAGATATTTGTAATCCTGTTTTCCACATTCTTCGATTTTTCATGACCCTGTATTTCATTCAAATTTCAATTCAGAGGTATATTTTAATTGGAAATGAGACGCTTAATCCGACGCAGTTAATTGTTAGTTAACAGAGTTATTATTTTTTGAGTTATAAGGATGTTTCTTTTACGCAGTTCCGTACTATTTGAGTAGTTTGGCGTTTTATATAATTCGTCGAAATCGGTAATCAGCAGTTCTTTAATAGAGCATTACTATGTATATTAACAATATTTAAATTTTTTTTATGAATTGCAATGCATTGTATAAACAGCTTTCACATGTTTTATTTTCATATACATATCCATGATGGGTAAGTATTACGGTGGCCCCCAACGACTAGTTTTTCATATGCAAATATTAAAAAATACATATAACTTCAAAATATTTAAATTATTATTATTAAAAATATTTAATGGTTAAATTTATCATCGTAATATGATTAAAAAAAATAAACGTCTTTACGAAATTCCGTAATGCAACTACATTTTTTTTTCTTATCCATTTAAAAGAAACTGACTTTCACACGTAGTGTTAAGGAGACGGTGGATCTTTTATTTGAGTAAAATCGTCCATAGCGAAATCTTTGCAAAAATGTCTATTTCTGCGGTATAATAATAATGCCAAAACAGTTTTTTCTTATAAAAATATCATTTATGAAGGTTTTAAGATGAAAATAATAAAAAAAGGTAAGTGAATTTATATACACTAGTGTCCAAAAGTTAAGCATAATTGGTAATTAAGTAATTATTTTTAAGTAATGAAAGAAATATGAATCGGAATGTGCTGAAACTCCAGGTGTGTAAACTAAATAGTACGCGTCACATATTTTCGCGAAGAGTTTTCCCCGAAATCGAACAGGGGACCGTCAACAAATTGAAAAAGAACGAAGATCTTTTGGATAACCCTGTCAAAACTAATGTAGCAAAAGCGTTCAAACTGCACATTATGATTAATTGGCTTATTGTAATGTACTGTATTAATTTTTACAAGGCTATCATGTATACTAGTAGAGAAATTAAGGTTTTTATAAAAACAGTCCTAAATTTTTTCAAGTTTTTTGCTTATAATTTGCAGCGTTCTTATTATAAAATAATGTTCTTTTCTGAATATATGACAAACATCATTGTACACAATACCCTGTCATCAGAATTTAAAAATAATAAAAATTGTATGAAAAATGAGTATGTTTAGTAAATAATTTTTCATTGCGCATGCGTCAACGATATCAAAATGTCATTTGCATATTGTGTTAGCAAATGTATAGAGCAACTTCTGTAAAAGTTCCAAAAACATAGCTTGAAAATTCTGAAAATGGGAGCCTATAGAATCAACTCAAAATCCTTTATTCCCTAAATGAAGCAAAAAGATGAGGGGCTGTATCCATATTCCATTGTTTAGTGCCTACACAATATTGCACGTACAACTATATTTAGGTAAAACCCCTGATTTTTTCGGAGTAGTGCATTTTTGAATAAAAGATCAAATTTCTCCTCTGGATCATTGGGGTATTTACAATATACAATGTCAGTGTGGTTTGTCCTATATTGGACAAACAAAACGTAAACTCAGAAAAAGAATCGCTGAACATATAGGTTATGTAAAAAGAAAAGAGTTAAAGAATTCCTCTATTGCTTCTCATTGTTGGGAGGAGGGCCATAATTTTAATTTTACCTCTGCTACTTTTATACAAAAATGCACTACTCCGCTAGACTTAGATTTTTTCGAAGCACTCCATATACACAATGCAAAAAACTCCTTGGTTAATGATCTTTCAAGTGTACCGTACATCTCAACTTTCTGGTTAGATTTATTTTGTCATGACACCTCATTTCCGGTTTAATCTTATTGGTTGCTGAGGCTTGTGGGAATTTTGGTATTGTGTTTGCGATCATTTGGGTCTCTGACTTGCTGTCAGTTGGGGTTTTTTTTCTGTTTTTTAACATTTTAAATTTTATACACTGAGGAAGCGAGCCCTGGTGCTCGCGAAACGTATACGTATGTGCTGTGTGTTTGTGTATTGTGTGTTAAACGTTGATTGTAATTATTCAAAATCTAACATAACATAATGTGTGCATTTTTATTTCAGACTTTTCCTAACAAGTATGCTTGCTATTGTATTAAATGTTTTACAGTATTTCAACTGTAATACCTAGGGGTTTCTTCAGACTAAATGAATTTCGATTTAAGAATATGCTGATGGAAAATTTAAAGTCGATTGCGATAAGTTAATATGAATTCATCAGGTATATTTTGCATGACCACGCCAACCTTAAAGCATGTTAATGTATGACGCACTTTTCTTATAAAGAAAAATAAATATATCGTTCGAATGTTTAAAGGCGTCGTTTGAATTAAATATTGTATGTGCTTTTTTGTAGTTAACTTCCTAAACAAATTCTTATAAAAATACTAGCGAAATTTCCATTAATTAAAATTAGTAAAAAATGAAATTGTTAGCGTTGTTGCGAAAAGTAAATTTTCAATATATCTATGACATGTGTGATTGTTATGTCATAAATAATGTATATCTACTCCTATACATAAAATGTGTTAATATAATAAATGTAAAATGATAAAACCTTCGGTATTTAATAATAATAAAATAATTTAAAACGTTTGGTCTGTACATAGTAAAAGAATTTACATAAAAAACGAAAATGTTATTTCGATCAATTATGCTGCGATAGAGAAATACTTGGATTTTAAACACTTCTAAATCTTTCAGATGGAATAAGAAAATTCACATTTTACTTAATATTTTTTTATATTTTCAGATTATTTTATGTAATAGCATTTGTTGCTTATTGAATTTTTGTATATTGAATTTTACTTATTAAACTTAAAAGCAGATCAAAATGAAAACATTATTGAATTGTTCAAAGGTTCAATTTTACATTTCTCTTTCACTTCCATTTGATTTTTTTTATTTCTTATTCGAGTTTATTTTTTTCTACCATTTTATTATTCTTTTTTCTCAGGCAATAAACCTCGTCCGAGATACCCTAAACGAAATCTCCCCAGAGTCAGCTATCAGGAAGAAGAGGTGTCCAGCGACGACGATTACATCTGTGAGTTTCTCGCATTAGTCTATTTGCTGAAATTTTGCGATATTGTAAAAATAGGAATAAAATTATTATTTCCAAAAGTAATTATGGAAATGCTCATTATAAGTTACATATTCTTCATTTGCATATGAGAGATAAAAAAGTTTAAATGCTTTTCAAAAAAGTATATTTTTTTCAATGTGTGGAAGCGTTTCATGCATTGCTATCCTTTTTTATACGAAAATCTTACTGAATTTAAAATTACTGATTCTTTCTCACGCTCAACGTCAGCATCCTGGTGATATCGATTTTATCTCTTTTTAAGCATATTTATGGATGTTCCGGAAGTCTTAATTATTATGAATCTGTCAGCAATATCATTCATTTCAAAACAAAATTCCTCAGTACTTTGAATTTTAAATTAAGTGAAATAATCAAGTCATACACAGCACAAGTTAAAAAAATGTCTCTTTCAATTTTGACTGTTTCTCTTTGATGTTCAAATTTGTCAAGATTTTAGGTTTACAAATTAACAGAAAAAAGAAAGAAAGAGCATTATTAAAAGATCACCTGTGTGTCTACTTGTCCGTCTGTCACGGATACGCTTCTGAAAAACGGCGGAAATTGGAAAATTGAAATTTGAGAAATTATAAAAGCTATTCACTCACGTGTTTATAGGTTAATAGTTATTTGAAAATGTTTTTAGGAAAAGAATTAGGAGAGTTACCCTGAATTACCGAAAGTAAGCCTCTCTCGAATTACAACCCCGCATCCTTCATGTATTTTGCAAACTATTATGTATCTTCAGCCTCTAACTTTCCTATCTATTTTACAAAAGTTCCAATTATAAGCATCAAGTAAAATAATTAGAATTTCTTGTCAAATAAAGAGGGGCTTATACATTTTGCACATTACGCTAGATAATTTAATCGTGTAATTTTTTTTTCTTGTATAAGTTATTGTAAAAATATCCTAGTACTAAACTCAAAACCACATTCGTTTTAATTTAAGTGTTATATTTTCAGGAATATCGTTCAAAATCTACTATTTTTTCGTTTATTTCTAAGCTTATTGAAACTAAAATTATCAAAAACAAATTGGGGATAGTAGGAGTTTATGTATTATTTATTTATAGCGATTTTAGTGGGTGGCATAATTTTTGAAAAAACCTTATTACTTATCCATCATACATAGTATTGGGTAAGTCTTTGAATCGTTTTAAAAATTGAAAAAGAAAAAAAAATCACGTAATCGCACGTTTCAGATACTGAAGATTCCGAAAATATATTTTAAGAGAAAAAAAATTGCTGTCGGTCTGCCTGTCTGTAAATGTTCAGTCTCCTGAACAAATTAAGATAGAGAGTTGAAATTTTGTATGTCTTTAGTATGTGTAAGAATAGGACGAAGCCTATTTAATGTCAGAAATCTCGATTATACGGAACTATTTTTTTCGGACTCTTGAAAATTCGTTATGCTGAAAGGCATATAAAATGTTTCGCCTTGTGTTATTTTAAGGAGAGTACGTAATAAATAAAAAAATAACACGAATTTTGCATAAAAATTGAAGTCGAAAGGATTATTAATAGTCGATACATTTGTAATCCTGTTCTCACATTCTTTGATGTTTCATGACCCTGTATTTCATTCCTATTCAAAGATATATTTTAATTGGAAATGAAACGCCTAATCCGACGGAGAAAACTGTTAGTTAATCGGATTATTATTTTTGAGTTATAAGAATGTTTCCTTTACGCAATTCGGTACTACTTGAGTTGTTTGGCATTTTGTATAATTTGTCGAAATAGGTTGATCAGTAATTTATTAATAGAGCATTACTAAATATATTAAAAATATTTAAATATACATCTAAAATTTGTTTTGTAATTGCAACGCATTTTATAAATAGTTTACAGAAGTTTTTTTTTTCGTGTATTATATTATGCGTATCCACGATGGGTAAGTATTACGGTGGCCCACAACGACTAGTTTTTCCATTATTGGTAAATTGTACTTTTTTGGAGCTTAGAATAGGAAAAGAGGGGTGTTGCTGGTACAAATTAACACGGTCTAATTTAAGGATGGCTAATAAGGATCTCTTGAAAAAAAATGTCCGTACTTAGTTTAGGTTTAATTAAAAATTTATCGAAAAACGCGGTTTTCAGTTAGTGATTTCAGAGCGCTCCTCTTTGAGGTGTAAATATGTAGCTATGTTACATTTTCGTATACAATAGCGATCAATATGCAGGATGTCCAGCAAATAACACCCTGATTTCAAAATTAAATTTCTCAAAAATAAAGATCGATAGTAATATGCGGTAAACGGTTTTTTCATTATGTAAGCAGTAAAAATCTTGTACAGAAATTTCAAACATTGAATATTTTGAAAAAATTGCGTTCTGATTGCATAGAATGCTTTGATTTGACATTTTTCTTGTTTTAGATTGCCTGCAGAGAAATAATTTTTCAGCTTACAGTGCAATACTTTAAAGAGTTTTCAAAGTAAATTTTTAGAATTTCGAAATTTGAAAAATTTAATTTCAAAAAACTATGAAATATAGTACTTTAAGCCGAAAAACACATTCTCTGGCAGCAATCTAAAGCAAGAAAAATGTCAAATTAAAGCATTGTTTGCAATCAGAACACAATCTTTTCAAAATGTTTACCGTTCGAAACTTTTGTATAAGAGTTTTACAGCTTACCTGATAAACAAACCGTTTACTGCATAATTCTATTGATCTTTGCTTTTCAGAAATTTAATTTTGAAATCAGGATGTTATTTGCTGGACACATTACAATAGCAATCTTTGTGCGCGTGTAAAATTTGCACTTGACCGATTATTCTTTTCTAATGCATAAAAAATTATAATAGAATTCGAAAGAAGTAAAAATGTTTTTGGGTGATTCTCAAAACAGGGGACAATTTGTCTTTCGGCATACAAAAAAAATTAAGAGGCTTTCTGTTATGTTTTTATATTTAGATATGTTTTTCTTAATATTATTCATTATTTGCACACAAGAATTACTCAATTTTTAGTTAAAAACACCTTAAAATAACAGAATAAAGATTCAAAATGTCATTAGCATGGATGTCCACAGCAGCTGTGACTTGTGTATACTAGCATTTTTCAAGAGTTAATATCATGTTTATAAAATAAACAAATGTTATTCTTTCTTTCTATTAATCAAGGAGAGGATTTATCTAATAAATTTCTTTTTAAAAGTAAAATTATAGTATATAAAAAAAATTAAAGTTTGTCCTCCATATTCGATTTTCAAAACAAGGTCATATATAACAGCTGGTTATTAATCAAAATTTCATTTTTCACATATGACAATAGTTTGAAAATATAAAGTTTCTCCATGGCAACAAGTAACCATTTCATCTCATTCAGAAAATAGAAGCATGTATTGTATTTTAAGAATAGAAGTTGAATATTAGGGGCGTACATCAATTGTATGTCATTAGAATGGACAATAATTTTCATGTTTATTTTATAGTTAAAATTTTTATTTTATTTATTTGCATAGAACTTTTGTGTTTTAAAAAGCCCCAGAAAGGACTATTGATTGTGATTATATTATGGCTCATAATCTTATTTAAATTAAAATTTGTCATTAGCATGGACAGATATCAGTGTCATTAGCATGGTTTTTCTGTCCATGCTAAAGACTCCTGTGTGCATAAATGTAACCAGTGCTTATATTGTATCCTTTATAAAGTTTAACTTTACGTATAAATTTAGCTATTACATTTATTATCTCTAAAATATGCATTAAATCTGTAGGAAAATCACTAAGACAGCTTCTTACATTGTTAGTGTCAGAATGTTGCTCATGTAAACAAAGTTTGCTGTTTGGTAATGTTTTTATTCTCCTTATATGTATATATGTAAAAATGGAATCAATTTGCTGAAAAGGAAGGCTAATAAATATAGAAAGAAAATATTTAAACAAGAAGAAAATAAAATTTTCATAATCTATTTATTCCATGCAATTTGTTTTGTCATTAGCATGGCTCAAAAAATACTAATTTTTTTAAAGTAATTTTTAAATATTTAGCTCTGCTGACTACATGTACAGTATACCTAATACTATATTAACAACACCTATTTTTTTCAGAAATTTTGCTAACAGTAATTTTTTTAAGATTTCATTTTTGAAATAGTCCCCTATTTTGAGAATCACCCTTTTACATCTGATTTAAAGTAGATTTGCAGCTAGAATAATGTAAATCTTATTATCAGTTTGTAGTTAACCCCCATTTTTTAATGAAATATAATCTATTTCTCTACATTTTTTAACCTGTAGTTTTTTATTTGCAGTCTGCGACGACTGTGGTGAGCCACATGATGGATCCTGTCCAAAACATGGTCCGTTGAAGTTCATGAAAGACAAAGAAGTAAGTCACTCGTTGAGTCTTCATTTTGAATTTTCACTTAATTAAGTGTAAAATAAGCCACAAGTAAAAGCTGCATGTCGTTAAAGTTACCGTAGCAAGATTCTGGGTATCTGCAAGCGTTTCATAATGACCTTTTATCAGGTATTGTTGAAAACTCAAATATGTAATTATGTGACGACGAAAATGGAATCATTTGTATTTTCATCTTCTAAATTCATTTTTTACATCGTGTGTTTGTGCTCTACTACGAGCTGACCATTGCGGCTTTTGCTACAATAATTCTACAAACACTAATCAACGTTTTGGAAGAACTGAGCTCTCCGCTTGATGCGTGCCGTGAGATGAAAGGTTCTCATATTGAACACTTGTAAGTTTGTAGGTAAAAATGTTTGAGTTGCTCATTCATTTTATGTATCAATTACAAGTTTAAGTTTTATGTAATAAGTACTACCAAACGTTAAAACGCCGATATTCATTTAGAAATATCGGTCTACTTTGTTATCCCGTCGACCAATTACGCGAAATTATGCAAATCGCCAATCCAACAGCCAAATTCTACATATTGACATAATTTTTATTTTAAATAACGAAAAAACAAATAATTAGTAAAATATTAATAAAAATACAAATAAAAAATCGAAATAAATATCACTTAATGGCATTTTAAACACGTGAATCATATTTAATATCATTGAATGTGACATTCACGATCATCCATTATTGGCATTTAATCATACAGTCTGGCGATAATTTTTTGATCCTCGGTATAACCTAGTAGTACCGAAATGTCGTGTATAATAAATGGTCAATGTATCTTACAAACAAAAAAACTTGAATATGTTTTAAGCATAACTGTAAAAGTTGAAATGAAGATTTTCGGTTTAAATTCTAGTTTTGAAGTAAATAATTTTAATCCTCTGTTTCACATACGTAATTGAGAAAACTATTAGCAGGATATAAAATTAAGCCACAGCAATTAATGTCATTTAAATTATCAGTAGCGCTATCATTTCTACTTTGTGTTAGATAGCTTACAAGATCTACTGTCTACATTTAAATAAACACATCGCAGTCTTTCTATCTTTGATTATAATAAGACTGATAAATAGTTTCAGGTTATCTAATGTCTTGAGCAAGAAATTTTGCAATGCTCCTATAAATTACATATGAATAAGTTATTAAATATTCACCCAGTATTTTATTGCAATAATAGCTCTTTTGATTTCAGTAACGGGGTCGTTCGCAGCGTCATCCCTTTATCTGCGAGTAAATTGTTCAAAATTTCTTATGAATAGACCGTTTATCAAAAAGTAATGGAAGGCGCTAGGTTCGTTCGGAAAGATTTTAATTAAAATTCATTAATATTTCAATCCAACCATAGGCTTGTTTTGAAAGATTTTCGTTCATATACCTAAAATAATTGAACACTGATTTTAAATATATTTAATTTTATTATCACGTATCAGAATAATGCCGGGGGGAGGGGTTAGGAGTGAACTCACATAGTTATTAATAATTCAGTAACAATAGTAAAAGTAATATTTACACATGTGAAATAACTTCTATTTTATTTTTCATTTATTTTCAGGCTCCACGCGGCCCAAGACACGCATGGAACACTTGCCCAGATTACCTGTCCGTGTGTCGATCAGGCATCAGAGGAGCCGGACTCGGCATGTGGACCGAAATAAACTTAAATAAGGGTTACGTGTTCGGACCTTATAAAGGAAAGATCGTCAAGTCGCGCAAAGATGCGAAGGACAGTGGATACGCATGGGAGGTGAGGCTTCACTATCTCTGCTTAGGATGATAATGCAGTGAAATATATCTTTTTTTATGTTTTATAATACTCATAATTAACTTTTTGCTAATGTTGGTGTAGTTTCTGTGACCGCATTCTATTGGCTAATAGGGACAGGTCCTGAGATCAGTGATACAAAATGCGACGAACCATTGTGTATTCTTAGATTGAATAGTCACTACATTAACATATGAAATGGATAAAATGCAATATGCTGAAGAGGGGGGGGGTCTTAAAACATGTGTCGAAGTTACACAATCTTGGCATTGTAATAAATACATAATCGGGTAAATAACAGCCATTTCAAAGCGAATCGATGGTGCAGTTCGCACAGCGCAAGATGTGGACAACATTAACATTTAGGAACCCTGTGGATTTAGTACCCCGACAAGGCGTTTAATTTGAGCCCAATGGTCATAAGATTCCGTAAACGGTGTGTCAATTTAGATTGAGCCGTTTTTTAGAAATAATTAACTTGTCGCGGAACCATAGTAACCAGAAGTGACCCACTAATAGGATTTTCTGAAAATGCAAGATAACCGATTAGTATTCTCCATCTCGAAAGCGGTTACACAATTACGAATACAAATACACGAACGAAATACAAATTTAATCAAAATCGTTAAAGTCATTTTATAGTTAAAATTAGCTTTACTCGTAGTGACTCACACATGACTCACTAATCGAAATTTCACAAGCATGTAGCCGTGTCCAAAGATCTTATCGTGCCCAAACACGGTAAAATACGAAATTTAAAAAAAATGCTGGAGCTATTACTTAACCATCATACGTAGTATAGGGTAAGTCTTGCAATCGTATTGAAAATCGAAAAAAAAATTTTGACGGATTTACACGTTTTAGATATGGGAGAATCAGAAAAACATATTTTTAGAAAAAAAATTTTGCCGTCCGTCTGTCTGTCTGTAAACGCTCTATCTCCCGAAGAAATTGAGATAGAGACTTGAAATTTTGTATGTAGTTAGTATGTAAGAATGGAACGAACCCTATTTAATATCAGCAACCTCGATTATCCGGAACTATTTTTTTCGGATTCTCGAAAAATTCGTTCTGATGAAAGGTATATAAAAATTTTCGAATTTTTTTGTTCTAAGGAATGGACGTAAAAGGCAATAAATTAACCCACATTTTGCATATAGAACGAAGTCGATCGGATTATTAGTTGCTGAGATATTTGTAATCTTGTTTTCTACATTCTTCGATTTTTCATGACCCTGTATTTCATTCAAATTTCAATTCAGAAGTATATTTTAATTGGAAATGAGACGCTTAATCCGACGCAGTTAATTGTTAGTTAATAGAATTATTATTTTTGGAGTTATAAGGATGTTTCTTTTACGCAGTTCGGTACTACTTGAGTAGTTTGGCGTTTTATATAATTTGTTGAAATTGGTACATCAGCAGTTCTTTAACATAGCATTACTATGAATATTAACATTATTTAAATTTTGTTTATGAATTGCAATGCATTGTATAAATAGTTTCTCATCTTTTATTTTAATATACATATTCATGATGGGTAAGTATTACGGTGGCCCCCAACGACTAGTTTTTTAGATAAGATTAGGTTGATCCGGATCCTTAATGTCGTAAAATAGCTCGCTAATTAAATTTCTCAAGCATGACTGAGACATATGGATTTTTTGATCCCGAAAATGATTTAAGCAAATTTTAATTTAAATTGTTAAAGTTATTTTGTAGGTATAATTAGCTTGATCCATAGTCCCTCAAAAATGATTCAATAATCGAAAATTTCCGAACATGTGATATAGGTCAAAGATCATCTAGTGCTTGAGAAATTTATGATACAAAATTTTTCAAAAAAAGTTTGAGCTGTTTTTTAGGTACAATTAACTTGACCATGATCGATTGCCATAATAAAATGAACCACTAATCGAATGTTTTTTCACATGCAACGAGGCCTAATTGTATTCTTGTGTCCGAAAGACAAAATTACATCAAAATCATTGGAGCCGTTTTGTAGGTAAAATTAGCTTGACCCTCACATGATATGAATTATCAGAGTTTCTATTTCATACTTACCTCAGCGGAGGGCATTTTGTTAAAAATGCACATTTATAAATGTAGCAAAATCTTGTTTGAACAGGACATTTTGAATTTAATTGTAGATATACAATTAAAATAACATGAAAAAAAGTGAACATGTAAACAAAGCTAATACTGCAGTTTGCTTTGTTATGCACTTCTTCAATTTCACACAACATCAGCCAGGTTATTATTTTTTCTTTCTAGATACGCAGAGGCGGCCGAGTCCTTCATTACGTGGAGGGCGTGGACCCTTCTGTCTCGAACTGGATGCGTTTCGTGAACTGTGCGGTGTGCGAGGAGCGCCAGAACCTGATCGCCTTCCAGTACCACGGCCAAATCTGGTACAGGGTCTACAAGGAGGTCAAGGCCTACACAGAGCTGCTCGTCTGGTACGGGGACGAGTTCGGAGAGGAGCTCGGCATACATCGGACCGAAGAGACACAGTTGACGAAAGGTGCGTAAAAATGAAAAAATAAATAACAGCCATTTTATTTATTTTCCTACAATCTGTGACTTAAAGTAGCAGTTTGTGGCAAGTACATGTACATACATAATTAACTTTACAGTTATTTTAAAAAATGACAATTAAATTAATCAGACAATATTAAGTAACTGACATATTACTAGTTTCATTTGCCAATAGTTGTTACAAAAAATGTCAATCAATACAAAAAATGTTTTTTTTAAACTAACATTTCAAATGCATATTTACTTTTGCTAAAGTTTATTGGTCAATTATTGTTAAAAATACACTGGTTTCCAAAAATTGGAAAAATCACAAAAATAGCTATAATTCAAAATATTACATGTAGATTTTAATGAAATTCAGCCAACGCATAGTAAGGTATAAAATAACATGAAGAGAAATTACTAGACAATTATGGTGCTTCAAAAAATAGCATAATTATAAAACTAACAAAATTAGTTTGCCAGTTTGATATAGGAAAAGTGCCTTTAATATGCCGTATAATCCCTTCTAGTAGCAACACAGCCCATACAGCGTTGTGTCATACTGTCAATTATGCGGTCGATGAGTTTGCTGGGAAGTAAGAGCAATTGCTCTTCCAAAGCAGTTGTAGGCTTTGCAAGGATCAGAGGAGGAGGATTGAGAGCATAGACACGTCTCCCTGAAGCTTCCCGAACATGCACAATGGGTTTCAAATCCGGTGATCGAGCTGGCCATTCCATGCGCTGAATTGTCTGTTGCTGAAGATAATCTTCTACGATGCGAACCCTGTGCGGTCTAGCATTGTCGTCCTGTAACAGGAAATCATTAGCTATTGCACCGGCATAAGGTCGCACATAAGCATCAAAGATGTCATCTCTATAGACGAGAGCACTCACGGTTCCACGTGGAAAGACATGGAAGTCTGCGTGTCCACCCAAAGAGATACCACACCAAACGCAGACACTCCCTCCTCCGTATGAATCTCTTTCACGAATGTCTGACGGATGATAGCGCGTGTTCCCTGTTAATTCAAAATCAAGCAACGCCTACTATCGCTTTAGAGGCTAAACCGGGAGTCATCCGTGAAGAGAACAAGCCTCCATTGATCAACCGTCCAGTGGACAGGTTGACGCGCCCACATCAAACGTTTTCTCTGGTGACGTGAGGTGAGCGGCGCACAATTTGCTGGTCGTCTGGCGTAAAGTTCATTTTCGTGAAGCCTTCTACGAACAGTAGACATTGACACCAACCTTCGATTGACTGCAGCAAGGCAGGATCTAAGGTTAGATGGGGTTGCGGTTCTATTCCTTCGTAGACATAACCGCAAATATCGGTCAACGGCGGTTGTCAAAACCCTTGGCCGTCCTTGGCTGAACTTTCTTGAACCCGAATCAGTGGTTTGAAATTCTTGCCAAAGCCTATAAACCACCGAAGGACTCACACTTAGCCATCTAGCCACCCCTTCCTGACTTTGTCGTGCCTCCAATCTCCCAATAGCTCTAAATCGCAGTTCTGCGGGCAAATAATGCCTCGAGGTCATTGTAATGAATTGGCTATCCTAGTTTGTAATATCACTATCACAGCGACAACTGTTGCTTCGCTCTCTAACGTGCCTCACGGATGACACAAAGCGATTGCAGCACCACTAATTTGCATTTGGTATTTTTATTCAGCATCTTTTATTTAACAATATATGCAAATTTCATACTGGTTGCTTTCTTTTTGAACGAGTTATCGCTATTTTTGTGATTGTTCCTTAATTTTTGGAAACCAGTGTATAATAAATGAATAAAGGTCATACGTTTTAGTTATGTTTTCTGCATATTTTTAGCAAAATGTGAAACATTTTACTTTCAACAAAACAAAATAAATATTACTATCATTATTGTAACTACAATCTCTATTTTTCTTTCTTGAAACATCGTGGCTCGAAATTTAATAGTTCGTGTTGTTCTTTGAAGTCTATAAATTATCTGGAATAAAAGTACAGACAAGTATTGCTAATTTTTACAGCAATAACATTAGACACTTGAAGATGTATTTTCATCAAATTACTTTATTAGAAAATTACAGGTACAGCTCATATTCAAAATATTAGAATAATTGAGAAAAAGTAATAAGAAAAAATTATTTGCCATTTACTTATTTTTTATACTAAGTAAATGCAATTAAATTTCTTATAAATTAAATCTGGAATGTTTAGATAAGATTTTAACATTTATAAAATATAAAATACAGCACAATAAATTAGGTATACAGCTTCCTTAAACACACCAGAATATTAGAATAAAATTTAGATTGGTTCAAAATATTAGAATATTTTATTTTACGCAACAATATTACCTTATGAATATGAAGTAAATGGCCGTTAATATTTTGTAGCATCCCCTTTAGCTTTCATAACAGCGTACAATCGATCTTGCATACTACATACAAGGTGTTTACAAACATTTCTATCAATATTAGGCCAAATAGACTTTATACGTGCCACTAACTCAGTTTTACTTGAAGGAGGATTTTCTTGAAGTTTTTTCTTCATTATACACCATAAGTTTCGATGGGAGTAAGATCTGGTGAATTTGGTGGCCAAGGAAGTACCTTAATGTTGCGTTGGCGGAACCAATTTTTAGTTGACACCGAGGTATGCGGGGACGCTAAATCTTGTTGAAAGATGAAATCATCTTCAAATAAATCTTCTGATGATGGAATCATGTAATATTCTAAAATTTCTTGATATATCAGAGAGTTAACCTTTTCGTAGACGATGCATAACTTTCCAGGTCCTTCTGCACTCATACAACCCCAAACCATGACACTAGCAGCAAATTTTACGGAACGTTTAAGGCATTCTTTATCAAATGCTTCTTGCTTCATTCTCCAAACTCGAATACCTTGATTAACATATGAAACACAAAACATACTTTCATCACTAAATAATATATTTTTCCAATCTTCATTGCTCCATAAACGTCTTAATATACACCAATTCAATCTTATACGCTTTTGTCTTGCAGTCATGAGAAGTTTTGTTTTCGGTACACGAGATTCAAATTTAAATTTATGGAGACGTTTTAATGTTGTCGATGTAGAAACTTCAACTCCTTCGTCTTTCCATTTTCGGTGCAAGAATCGCACACTTTTAAAACGGTTTTTCTTAACTATACGCTTCAGTTTCCTGTCATCTCTAGCAGATGTTTTTGGTTTTCGGCCACCATTTCGGCGATTATTTTGAAATTTTCCAATTTTTGAATATTGTGTTAGTATTTTACTAACGCTCGATTGCGAACAATGTAAATAATTCGCTATAAAACATTGATTTTTACCGTGCCGATACAAATCAACCATACGAAGTTTAGTAGATTCAGGAATATCACTCACACGGCCCATTTTAAGACGAAAAAGAAACAAACTGCAAAAAAGAATACTGATTTTAAATAAAATAGTCTGAATTTAATCAATGATGCCACCAGTTAAGAATTGGTAATAATTAAAGGAGAATTAATGTGAAATATTCTAATATTTTGAACCACTTGAATAAATATTCTAATATTTTGACTTTTCAGAATAATTTTTTTTGCAATTAATCTTTTCAAAAATGATATTAAATTTAAGATAACAAGTAAGTTTAATCAACAATAAGTTCTTAATAAAAATATCGTTTGCATATTTTCATTAAAAGACATTAAATTACCAAACGATATTTTCATTTTCTAAAAAAAAGGTAATTATTCTAATATTTTGAATATGAGCTGTAATATAAAATTAAAATTTTCAAAAGAGACTAACTATATTTTTTATTTCTACTTAAGAGCCATTATTTTGAAATTCAGACACAAAAAAATGTTTTGATAGTTGTATTTCTTAATCGTCTTGATATTTATGTTCAAGTAAATCATATTTAATAAAAAATGTGCAATTTTGATGCCTTGAAAAAATTTCCTTTTCCCTATAAAAAATGTCAAAGCTCAAGGCTGTGAATGACATTTTTCATGAAAAAATAAAAAGCCAATATGTTTGGAGTGTTATACCTCTGGTAAGCAACAGCATCCCAAAATTTTTTTGGCACAAACTATTAGTAGAATACAACCTGCTTGTTACACTGTAAAAAAAAGGGTCGATCTACTAAAAAAACTTTAGTGATCCTTGTAATTACTAAAAAATTTTTAGTAATCTTAGTCGGTTACTAGAAAATCTGTAAGAATTACTAGAAAAAAGTTAGCAATGAATAAGAGTTAATAGTTTTATATTTTTAATAGCTATTACTAAAACTCACTTGGTATGGTCTTGATAGCATAGTGGTTATAGTAACGGACTCCAGGCTGAAAGGTCCCGGGTTCGATGCTGGATACAGCCAATTACGCCCCGAATGTATGTAGTGTAAATACTCGTTAATAAAGGGATTATGAAAATCCTGTCGGAGGTGGTACCAATGTTTGGTGCTGCCATTTATTGTGTTTTTGCCGAAAATCTATCGCTTCAGAAGTCCGGATGCAGCTCGAAGGAAGCTCTTGTCCTTCTGGCGCACGTAAAGGTTATTAAAAATCATTTTGGAGCTATTACTAAATTTTTCTTGGTGATTCATACTAAAAACTTTTAAGTTAGTTATACAAAAAATTCTTTTGTTCAGTTTACAAAAGAAATGCTTGTTTCACTTACAAAAAAAAACAGTTTGTAATGGTTACTAAAAAATTCTGTGGAATACGAATTTACTAAAAAATTTTTAGTAACCTCTTGAATTTTTTTTACAGTGTAGAATTTATTTTTTTCCATGGGGTATTGTTATTTTACATTGGTATATTGCCACAAAGTACAATCAAAATGTCATTTTTGTGTATTTTCCGCACTTAATATCTTATTTAAGCAAAACTAGCCCAAACTTTTTCTTATAGAATATAAAAATGTACTATTAGGACAAGTTAAATATTTTAATACTGCATCGAGATATTGATGCTGTTATCAAGTATGATCTGTTAAATATTCAAAAATTTCAAAATCTGCAACATTTAAAATAAAGTCATCTAAAAAAAGCGTCACAGTTGAATAAAACAAAATTCAGCATGAAATATTTGTACATATCTACAAAAACATGGAAAAGAAAAGAAGCGGGGTCTCGTGATATTTTTAGGGAAAAAATGACAAATTTTGCAAAAAAAGAAAAAACTAGTTGGATGTGCCAATCCCAAAACTTTCTTCTATCTCATACGTACATTTTAATAATAAAAAAAATAGTTATTCATTTTAATGTTTTAATAATTTTAATTCAATACCATACAAACTTTGGTTTTCATCTTAAATCTCTTCTTCAATCAATTAATCGGAGTAAAAACGAATTTCCGTCTCTACACGAGCCGATGGACAACATAATGATAAGCAGATTTTTTTTTCAAATTCAGGGAGGACCTACTTACCTTACCAAAAAATAACCACATACAAAAAATTTAGTTCAGTTCTAGGACTAACTATATATACTTTTAGGTTGTGCAGTATTGAAAATGGCATAAAATTGGCTGCTGCAGCGTCTCCTTTCGGTGGATTTTTTTGAAATTCAGGGAGGACCAACTAGCCATAGCCATACACAAACACAAAAAATTTGGTTCAGTTCGATGCATAACTTCATGTACTTTTGGCCGGTACAATACTGAAAATGGCACAAAATCGCGATTGCAGCGCCCCCTTCTGGCTGATTTTTTTCAAACTCAGGGAGGACCAATTAGCCATAGTTATACACTTACATAAAAAATTTGGTTCAATTCGATGCATAACTTCATATACTTTTGGTCAGTACAATATTGAAAATGGCACAAAAATTGCGATTGCTGCGCCACCTTCCGACGGATTTTTTTCAAATTCAGGGAGGACCAACTAGCTGTAGTCATACACATACGCAAAAAAATTGGTTCAATTCGATGCATAACTTCATATACTTTTGGTCGGTACAATATTGAAAATGGCACAAAAATCGCGATTGCAGCGCCCCCTTCCGGCAGATTTTTTTCAAATTCAGGGAGGACCAACTAGCTGTAGTCATACACATACGCAAAAAAATTGGTTCAATTCGATGCATAATTCATATACTTTTGGTCGGTACAATATTGAAAATGGCACAAAAATCGCGATTGCAGCGCCCCCTTCCGGCAGATTTTTTTCAAATTCAGGGAGGACCAACTAGCTGTAGTCATACACATACACAAAAAAGTTTTTTTTTCTATTCGATGCATAACTTCATATACTTTTGGTCGGTACAATATTAAAAATGGCACAAAAATTGCGATTGCAGCGCCCCATTCCGGCGGATTATTTTCAAATTAAGGGGGGACCAACTAGCCATAGTCATATGCTTACACAAAAAATTTGGTTAAATTCGATGCATAACTTCATATACTTTTGATCGGTACAATATAGAAAATGGCACAAAAATCGCGAATGCAGTGCCCCCTTCCGGTGAAATATTTCAAAACTGGAGGAGGACCTGCTTGCCACAGCCAACAATATTCACAAAAAAATTGGTTCAATTCTATGCATAACTTCTTACACTTTTTGATGGTAGAACGGCGACATATAGACACACAGACAGACATTTTGTAAAAACATGTTTTTTGGAATCTCTGACCCCTAAAACGTGTAAATCCGTCGAAAAGCGGAATTCGAAAAAATTTCGATTACAATACTTTCTTCTATTGAAGATAGAAGAAAGTAAAAAATCGATGATCACATTCTCTTTCTATCAGAAAATGAAAAATCTTATTTTTCTCTTCCCTTTCTATGATTTCTTCCCTATGAGAAAATTGAATGCCCCTTTTTTTTCTTGCCTCTTAAAAAAAAGGGGGGGGGGACATTTTATTTTCTCATAGGGGACAAATGTCATTGGCATTACATTTTTTGTAACTTTTCTCTTTTTTCCCTAAAAATATGACGAGACCCTGCTTGTATATACTTGTATATATATTTTAATAGCAATATAACATTGGTTACTTACGAAAGTTTTCAGCAGCACTAGAAGACGCTGTATTCACATAAGAATTTGCACCATTCTACACACTTCCTGACATCCACTCTCTTAAGATTCAGCGACAAGCTTGCTTAATATGAAATGCATGAAACACCACCAATAACTTGAGCTCTCCATATATATCTGGATAATTCCACCTTAACAATTTCTCTATTTCGAAGAAATTTTGTTCAAAGTACTTAATGGGAATTTATTATCGCTGAAAGTCGCAGGAACTTCCTTAAATAGTGATTAAAGTGAAAATATTCTTGAAATGAAATCAGTTAAAGCTGTTGGATTACTTGTGTGGAAAATGTTTTAGCGAAATATAAAGCCTCAAAATATTAATATCTTGATTCAAGACATGTTTCGACCAAGCAGTTTGTTGTTCAATCATATTTGAAGTTTTTGCAGACAACATGAATTTGGACATGGTTTCAGAGGAATTATAAAGAGTAGGTTCTTTTGAATTTAACGATACTGGTGTGCACTGTAAAAAAAATTCAAGATGTTACTAAAAATTTTTTAGTAAATTTGTATTCCACAGAATTTTTTATTAACCATTACAAACTTTATTTTTGCAAGCGAAACAAACATTTCTTTTGTAAACTGAACAAAAGAATTTTTTGTATAACTAACTTAAAACTTTTTAGTATGAGTCACAAAGCAAATTTTAGTAATAACTCCAAAATTATTTTTAGTAACCATTACGTATGCCCGAATCGCAGGAGGTTCCTTCCAGCTGGGTAAGAAAACAGACATCTAAAGATGAAGATTTTCGGCAAAGCCGCAATAGATGACAGCACGAGACACTGATACATGCTCTATTTTGACACATTTCTAAAGGGGAGAGAAGGTCCAGAGATCATTACCCATGGTAACTGCTACGACAGGATTTTCATAATCCCTTTATTAAACGAGCACTTACATTGAATACATTCGGTGCATATTTGGTGCGTCCAACATCGAACCCGGGTACTTTCAGCCTGGAGCCCGGTGCTATGACCACTAGGCTATCACGACCACACTAAGTGAGTTTTTAATAATAGCTTTTAAAAATGTAAAAATATTAACTCTATTCGTTGCTAGTTTTTTTCTAGTAATTCTTACATATTCCTTGTAACCGAGTAAGATTACAAAAATTTTTTTAGTACTTACAAGGATCACTAAAATTTTTTAGTAGATCGACCCTTTTTTTTACAGTGTGGCACTAAAGCAAATTCTTCTGATAGTGTGTAAACACTTCCCTTTTTGACTTTGGCAGGCGATTGTTTCATAAACCAGAGTTTGTGAAATGATTCTTGCGTTTCCGAATCAATTAAATGTCGTACTTTGAAACATATATAATTTTTTCATTAAAGAAATTGTCTAATCTAATTAGATAGTGGATTCACAATCAGGATAATCCCTTGTCATAGTTTTTACGGTTACTTTACCTTATCTTTTTTGGTTCTCATTTGCAACAGCACACATGGTTGCCGAGATTTTCAGTACACTATGATACGAGATTGAAACTCCACGTGAACTCCGAGCGATTTCTCTTTTTTGTGTTTTACGAAATATTGAAAGACACATGTCACCTGATAAAAGGGATGCTCTTCAGAGAAGGAGTCTCACTAAAAATTTTGGTTAGCGTACGTGATTGTGTATTAAAACACATAAAAAAAATAAGTTGCGATACTTTGAGGAATGTTTGATTAATAATTTCATAGTCTCCAATATTTTCTGAGCGTAACAGCATATTTACAATACACAGCAATGACCGTGGGACAGATTTACACTTCTAAAACCCCGTACAAATACGTTGCATGATGAAAATTTCCTTTTCTTAACATTTCGCAACACGAAATAACACATGAGCACGTTCTACATGATAATTTTTACATACTTGCAATGTAACATAAGCAAAATTTTATTTTATGATAAAATAGACTATAACAGACATATAAGCCGTCATTTATGTGTACAAGAATTGTCTGTCGTAAACGTGAAGTGTGTATATCAGACATAATCGATCATTTGTTTCTAAGCTGAGTTATTATCTTTTTGTATTTTTTCTCAATAAGTATATTTGAAAATTTGGTTGACTGTAGCTTCTTGCTAGACATTTTAGTGATGTTTTGCTGCTTGAGCAATCATATAATACATTCTATTCAAAATTTAGTTCAATTCGTAAATTGATTGCCAGTTCAAAATTCAAATTCAAAATTTTTCGCCAATAAACGAAAAAAAAATCAGATTTTTACGCAGTCCTTTATATGATCAATAGAATTTATACACATTAAGAAGAATGCAAAAAAAAAGTTATAAAATTGTATTACATCGTAAAACATATTGCCAGCAATGTGTTCTTAGAGATTAATGTTACTGAATTATTTTGAGTGTTGATGAGTGCATATGAACAATGAATGCTATGATATAATATTCTATAACAAGTATCTGGGAGTGTTTCTCTGCTATATATAAATTTCACTGTGTTTGACATTCTGAAACATCATAAAACATGCCAACAACGGTTTTTTTCATAGGTCGTAATGTAACGGGATTCTTTTGAATGTCCCTGTAAAGGAACTGTAACTGATATAAACTTCATTTTCAGTAGTTAACAGTAAATATTGAATATCAATAACATACATCAATTACATGGAAATCCGAATATATTTGCTTGAGTTAGAACGTCGATAAAATGGCGTAGAAACAGGCAGACAAAACCAGCAATCTGAATTCATAACCACTTTTCAATTACGTAGGAAAATGTTATAGAATAAATATTAAATTAAAAAAAATTTGAAATACACATCAAACATATTTTTATAAAATGAAATTAAAAAAAATATTCGGAAATGACGTCATTTTTTATTGCGGCCGCAGTCTTGAATGCCTACGAATTTACACGATGCCCCCCCAGTCTGATATGTTTTATATTTATATAAAGTAAATACTCACCAATCGTTACATTCTTATTACGATTTGCAGGTTTTTTTACATCTAGCAAGGAAGGTCTCCATTGGGGGCATACTCAGAATTTTTTGAAAAAAATGCGAATTAAACTACTCATGTAGGTAATAAAGGATCAGTGAAAATTAGCGGCGGAATTACATTATTAGATATGTAAAAAAAATAAAATAGTTTGGAATAATTGGCGTGAAAAGCTGAAAGCGACGCGGGATTTGGCGAGCAGTGCATTTCCTCGCCAAAAGCAAACGATTTTAACGAATCTGAAAATTGATTTTAATTGACTTCACTGTTAAAAATCTGCAGCATTTACTGCAACGTCACTCCTCTACTTTTATAGAATCTCTCTCTTCTGACCAATGAGAATGCTCCATAGCACGATGAATTGACCGTGTCATACACTGTTAAAAATCCGCTGCATTTTGTTGCAACGCACTCCACCGCTTGTATATAATATCTCTATTTCAACCAATGAAAAAGCTCCATTTCACGGCCAAGTAACCGTTTTCTATACAAGCAAGGGAGTGCGTTGCAACAAAATGCAGCAGATTTTTAACAGCGTATTTTTCAATTTGGAACAATTTTAATCAATTTAAATTGTGTTTTAATTGATAAAATATATTAATTTCATTTTGTTATAAGTACATATAAACGTATATGACAAAATTACATTTAAAGTAAAGTAAAAATGCAAAACTAAAATTACTTAAACTAAACTTATTTAAATAAGTTGAACATAGAAAGTTTTGTCTTTAAAAAGTATTCGAAGCGTAAAAGCGTATTTTTCAAAATTCCGTTTTTTCGCCAACCGGGGATAAATCGCCAAATAAACGAAATTTTATTATTTTTTTACGAACGTTATAAGGGGGTTCCGCCGAAATTTTTTTTATAAACATATATAACTATATGAGAAGAACATTCTGTAATTTTTTCAGATTTTTCTGAGTATGCCCGTATGGAGACCTTCCTTGTAGGATTTATCTAGATTACATCTAGGACATCTATACTATATTGCAATTGATTATTGGACACTTGCGATTTTAGACATTTTACTAAATATCTAGAAAAATGCATAAGGAATCATCTCGAAACTCTTCGTGTATAAATATAATAGTATACGTCATACATCTCCGTGAAGATTTTTTACCGAAACTCCATAGGGGATCGTCAACAAATTAAAAAAAATTAATATCTTTTGAATAACCCTGTCAAAACTAATGTAGCAAAAGCGCTCAAACTCTAGATTATGATTGAATGCCTTATTGTAATACACTGTGTTCATTTTTATGAAAATAGCATGCATACTCGCAGAGTAATTAAGGTTTTTTATAAAAATGGTCCCAAATTTTTCCAAGTTTTTCCCTTATAATTTTCAGAGTTCTTAATATAAAATAATATTTTTTTCAGAAAATATGACAAACAACATTGCACACAGTACCCTGTAATCAGAATTAAAAAATAATAAAAATTGTATGAAAAATGAGTAGGTTTACTAAATGATTGTTTACTGCGCATGCGTCAAAGATATCAAAATTTCATTTGCATGTTATGTTAGCTAAATGTATAGAGCAACTTTTATAAAAGTCTCAAAATTATAGCTTGAAAATTCTGAAAGTAATCGTCTATAGAAAAAGGACAAAATCCGTTGTTTCCAAAAGGAAGCAAAAAAATGAGGGATTTTATCCAAAAGTAGTCGTAACATCCCGTATTGTGAATTCTATATTGACACTAATCAATGAATATATGGATACAACCCCTCTTGTTTTTGCTTCAATTTGAGAGTAACGGATTTTCAACTTATTCAATTGACAATTATTTTCAGAATTTTCAAGTTATGATTTTGTGACTTTCACAAAAGTTGCTCTATACATTTAGCTAACATAATATGCAAATGAAATTTTGATATCGTTGACGCATGCGCAGTAAAAAATTATTTAGTAAACCAACTCATTTTGTATACAATTTTCGTTATTTTTTAATTCTGATTACAGGGTACTGTGTGCAATGTTGTTTGTAATATTTTCTGAAAAAAATATTATTTTATATTAAGAACTCTGAAAATTATAAGGGAAAAACTTGGAAAAATTTGGGACCATTTTTATAAAAACCTTAATTACTCTGCGAGTATGCATGCTATTTGCATAAAAATGAACACAGTGTATTACAATAAGGCATTCAATCATAATCTAGAGTTTGAGCGCTTTTGCTACATTAGTTTTGACAGGGTTATTCAAAAGATATTCGTTCTTTTTTAATTTGTTGACGGTCCCCTATGGAGTTTCGGTAAAAAATCTTCACGGAGATGTATGACGTATACTATTATATTTATACACGAAGAGTTTCGAGATGATTCCTCATGTATTTTTCTAGATATTTAGTAAAATGTCTAAAATCGCAAGTGTCCCATAATCAATGGCAATATAGTGTATTTACTACTATCCGGACTACATATTCTGTAATCATCAACTGCTTACAAACTGCCGCGTACCGGCAAGATGTGAGTTATCGTATCTGCACGAGTGGATGGTCAATAGGGTGGAGTAAAAAATACCATACATTTTTTTACCGGAAATTTTTCTTCAGATAGGTCTAAAAAGTTGCCTTTTTGCACACTGAATATAAGGTTAAAATATCATTTGGTTTGGACTTCACCGTAAGTCCCCTACCAGATCTTAAAGATTATGCTCTTTATATGTGAAAATCAAGATTTGACTATGTAGTGTAAATGACCAAAAAAAATTTTTTTCGCTATCTTTTCTTTGGATAGGTCTAAAATGTTGCTTTTTGAGACAGTGAATATATGGTTAAGATTTCATTTCATTTGGAATTCATTTTAATTCCCTACCAGCTCTTAAAGATTATGCTCTTTTTATGTGAAAATCAAGATTTCGCAATGTAGTGTAAATTAATCAACTTTTTTATTTTTAACTAAATTTCTGATTTCAATAAAATAACCCACAAAAATGACTTCTTAAAGTATTACTTGTGAACGATCTGAGTATCGTTGCGTTTTAACTCTTTGAATCGTGAATAAAACCCTAAAATGTGAATCGTATTGTCGCAGAGAAGAGAAAACACAATAATTAGACATGCTCACTTTTATTTTTCGAATGCGCATGAAAAGATAGTTCTCTAAATATAAAGGAAATGCAGTTTTCTGAATATATAGTAATGAAATAAAAATAATATATACGATGTATTGTAAAAGGATCTTTCATTTCACTCTAATTTATATTGGTCTTTGTTATCAAAATTAGGTATTATCTTTCGTGATTTAATTTTTGCTCATATATATCCGGTTCTTGCTTCTACTACTACAACCGCTAATGGGGCTTCAACAACTAAGTTTACGCATCTTTTGAATACTTGAATGTATCAGAGAAATTTTTCAATTGAAAAGATTGTTTTCTGAGAATTTCCAGTTTTTCTCTTGGTACTATTTTAAGAATGTTATGTGATTTCACATTATTGCCAGTTAATGATGTTTACATAGTTTGTAACACTGAATTTCAATATTGGAATAAGAAACTGTCTTATTGTAGAACATATAATGTCCTTCATTTTCAATATTCTTCGGAATTCAAATTCTCCAACATGATTTTTTTTATCAGTTACCGTTCCTGTAAATTTTCACCTCAATGACAGAAGTATACGTTTTGTTGAATAACGGGATTGAGAATTTTCCTTAAATATTCCCTCAAATAACGAAACAACTGAACTGTTTATTTTTTAAAAAATGAGCTTTATATTTGCATGAAATATCTTTCTTGATATGAAACAACATAGACGAATGTGCTTTTATTACAAACTCAGCCATAATCTTCAGATTTTTGATGAATTCTGACTTACAATCTACAAACCGAGTAATCAATTGGCAATTGTCAATCTTTTAGAGTGCGACATTTTTGCTGAATTACGATTTACCAGATTTGAGGAGCATTAACCCGATGCAAATGTTTGACACATGTCATAAAAATAATTTTGGTCTACACTTAACTCTCCAGAGTTCATTTCTCTGTGATAGGAGCAGATATTTTTTAATTTCCATAACTGTCTATTGTTCACATTGACCCAACGACTATCCAATTAGAACAGGAAAAACTCGTAAGCCCTTATTTTGTTTATCAAGTTCAATGACTTAGTGGCAATTCGTTTGCATAGGACTGACATACTAACCACTACAACGGACGACTAAATCTTAGTTTCAAAAATATATTAGCATGATTTTTTATCTTACTGTTTACAGTTGTTCCGTCACAACCTGTTGCCATGAAATTATCAAGGTTTAAATGTTTTTCAGTGCAATATGTTAATACTTCCTGCAATGATATTTCCTGGTCCAACAGATGGTGTAATGTGTTCCAAATACAATTCATTTGACTCTTAAAATCAGAGATTATGTTTTTCAATTATAGTTCTTCCATATATCTCCAATTTTCCATAATTTCCTTTGATTTTCGGGAATTGAATAAGCTTCTGATATTCAGAAAAATTGCTGCCTATCATTTGATCAATAAGTCTTTGGGAAAATACAATAATTGATGCCTTCGATGTTTTCTCTTAGGATTTTTTTTACCTCTGATTTTGGCAAAATTTTACAATTACTGCTGTGTTTTATTTATTGCTTTGTATAATAATAATATTTTATAGTATTCTGCTATTGTTGGCAAAACAGCTTTATTGAGTTTTGAAGAATCACCAACTTCTAGTAATGGTAAACTTTGATTTGCTTACATACGTACTCATTTTGACTGTAATAATGACAACGTACAATTTTTAAAACTCAATAAATCGTTCCATATATTTAAAAAGAAAGACTTAAAGTTTGAAAAGGATTACACTAAACATTTTAAATATAAAAATATCAAACAAGATTACCAAAAAATACTGTTAATGTACAATTTATGGTAAGAATCTATCGTATAAATCAATGAAAATATAAATGTCCTGGTAGGGGACTCAAGAGGTTTTTCAAAATTCATGAAATTTTGCACGCGTATTAGAGGTACTAAAAGGCAACTTTTGGCTGCTATCCAAAATCGAAATTCCAACTTTCGACTTTTCACTCCACCCTAATAGACAACGGAATGACAAAGAATCTAGAAAAATAATACAAAGAGCGCTACGCTATCACAATGCTCCTTTCCTACGAATAATTCCAAATTTAAGGAAGATCTCTTGGCCACAGCCAAAAACATACACAACAGTTTTGGTTCAATCCTATACATAACTTTATACACTTTTCCATGGTACAATAGTGAAAATATCACGGAAATCGCTTTTACAGAAATTCCTTCCGGAAGATTTTTTTTTCAAATTCAAGGAAGGACTGCTTGCCATGCCAAAAAATAATCATACACAAAAATTGAGATCAGTTGATTTTTGAATAACTTCATGCACTTTTTGATGGTAAAATAATGAAAAGGGCACAGATAGTGATTATTTCGCCCCCCCCCCCCCTCCGGCAGATTTTTTTTCAAATTTAGTAGAGTCTGCTGACTATAGCCAAACACTTACACAAAATTTAGTTTCATTCTATGCATAACTTCATACACTTTTAGGTGGTACAATATTGAAAATGGCACAAAATTCGCCATTGCAGCGCCGCTTCCGGCGGAATATTTCAAAATTAACGAGGAATTGCTTGCCACAGCCAAAAACATTCACAAAATAATTGGTTCAATTCTATTATATCTTCATACTCTTTTTGATGGTAGAATGACGAAATACGGACACACTCTCAGACACACACACGGGCGGACATACATTTTGTAAAAACACGTTCTTTGGAATTTCTGACTCCTAAAACGTTTAAATCCGTCGAAAAATAATTTTGATTACAATATTTTCTTGTATTGAAGATAGAAGAAAGTAATAACCTGTTTCAAAACTTATTTTACGAAATCCATTTTTTCACAGATATATAGATATCGGTATCGGAAATCAAAATATGATACCTTGCTATTCCAACACCCCTTTTTCTGTTGAAAGCTGCAGTCAATTATAAAAACGTTAATATTAACCGAGACAAAAATTATTTTCCGAAATTCATTCTCGCAATTATACATTGTTTTTCAATTTTTAATGTTTTTTTGTATTGTCTACTCAGAATGTTCAATAATTAATAAAACAGAATGAATAAATAAAAGAATGCTTTTTTTATGTATGTATGTTATGTATGTAGGTATATAAGAAAATTAATATAAAAAACACTTTTCTTCAAATAAAGATTTTTAAAACCGAATTTATTTGTTACTAGCAGTTTTTGCCACCTACGCTAGTCGGTTTCTTTAAAGCAATCTTGAATCAAACGAAGTATATCTTGGATAAAAAATCGCTTAAAATTTAATTAAACATCCAATTGTTGTCTTATTTCTATAACCTTACATTATTGTGTTGTAAGTCGATGTTGACGACATGATTGACAAAACAACTCTAAAATGACTGAAGTACCTATGTTTAACTATTTTTTTTAGTACGTGCGTTATCTTGAACTTTCTGCTTTTACCTAAACCTAATGCTGAAATATATGTTGCTGAAGAATGCGAGATATCTCAGAGAAGCTGGAGGTACATAATTTGAAATATAATGATCAGAGAGCTTTCCGCAGATACATAACTTAAGGGGTGTAGGCCAAAATTAGAAAATCTGCCCCCCCCCCTCCTAGAGTTTCGCCTACCACGTCTGCCCGGTATAAAACCTTCGCCCCTCTTTGTAATTTTTAAATATTATAACTGATATTTATCAGAAGGTCTGTAAAAAATCCAATTTGTATTGATATAACGCTACAATTTCAAAAAAATTCAAAAACTGGCCCCCGAGGGGGGGGGCAAATTGGGGATAAGTTCAAATAAGTTCATGATATGAAAGAGCAATCCGAGAACTTTCCGAAGATATGTCACATGACTGGTCAAAAAGAAGTTTAGAATTTTCGCCCCCCCCTCCCCACTTTAACCTCCTCGAGGGTGGAAACTTTGAAAATGTTGAAGCAAGGCTTTAGTTATTTTTTAATAGGTTTATTTTTTCCGTTACACGCTTCTACTTAAAAAATTGCTGAAATGTGCCAAATGATTCAAATCGTTCGATCCCCTTCCCCTTATAATTCTCTCAGGGGATCAATATCTAAAATCGCTCAAATATGTGTTTAGTTACTTTTACAGTAGATTTAATTTCTGGAATTTGCTGCTGCAACCTTAAACGGCTGCTGAGATATAGGAAGATGTTCCAGCACTTTTGCTCCCACTCCCCTTTAGTACGTGAATTTTAAAAATCTAATCGTAGTGCACGCTTGCATCATTAGAAATTTCCCCCCAAATTTCATGTTTCTACGTTTAGTAGTTTGGGCTGTGCGTTGATTATCAGTCAGTCGGGACACTTTATTTTACATATGTTTAGCTAGATAGACAGACGTTCGTTTTTTATTTTTTCTTTCTACTGCGTTTACAAGAAAAAAGTGCTGGAATTGTGAAATTTTCTGAATTCCGGTTTTCGACGGATTTACAAGTTTTAGGAGTCAGAGATTCCAGAAAACATGTTTTTACAGAATTTCTGTCTGTGAGTGTGTGTATGTCTGTATGTAAGTATGTGACATAAGATTTGTGGGCTCTCTGCTCAAGAACTAACACACGGAATTTTACAGAAATTTAGATTCAGTTAGAACTTGATATAAACTAGATCTGATCAGTTTTTGGTGTATATCACCGAATCGATAACACTGCGATGCTTCCTTTTTCACGATTTTCGCAACAGCAATATCTCAAGAACTAATGGACGGCTTTTCATAAAACCTATTTCATTAGTCCTTGATATAATATGGTACTGATTAAGAGTTGCTTTAAATCACACAACAGATGGCGCTGTTGTATGGTATTATTCATGATTATCACTATAGTTCTATATCAGGAATTAGTGCACGAATATTCGAAAAAGTTCGGAATCAGTTAGTCCCTGATATAAATTAGTATTCTATAGTTTTTAAAGTAAAAGGCTCAACTGTTGGTGGTTCAGTTTTGTCGGACGTTCCTCTCAGCCCGCACAACTTTGAAGAAAGTCCGTGGTAGTTATAGCTGCCACCACCGATATTACTAGGTGATATCGGTCACCCACTGTGAGGATTGTGTAAATGAACACTGACGCTGCCAATTAACTGAATTAACAGTTTATTTAGAATATATGTACACAATAAACACGCTATTTACAATTATATACAGTTACAACTCGGATATAGGTGATCCGGTTCAACATTAAACTAGATACAGTAAAGGTTAGCTGTGTACTGTTCAAATTACACCTTCTCCCTCATACTCAATACACGTTAGATTAACTTTATCGGAGATCACTTTCGAATCTCCCAACACATGTATACTCGGCCTGCACTTCTCGGCCCAGAGCACTAAACACCAGGACGTCTGTGTCCCTTGCTCTCCAGATACGTACAGCCTATGCTGTCCAACATAAAGCACTCTCTAGGTCCGAAACCCAGATACAAACTGATCCCATCTGAGACAAGACTTGCTCTTCTCAAATTACTGTGTTTTCCCAATGTCAACCCCCTTTGGAGCTTATTCATTGGACACATTCCACATTCCTTTCTTGATTAGTAACATGTTGCTTTGTTTGCCCATCATCCACATACATCACTGACAGATGAACACGCCTCTCAGCAATCTCCCCTTTCTCTTATTCACCACCTGCACAGGATTACCTGTCAATTCTCCCTTCAACAAAGAAAGAATGTCACCTTGGAAATTCTGGTACACAGCCAGGACAATACAAAATATTAAGATAGAGAAATAGCGGAAATTCCAATCTTTAGCAGAGGCGGTCTCAGAACCTGACACCCCCCACCTTAGCGGAAAATATGCCTTTCAGGGGCTAATTTTCCCCAAATATATAGTAATATCGCTGAAGAGTTCAATAGCCTCTTTACAGATTTCTTCATTATGCTTATTACATAGGTATTTTCAGGTGTCTGAACATTATCTACTGACATCTCTACTGAATCTTGTACTAATATTATTATTACATAAACAATACACATGCTAATACACTATTATAAACACAAAATTCAAAAAAAATATTTACACATACCAGAAAAAAAATTAAACATGTGATGACATCCCTTTAAGGTTGTCCACTACTTAGTCGTTGATGCTGATGATCTAACAACTGGTTGTTCTTCCCAGCTCTTTCTGTGTAGCCTAGAAATTGCATCAGCATTCAAATGTTGGGCTCCTGGACGATGAGAAATGTTCAGGTTCCAGCGTTGCAAGGCAAGAGCCCATCTAGTGAGTTTGGGGAACCTTGGGGTTGTTTCAGTGAGAAATTTTAATGGATTATGATCCGTAATCCTCAATTTGAGATCCATAGGTCCACTTTTCAAACTTTCGCAACCCAAAGAGAACACTCCAAGCCTCTTTCTCTATACTCGGCCAAGCACACTGAGCCCCTGACAATTTCTGACTGGCAAAATCTATCAGTTTAAAACTGACCCTTTTCATCTTTTTGAGTAAGACAACATCCTACTGCCAGGTCGAAAGCATCTGCGTGGAGCTGATATTCCCGGCCTACGATAGGTGTAGCCAAACTCGTTACTTTACATAACTCATCTTCAAGGGTCTTAAATGCTTTTTCTGCCCTTTCATCCCATGGTACAGTATTTTTAACCTTCCATTTAGTTAATTCGGTTAAAAGTAGAGCTATTTCGGCATAATTTGGAATATAAGATCGGTAAAATCCCATTAATCCCAAAACAGATCTAACTTCCTTTTTAGTTTTTGGTCTTTTTAAATCCCTTATTGCACCTATTTTCTCCTCATCAGGTGGATGCGTTCCACCCCCAATTACATTACCTAAAAACTTAGTCATTTTCTCTCCAAATTTACATTTGTCCAGCCTAATCATAAAATTTCTATTTTTTAGTTCTTCAATGACGGCCCTAACATGCTCACAATGCTCTTCCCAGGTGTCGGAGAAAATAATGACATCATCAATATATGCTTCCGCATACCTCCGATGACCTTGAAGAATCTCATTCATATCTTTCTGAAACGTAGCAGCCGCCCCCGATAATCCAAAAGGCATAGTATGCCACTGATAAGTTCCGTTATGTGTTGTAAAAGCTGTCAAATGTTTACACTCCTCAGCCATTTTAATCTGCCAATAACCCCTCAATAAATCAATCGATGATAAATATTTTGCCGCCCCTGCGGTATACATGATTTCTTGCGAATCTTTCATCGGAAAGGTTGGAACCTGAGTTACCGAATTTAAAGCCCTATAATCTATACAGAATCGAACGGTTGCGTCTTTTTCCGCCACGCCAATAATTGGATGACTAATTTCAGCGTTTGACACTTCGATTAGATTTAGTTCTAATAACTCCTGAATCTGCCTATCTACTTCCTCTTTATAAGCTACTGGTACACTATATAACTTTGGTCTTTTACCTTGCCACCCCCGGTTTAAGATCAATACGATGTTCCCTACTTCCGCTCGCTGGTCGTACAGGACCCATAAACACCTCTTTATTCTCACTCAAAATAGACTTTATATCTTTGACTTGACTATTAGATAACACTTTTATTTCGATCCTCTCTATATCTCGTTCTATCTCTTGATCCCGGTTCAAAATAAGAATTTCCCCAACTTCTCCAAATTCCTCATCACCCTCGAAAACAATATTAACTATATTACATTTAGCAATAAATTCTCGTATTTTATTTTGGTGCACATGCTTCCTAATCCCGTCGGCTAACTCAACTATAAACGAATGCTGGTTTCGTTTCTCGACGATAGTTGCCGGCCCTTGCCACCTAGAATATAACTTATTAGTTGAATCGGGGATTAACAGTATTACTTTATCACCTACTTCAAACGTTTTTTCTTTTGACCTTAAGTTATAATGATACGCCATTCTATTTTGTTGCACCTCAGACGATAATTTTGCCTCATTTGCGGCTCTTTCTAAGCGTCCCCTAAGTTTATTCAAATACTCATGAATCGGCATAGTGTCTAACTGCGCCCACTTATTTTCTCCTGTCCAGGACGCCTTGAGAATCAATAAAGGACCCTCCGGCGCTCTACCATATAATAACTGGAAAGGTGCGATTCCCGTCGTATAATTTGGGACTTCCCTATACGCCCATAATACAAATGGTATTTGTTCATGCCATCTTTTTCCTTCTTCTCTAATAGTGTGATGTAACATACGTTTAAGAGTCTGATTAAATCGTTCCACAAGCCCGCTAGACTGTGGATACTGTGGGGTCAAAAATCGTGGACTAGCGCCTAAACTTTTCTCAAATTCTTTCGTTAAGTCGTCAGTGAAATTGGTTCCATTATCACAGGCAATTATATTCGAAATTCCTGTCATCATAAATATTTGAAGTAACGCATCACACGCGGTTTTAGCAGTTAAACTGTTTAGAGGGATCGCATCCGTCCATCTGGTATGCTGACCAATTAAGGTTAGTATATACTGATGCCCTTGTGAACTTTTAGGATCAATAGGCCCAATTAAATCAACATTAACTACCTGAACTGGAAATTCCGGCCGCGATACTGGGGAAATAGGAGCTCTATCATTCACTTTAATCCCTCTAGTCAATTGGCACCCTAAACATGATTCACAAAATTGTTTAGTTTCTTTCGCCATCCCCTCCCAATAAAACGAATACCTGATTATCTGTAACGTTTTCTTGGCTGCATGATGCCCTCCAAATACCGAACTATGCGCTAATATTAAGATTTCTTCCCTTCTTACCTTGGGTACTACTAATTGCGCTATATTTTCGCCTAACAATTTCTCTTTATGATATAATAAGCCATTTACAATATAATAATCCCCTTTATCCAGTTTAGCTAATTCCCAAGCCTTCTCTGACTCTTTACATTCCAATTGAGACTTCTTAAATATATCTGAATTGCTAACAATAGCTTTATTATTTTTCTCCGCGTCCGTTTTTTCTGGATTCTGACTTTGTACATTTTGCAATCTCGCTTCTATTGCGTAAACATTACAATTATCGTTACCCATGCCTTCCTTTTCACTCGAGTCATCAATAATAATTTCCGAATTTTCTAATTCTTGGGACTCTAGCAATGGTTTCTCGCGGTTGACACCTGACAACTCATTAATCACCTCGGGATGTAAAATTACTTGCTCATTAATACTATCAGTCACTGCGCAAAGTACTTCCTGATGAATTATGTTAGTTTGTCCGAATTGCGAAATAGCTAAAGGTAATTTAACTAACGGTGATTTAACTGCTTCACCAGATAACCCTTGTAAATAAATACTACCCGCTTCTTTTATTTTCTCTTCCGGTACTAAATCTTTATGAACAACACTAATTTCAGATCCAGAATCAACCAATCAATTTGCTTTTTGCCCATTTACACTAACTTCAATTTCCTCAAGTTTGTTTAATTTCTCACCGATAACATTAGTTGTCTGTTCTCCTTTGCCGATATTCTCGCCACAATAGCTCCATTAGGTAACTCTTTGTTTTCTTTTATCACAATCTTATGAACACCCGCCTTCTGGTCTCGCCCTTTATTACCACTATTATTTCCCTCATTACCCACTTTATTACAAAAAACGTTGGTAATGACCTCTCAAACCACATTTAAAGCATTTAGGCGCTGAAGCATCACTAGGTTTCTTAAAATTTATTTTCCTATCCGAAAAAGATTTAGTCTCATTACTCCCGTTTTGCCTCAAATTACCACTAACTTTACTATCCTCCCTTGGTCTCATTTTTTCTTTGTTTACATACCTATCTTTACATTTAAAATTTTTATGCGTAACCGTATAAGATTTGTGTTTAGCATCAAAGTAATTGTCACATTCTTTAGCAATTTTAGAAGCTTCTAACCATTTACCCTGGTGAGTTAACCCAATATATGACGCAGTATCCTCATCTAACGTACTTACTAACTTATCAGTAACTATTAACTGGTTGACCTTTTCATAAGAGTCAGCACCTCTAATCTTACAATAATTTCCCATGTTGCTATTAAACGCGATACAAATAATACAAGAGTTTCGTTTTGGTTTCTCCTAGCTTTCTTAAAATTTTCCAAACACGCCTTCGGTGTCGGCTCATGTTCCTTTAGGACTAACTCCTTTAATTCCTCATAATTCTCCATTTGTTCCGTAGTCGTATAAATTAACAAATTATCTGCCTCATCTCCTAACATATTTAGTAGAATTTCGGCCTGATGGTTTTCCGGTACATTTTTAGTTTTGAATGCCCTTTCTAAACTGTTGAAAAATAAATTCCATCCCTCAGTCCCTTCTGGTACTTTGATAGATAGAGTTTTAACCTTTTTGATCAATTTTTCTATACTATTTTCATTATTAGATTCCCTAGACCCATTAAAATTATTTGCTGATCCTTGAACTCTTAGCCTTTCCATTTCTAATTCATGTTCCATTCTTAATTTCTCAATTTCTAACTTTTCCTGTTTTTCTAACTTTTCGCGTTCTAATTTTCCACGTTCTAATTTTTCCTGTTTTTCTTCGCGCTCTAACTTTTCCTGTTTTTCTTCGCGCTCTAATCGTTCTGCAACAATAGCTTCAGATAATTCCTTAATAACCCCCTCGTCATACTCATCACTGTCCATTATCTTTTTCTTAAGCTGAATTCTGGTATCATCTTCCGCGAATTCAACACCCAATTCTTCGGCTATCACATGAAGATCTACCTTTTTTAGTTTCAATAAGAAAGCCGTACTTTCACCGATTGTTATTACCACCCTACAACAATATTTACACCTACCAAATTAATATTTCCTAAATTCCTAACTTAGTACAGTTATACCTCCATTTATTATACTAATTAATACCCTTCAGATAATCAATGCATTACATTTCTGACTAACCTACTGACTAATCTAATTTTTCTCAACCATTGATATCACACAATATACTTACAATAAAACAAACGGTAAAACAGTAATTCGATTTGACTACTATGCAATATAGATTCCAATTTATACACTTAGATGATAACATACAATTTACATAATAATACTGATACGTTGAAATTGAATAAAAGTATTCATGTCAATCAAAAAATCCACATAAAGAAAAATTGTATAACATGCATTTATAAATTTCTACGATTATCCTCACTAAAATATTTCCAAATTCAATACTGGTTCCCACACTTAAAACAAATATAATATTTTGATCACAAGAGCTTCACTTTTAATTTTCCTCACTATGGCCCTCTTTTGAGCCTTTTTTTCACACTATGGCCCTCTCTTGAGCCCTTTTTTCGCATTATGGCCCTCTTTTGAGCCTTTTTTTTCACTACGGCCCTTTTTTTACCCTTTTTTTTCACTACTACTGGCCAATTAAAATTCTAAGCAAATGTTGTTAAGCACTCTTCAAACTTAAACAATATTGCTTCATTTAAATATTACTTTAACAATGATTTAAATTTAAGTAAATTTAATTTATCCTTCCAACTACTATTAACACAATGCCTTAATTTTGTTTACTACCATTATTAGTAAAAAAAAATATAGAAAGTCAATATCAGCTCAAGTTATTATGACCTTTCCTTAAAACAATAGAAAATATGATTATTAATATTTTATAGGTAGGAAGTATTGATAAAACACATAAATAATCTAGACAATTTACTTAAATTACTATTAATTATGCAACAACAAATTTTGGTTCGAGATGTCAGCAGAAGGAAATGGTCAAAACACCTTACCTTATATTTTATTTGCTGGGGTACTTTTCTATTCTCAGGTAGTTCCACGATATAGCGATAATATGGCACAACACTTGGTTCAGTTCTTTCTAATACTGATACGGCACAGGCACAACACTTTAGCACACACTCGACGATCCGGCACGACACTTTAGGTCACTGGTTTCAGGCGATTCTATCCCGACGCTGCCATCAATTTGTCGGACGTTCCTCTCAGCCCGCACAACTTTGAAGAAAATCTATGTTAGTTATAGCTGCCACCACCGATATTACTAGGTGATATCGGTCACCCACTGTGAGGATTGTGTAAATGATCACTGACGCTGCCAATTAACTGAATTAACAGTTTATTTAGAATATATGTACACAATAAACACGCTATTTACAATTATATACAATTACAACTCGGATATAGGTGATATTTTCAACATTAAATTAGATACAGTAAAGGTTGGCTGTGTACTGTTCAAATTACACCTTCTCCCTCATACTCAATACACGTTAGATTAACTTTATCGGAGATCACTTTCGAATCTCCCAACACATGGATACTCGGCCTGCACTTCTCGGCCCAGAGCACTAAACACCCGGACGTCTGTGTCCCTTGCTCTCCAGATACGCACTGCCTATGCTCTGCAACACAGAGCACTCTCTAAGTCCGAAACCCAGATACGAACTGATCCCATCTGAGACAAGACTTGCTCTTCTCAAATCACTGTGTTTCCCCAATGTCAACCCCCTTTGGAGCTTATTCATTGGACACATTCCACATTCCTTTCTTGATTAGTAACATGTTGATTGTTTGCCCCTCATCCACATACATCACTGACAGATGAACACGCCTCTCAGCAATCTCCTCTTTCTCTTATTCACCACCTGCACAGGATTACCTGTCAATTCTCCTTTCAACAAAGAAAGAATTTCACCTTGGAAGTTCTAGTACAGAGCCAGGACAATACAAAATATTAAGATAGAGAAATAGTGGAAATTCAATCTTTAGCAGAGGCGGTCTCAGAACCTGACAAGTTTTTTCGCCCTTTTTTTTCGATAATTCTATCTCAAATTCTAATACACAGATTTTCATTAATTTCAGATTGAGTTAAAACTTAAACTAAATTGTTGCAGATTCGATTTTTGTGTAAATCTCCTAACAGGTGACGCTGCTATGTTCCATTTTTCTAAAAGTATTAGCATATATGAGATAGAAGAAAGCATTAAGATTACCACATCCGAAAAGTTTTGTACTGTAATAATAAAATCCTGTTTATTCTAAAAGATTTCTAAACATAAAATTATTATTAGTTATCCATTTGAAAAAATGTTTAAATTATTATGATGATTTATATTAATATGATTTCAATAATAATAATAAAACACTGTAACGGATGTGTTAAGTCTTTGTTTTAAATAGGTGGCAATATAAGCCCAAACTCCCAAATTTCCCGTCATCTTTTGCGATTATTATTTGTTTCTCAGCAGAGTTCTTTTTCTTTTTGTGCGACTCGGAAAGAAGACATGATTGTGGAAATGAACGCGTGTTACAGTTTTCCCCACGGATTTCTCACAAAATTACTAAATATTGTAAATATGCACAACTTGTAACTAGATATGTGGCGTGTAGTATTGAAATATAGGTTAAAGAGTCTTTTAATCTGAATTCTAGACTAATCTATTTTGAGATATGTGTCAATACTTTAAATTGTGGCACCCGCTTAGAAACTATAGTTCCTAAGAAACGAAATTCTAACCATTTTTTTATTCATTTATACCTTTAAATATAAGAAAATCAAAAATTAACAAATGTTCTTTTTGTAAATAAAAAAATTTACAATTTTGATAAAATATTTATAAGGAAAGAAAAATCGCCGAGTTTAAAACCTTCAAGTAAAGACTTTCATTATTTAACACTTTCAGGGACAAACTACTTATGTTACTAAAATTTTGAAATGATTAAAAAACACTGACATTTAAAAAGAAGTTTTTTTAATAAAAAATGCTTTTCTTCACAAAATGTATAAAAAAATATTACAAAATACTAGAGTGACTGTCCTATTTCTGTATTTAAAATAAGTGGGATACATTGAATTTTGCAGATCTTCAAGCGATTAAATAACAAGTTTTTTCCTTAATTGTAAAATGAGATGATATTAAATTAAAAACATTTTCTAATTATTTTTCAGGAATGATGAAGAAGCTTGAATATGATAGGGGAGTTGCACCCTCGTCGTCGATTAAAAAATGTTATTATTCAGAAATATCTCAAGAGATATCACAGACGATGGCGAGTAAACCAACTTTTGTAAAAGCTACTACCTCACCCGATGTTCCAAATGAAGTAAACAAACAGCAGATTTCACAAGAGTCAAAATATCGTAAACGTAGAGTCAGAGGAATTACAACAGAGCATGATGTTAATGATAAGTCGGGTGTTGCAAAAAATGACATAGAGGATTTTGTTGAAGAAGCGAACCTAGTACTTAGCACTCAAAACAAGCATGTGAGTTTCACAGAAGAAAGCGGGGTTTATCGTAAAATTCATGTGTGCCCATATTGTAAGTATAACACGCCAAAAACATCTCATCTCCACCATCACGTAGATGCAGTACATGAAGGTAAAAGACCCTACCAATGTGAAATGTGTGATTATAGCGCATCTCAAGCCATTAATCTTAAAAGGCACGTCCATTCAGTGCACGAAGGAATCAGACGCTACAAGTGTAAGCAATGCGATTATAGAGCCTCTGAAGCTATGAATCTTCGAAGCCACGTAGACGCAGTTCATGAAAGAAATAAACCCTTTAAGTGCCAACACTGCGATTATAGAGCATCTCTGGCAAGTGATCTCCGTAAACACGTCGATGCAGTACATGAAGGAAAAAAGTCTCATCCATGTCACCACTGTGATTACAGGGCAACTGCAATCAGTAATCTCCGAAGGCATGTGAGAGCAGTTCATGAAAGGATAAAACCATTCGGTTGTCAAATATGCGATTACAGGGCAGCTCAGAATTCTAACTTGTGGCAACACATGAAAGCAGTGCATGGTGGAAAGGAAAACTCTCACATGACAAAAGAGTAACTCATAAAACAATGCCAGCAGACATTTATTTCTGTTCACACGTCATTCAACAAGTGTTATCGACAACTTTGGGATAAAGGACCTTTTGAAAGTATTTATTTATATTCTTGACATTTGTTTAATGGAAAAAAAATTCGATACGTTTTGGTAGTAACTGTGATTATATTGATGACTCGATGTATGGTACATTAAAAACTACAAAATAAAATAAATGTATAGTTGAATGCCGAGAGGTAATGTTGACACAATAAATGACACACTTAATTCCGTTATCATTGTCTGTTTTCTTTTTTCCGGTTCTAAACAGTCATGCATCCTATCTAACAGTTTTAGTTAACAGCAGCGCACTATGTTACTTTAAAATATTCTTTTATGGATATACCAAAATCTCGCTTCAACGAATGTCACTCTAACGAATTTTCCAATTAAACGAATACTGTTTGGATTTTAAAAACTCTATTATGCCATTTCATTCTGAAAATATTCTCTTTAACAGACATTTCAGTATAGCGAAATTATTCGATGCTTCCCTGTGTTTCTTTATAACGAGATTTTGTACTCATATGTCACTCAAAAATTAGTTTTTTTTTCTTTGTAGCGTTCATTTATTTATTTTTTGCTAGTAAAAATAAATAAACAAATAAAATTTCTTTAAAGCATATAGAGATTTCTGTTCCAGAAATAAGAAGTACAATTAAAGCGCGGAGGAAATTGCGTAGAGTACTGTGAGTTATTGTGAGGTAAAGAGACATTTAAAATTATTCTGTCAGTCTCTAATGCTGAAAATCTTATATGCAAAAATAATTTTAAAACGAAATTATAGGATTTTGGCGAATTCCAGTCGTAGGAGAATGGAATGTTACTTTTTACTTGGTTGATCTAGAGGTTATTTCTCAAAACGCAATTTATAAGATTCAAGTTTAAAAATTGTAACTTGTGAATAATAAAGGGCAATCCTATTCAATCAACATAATTTAAGTTCCTGACTTATTCTGGACGTTTTTTTATGTATATTTCCTACGTCGCTCTAATGCGTAGACAATAACGTGTTTAAATCTTTTGAGACACCCTGTGTAATACAAAATGTTGTTTGTTTAGGTGCGTTCGTAATTATGTAAATACGTAGCACCTATAGTTGTTCTTCAGTCCGTTCGCATATAACAACGCAAAAACTACCCAACCGACTCGTTTGGAATTTTAAATACATAATTATTACATATTTTTTTCGAGTCATTTTAAATTTTATGCAAATCAGATGCATAGATCAATTACAGGGACAATCAAAAGGATTCCGTTACATTACGGTCAATGGGGGAAAAACGTTTCAGATGCATTTTAATGGTGTTACACTCACTCGAACATAATAATATTGACATGAACCTACAATGTAAAAAAAAACTCCCTTACTTTACACCAAAAAGGATGGCAACTAAGTTGCCACCCCAAGTGGTGTAATGAGTCACCAACTATCAAATGGCATAAATAAACACCATTTGTAGTGGCAACGTAGTTGCCACCATGTTTGGGTGTAAAGTAAGTAATATGTTTAAAATGTGCGTTATAATAAATTGTCTCAATTAAAGGGAAGTTTAGCAACCTCTTTGCGTGAAGCTATTTATTTTAAATTATGGCTGTATTACATTTGGAATGTAATTTTTAAATTATTTTTTATTTTGCTACCATTTATTAAAGTACACTAAATGGTAATAAAGGAAATTTTCTAATATTTACATGACTTTAACAGCAAAATAAAAAATAATTTAGAGATTACATTTTAAATTTATTACAGTCATAATTTAAAATAAATAGTTTGACGCAAAGAGGCAGCAAAACTTCCTTTTAATGGAGGCAATTTATTATAACACTCATTTTAAACATATTACAGCAAAGAAATATGAACTAAACTTGAATGAAATAACTTTAATGAAACGAACTAAAATTTCCTATATTTGCATGCTTAAAAATATCTTTTTCATAGGTCAATGCGTTCAGTAAGTTAAAAAACATTATAATAACGAATTTTTTATGAAAATATTTTTTGGTAAAGTTCGGGCAAACGCTATAGTCATACGATATAAAATATTTTTGTAACGAAATGTATAATTACTCGTAACTATCACTATAAGTTTAATTCGGAGTTTCTAGTTTTCTTAAGAAAATAACAAAAATAAGCTACATATGATATTAAATTACCTCACAATTATACAATTTAATGCATAATATAAAAAAAGCTTAACTATGCCAGCTATCAAATAAACAAAGCTGTATAAAAAAAAGTTGATTACAACTGTTATACTAAAGGCATACTTCCCGTTAAATTCGAACATGTCGCCATTGTTCTTAAAATGGCAGTGCACTAACACATTATTAAAAAGCATTATCTAATTTTTAAAAAAAAACCCACATGCAAACATTATTTAGTCTTAAATCTTACATCTACAAAGAATAATATTAATATTGCTGACCGTTTGTTTACTTTTCCACCTGCTATCCGAAAGTTAGAAAGAAGGATTAAATGCGAAGTAAAATGGCGGCGTGTCGTCTGCCAACATATGAAATCAAAACAGAAAGATGATATATGACTCTGAATTTGGTGTTATCGTTCAATAATTGCGACTAAAGAGTAAAATACCACCATTCCAAGATTATTCTGACATTTTTTACGGAGCCACTACCGAAAATAGTGTAGATTTAAAGTTTATTCAGCAATTCATAACCCCGATTTAAATGCAATATTGCTCTTTTCTTTTTACAGTGTATGAAGTATATATATATATACAAAAATATACATTCTATACAATATGTGATGCAAAGAATATTTAATATTGAATTACAGGGTCTCACAAAAGTATACCACTACATAATGCTATATGGGGAAATATTGTTTGGGACGTGTTCTAAAAACATTAAACTATTTCACATTTTATGAATATGATATATGTTGCTGAAGTGAAATAAAAGTACTTCCTGTGTATTTACAGGAACACAAAAAAGATTCCGACCACTATACTGTATCCGAAGTACTGTCAACTATAGCAGCAAGATCTGAATATATGAATATAATGAATATAATGAACTTCGTTATCATACGGACGCACCTCATGTGCACGCTTCACGTGCAATTTCCAACTTGTTTAAATAAACATTTAAGCAAAGGGAGTACGCAGTTTTTTCCTCCTCATTATTACATGAAAAATTTAGCAAACTGATGTTGTCATAATTTTTCCCACTTCGTATCCTCCTTCCTTTTAAAGACTCGTATACGTCTACATTAGTGGATATCTGTAGAACAGATATAGCTATTAAATAATTTTTTCGAAGGAACTAGTAAAATATTAATAAGAATGCATTTATTAAAATACAACACATTGCTCAGTGGTGCACAAAACTTTTGTTTTTTTGCACCACTGAGCAATGTGTAGTATTTTAATAAATACATTCTTATTAGTTAAATTTTATGGTGCAACTGTCCTGTATATAAAATATATTAATAGTAAAATATTAATATTTTCCATAAAGTAAAATATTTTCCATAGTAAAATATTTTTCATAATTAAAGGAAGCAGTTTAAGTGTTAGCTGAACAATATAACGACCATTCAGTAAGAGATTTTAAAAAGAACAATTGCTACGCGATTTAACCAAAAAAAAAAAAAACACTTCATATTTTTGTATTGAATATTTTTATTGAAGGAAATTTATTGTTATGAAACATACTATAGATTATTTATTACCCTAAATTAAAAAAACTAACGCAAGCATTCTAAATTTAAAAAAAACAACAATTTTTGATAATGTTAATTAAAAAATGCATAAAATGAAAAACAGTGCACCAATTGGGAAATTTTTCACAACTAATAATTTAACATAAATAAGACACAAATTTAACTGACATGATATTGAACTATGCGTTTAAACCGCTAAATTTATACGAGTAATGATGCTGCATTTTGCGAAATCTTTCATACATTATTTGGTTGTTAACTCCCAATATGCACCTGATACGACAGGTGTCGTCTTTATAATTCAAAACTTTTAGAATTCACTCTTAAAATTTCTCGTAGAAAAATAGTTTTTGATGTAATGAAAAAAATACAGGGTGTCCCAGAACTTCGTATACAAACTTTAAGAAGTTGTGGAGAACATCGTTAGGAACCATAATTATAAAGGATCGCACGGGCGGAAACGTCATGATCACTTGTTAACCCTTTTACAGACATGGTGTGTCTATAAAACTAAAAAAAAATTAGTACATATCGAACATTGACACCAGAATTTTAATATGATTTTTTTTTCAATTATTATGTATGCAAAACGTTTTTTTCTTTGCAAATACATTTTCCTGGATTTCTGATGTCAATCATATTTTTTCACATTTTAGCAATTTCTAATAGATACGCAGATACTTGATTTTAACCCTTAAATGCATAGGATAGAACGCGTTCCAAAAAATGCGCAATTCAAAGAATCAGAATTCATACCAGAAAAATCTAAATGGTAAATTTTTCTTTATTTAATTACGAATTGTCTGTCATTAAGTAAAGTGAAAATTGCTCTTTTAAATTTCTGGTGAGAATACGGAATATGTGAATAAAACCCCCAATAAATCGGGAACACTTATGGTATCGAAAATGATACAATACAGGGTGATTCCAAATTTTTTTTACAATAAAAGAGGGGTGATAGTACACATCAAGACAAACAATATTAAATAGGAGACCAAGGGTCCAAAACGTTTTCCTAAGGAAATAGTCGCCATTAAAGTTTAGGGACCAAAATTTCAAATAAACATAAAAAACGGAAAAATCGGTCGATTGATTTGCGGTTTTCACTAAAATTATTCTTTATGTCGGCATTTTCTTGTAATAAAATTATAAAGATAAATTTCAAAAAATGCCGATAGAGGGCGCTTTGAACTTTGGAGTAATGAACAACTATTTTTTGCCGGTATTTTTTGCATCTCATTAAATGTTTTCGTAAGCTTAGACTCAAACTTAAATTTTGAGCTCAAAATCTGTAGTTGGGAGTGGTTAAGTAACACAAATTGAGCTGTGTTCAGAGGGTTCAAATTTCAAATGATTATAAAAAACGGAAAAATTGGTCGATTGATTTGCGGTTTTCACTAAAACTATTCTTTATTTAGCTATTTTCGTGAAAATAAATTACAAAGATAAATTTCAAAAAATGCCGATAGAGGGCGCTTTAGACTTTGGAGTAAAGAAACACTTTTTTTTGGCGGTATTTTTTGCATCTTATTAAATGCTTTCGTAAGCTTAGACTTGAACTTAAATTTTGAGCTCAAAATCTGAATATCTGGGAGTGGTTAAGTAGATAAACTTAGCTGTGTTCAGAGGGTTCAAATTCTAAATAATTGTAAAAAACGGAAAAATTGGTCGATTCGTTTGCGGTTTTCGCTAAAACTAATTTTTAAATCAGCAATTTTCTTGATCAATCAGTGTTTTCTTAGAAATAATGTTTAAAGATAAATTTCACAAAATGCCGATAGAGTGCGCCTTAGACTTTGGAGTAGCGCACAACTATTTTTAACTGTTATCTTTTTAATCTCATTAAATGCTTTCAAATGCATAGACTTAAATTTTGGGCTGAAATTCTGAATCGTTGGGAGTGTTTAATTAGCGAAAATTTGAATTGTTCTCGAGGAGGAAAGAGGGTTAAACTTTAACTCCTGAACACACTTCAGTTTGCGCTTCTTAACTCCTCATAACGATTCAGGATTTGAGCTCAATATTTAAGTTTAAATCTAAGCTTCCGAGAACATTTAAAATGCTTTTGAAAACATTTAATTAGAATAATGTAATAACCATAACCATAATAACAATAACCATAAAATAATGGTTAAAATGAATTGTTCGTTACTCTGAAGTTTAAGGCTCCCTCTGAAGGAATTTTATGAGATTTACCTTTAAAAATTATTTTCAAGAAGATACTGACTTAAATAATAGTTTTATTTTAAATCGCAAACGAATCGATCAATTTTTCCATTTTCTATAATTACTTTAAATTTGAACCTCCCCCTCCCCCTTGAACACAGTTCAGTTTGTGCTACTTAACCACTCCCTACTGTTCAGATTTTCAGCTCAAAATTTAAGTTTAAGTCTAACCTTCCTAAATCATTTAAAGAGATGCAAACAATAACGGCAAAAAATAGTTGTTCGTTACTCCAAAGTCTAAAGCGCCCTCTATTGGCATTTTTTGAAATTTATCTTTTTAATTTATTTTCATGAAAATACCTAAATAAAGAATAGTTTTAGTGAAAACTGCAAATTAATCGACCAATTTTTCCGTTTTTTTTTAATCATTTGAAATTTGAACCCTCTGAACACAACTCAGTTTGTGTTACTTAACCACTCCCAACTACAGATTTTGAGCTCAAAATTTAAGTTTGAGTGTAAACTTACGAAAACATTTAATGAGATGCAAAACATACCGGCAAAAAATAGTTGTTCGTTACTCCAAAGTCTAAAGCGCCCTCTATCGGCATTTTTTTGAAATTTATCTTTATAATTTAATTTCAAGAAAAGGCCGACATAAAGAATAATTTTAGTGAAAACCGCAAATCAATTGACCGATTTTTACGTTTTTTATGTTTATTTGAAATTTCGGTCCCTAAATTTTAATTGCGGCTATCTCCTTAGGAAAACGTTTTGGACCCTTGGTCTCCTATTTAATATTGTTTGTCTTGATGTGTACTATCACCCCTCTTTTATTGTAAAAAAAATTTGGAATCACCCTGTATACATTTAAGGGTTAAAGAAACATAATTTTGAATTTAATATAAAAATAAATCATTTCTTGTACTTTTTTCTATGTAATAAAGCGTTCTACACTGCTGCATACACGTTCTGCATTGTGTCATAACTGTGTCTGTATTTCTTTGAGCTTTTCACGGACAAAGCACTTCCATTTCTAACATGTGGAAAAATGTGAATGACATCAGAAATTGCGGAAAAATGTATTTGCAAAAAATAAAAGCCAGCTATTTCACATACATAATAAATGGAAAACTCATAAATAAAATTCTGGTGTCAATGTTTATTTTGTATTAAAAATTTTGCAGTTTAATATACAAACCACAGTCTGTGAAAGGGTTAACAATACGTTTCTGCCCATACTTTCCTATGTAAATGTGGTTCCAAACTATATTCTCTACCACCTCTGAAAGTTTGTACACGAAGTTCTGAGACATCCTGTATATATATTGTATAAAAATCGATCATTTGTTTGTGGCAATTCTATTATAAAGAGGTCTATAGAGTGAAAAGAAGAAACCAAAATTCGACATTTTCTTGAGTTTTGACTAGAGAAAAAAACGGCAACGAAAAATTTTCAAATGAAACTTTAACTATTGATATATGTATAAAAAGTATTACTATATTGTTATTGAAAAATGACATACCTATATATTGCGATATCTTATTTATGCATATCCACTAATGTATTAGCGATTATTTTGAATTAAAAAATATTCTTTAATCTTTCTTTAAATTTTATAATAAAATATTTTTAATATACTAAACTGATTTTAAAAAAATCCGAAATCGCAATTTTTGACATTTAAAAAAAAATAAATGAATTGCTTGTTTTATAATTGTTTTAAAATAAAACTAGAAGATTAGTCAGTTTTGCAAGTCTTACAAATGTCAGTTTGGCCACATTACAGTCGCAAATATCATGTAAATGTTGCACCATTGTGGCAAAAATAATATGATACGCAAAAATTGGTGCTATGAACCATTATTGTACATAGCTAAATCTATGTGTTGTCGAATTATGTGTTGTTGAAATTTTTAAACTTCACTTTTCTTCTTTTAAGTCTTTTTATTTTTTCTTCTGATTAGAAATTAATAAGCCAAGCAAACATTTTCTGACATTTTTCCAAATTTACTTTTTCATGATATTCTAGTCAATATAGTTTATTTTACTCCATGAAGGTACGTTGTGATAATATATAGAAAAAAATGACAAACGCCACAGATTCATTTGATTAACATAACTTAACTTTTTTCATGAAATATGCAAGGATAATACATTTTAATGTAAGAAATAAATATGTACGAAGAAACCTCTTACAATTGCCTCTACGAACAATGGTAACCTAGAATATCTTTATTTTTTGGTGTTATTGAATCTCTTCCATAGAAATAACAATACAATAAAATTCCGAACTGGCCACCCCACGACATTTTTTATTAAATGTTATGTTCTAATTATAACTGAAATTCCGAAGAAGATTTATGTATTTATGGTGAAGCACATGCTATAGAGACATATGCTATAGCATGCTATAGAGACATGCTATAGAGACATGCTATAGAGACTACATAAGAAAGATTTCAAAGTAATATTTTTTAATGTTAGGTGACAAGCTGAAAGTTGAAAAGGGTAAGTGCAGGAAAATTAGCTGAAATGTACGATTGAGGAAGGACTTACATATATACACTCTAAAAAAAAATGTGTAAATTTACACATAAAAACAGGTATATCGATGATACAAAAACGACATGTCTATGTGTGTAAATTGGTGTGTAAATTGCCAAAATACACGCCTAATGTGTAAATTTGAAAATACACATTTTAAAGTGTAATTTGATGATAAGTCCAAACGTGTAAATGTTATCTGATAAGTCTTGAAATACACACTTTAATGTGTAAATTGCAGAAGAATACACAGATTTATGTGTAATATTCTCACACATTCATATGTGTAATTTTCTGTGATTAAATGTATTTTTGTGTATAATGCAAGAAACACATACTTTTGTGTTTTATGCAAAATACTCAATTTTTTGTGTAGTATGTAAATTACACAGGTTTCTGTATAATATGCAAAATATACAGATTTTTGTGTAGCATTCTCTTCATATAACTATTTCTGCTGAAAATGCAAAACACAGATTTGTGTGTTATAATCAAAATACTTAGATATTTGTGTAATATTCCAAGCAGACATATTTTTTTGTATTATGCATTAACATTATATGTTTTAGTATGTTTAAATTGGGAATTAATTCCCAATGATTAATGATAATTTTAATGATTAAAAATATTGTACAAAGAACAATATCATTTACTGATTGAGATTATATTTTCTGGTAGCTCTGTTTGATGCCCAGAAAATAGAGTACCAGCAATGTATTTTGGCAATTTTCACACCACACTAAATATAAGACAAATCATTTTTGTATCACCGATATACCCGTTTTTATATAAAGCATAATAAACTGAAATTTTAATTACCAATTTGTAATTTCTTTTAGAGTTGGTTTATAGTTCTACAATCGTGAGATCACAATTTATGTGCATAATTTCAATTCCTTACAATTTCTGTCTTTTAAATTAAAGTTAAAAAGAAATTCTCTCGCTCATATTTACTGCTATAACAACTCATAATGTTTTTAATATTTTAAAGAGCAATTTTTCCAGAAATATTTATTATTAATAATATTAATAATACATTTTAATATTAGTAATATTAATAATATTAATAATACATACTTTTACATTATTAATATTAATACTAGCTATCCAAGTACATTAATTAGTGTTTCACCAATATTTCATAATCTGAAAGATAACGAATGTTGCTATTTTGCGTATTATTCAATATACATATGGCCATAGGCTAAAAAAGAATTTTGGGAAATGTTTAGAAAATATTGCATTGAAATAAGATTTAACTGATATTAGAACTTTCTCCTACATTCTGCGCATTATTAGACATGATTCTTTCAAGAAAGTAACTTTTATTTTAAATTTAAAGAGTGAAATATGATGTTTGAAATAAAAGAATCGCAAACAGCGCAGAGAAAATTAACCAAATAATAATAATAATTATTATTCTTATTATTATTAAATGCTTAAGCATAAAATGAAGTCATATAGTAAATGCATAGACATATAATAACATTACTGCATGTAAATATCAGCAAAAATATTTCTTATAACAAAATAATACCCCATTAAAAGACACGTACTATGAGTAGTACATCACCCCTGAAAGGACTAAATCAGATTATTTTGATATAAATTGGAATTTTATGATTTTTGTCCCCAATGTTCAAATACTGAATGACTACCAAGAATTTTAGTCTACCCAAAAACTCCTCTAATTGCTAACATAATCTGTGTCTTTATCCTTTAACTAACATAACTAATAGTTCATAGTTACAGACATTATAAAAACTACAAAATAGTTTTATAATGTCTGTAACTATGAGCTATTTTTAGAAGTAGTTTCCTTTGTAGCATATAATAACATTATATACATTAATATTTTGAAATAATACTATGCAATATTATGCAAAACTATATTAAATACTAGTGATATCTACATTTTTTCCAATTATTAATAACTGCATTTAACATAAACTATTAACACTATTTTAAATTAATAATTATTAAACAACAATCTCTGTATTTAGTAACATAATATACATTTTTAATTAGCATAAAATTAGTAATAATATAATTTTTAATTAGTATATAACATATTTTAATTACTAAAATGATTATTAACAATTTTGTGCTCATTCTAGAAAGAAAAAAAAGGGAAGATGCTAGTTCCAAAAAGTACACTATTTAATGGGGAAATATACTTAGTAATTTGTTTAGTAATTATAAAAAGCATTCAGTTTCTCATTATGATAAACAAAGTGCCATTAATTTTAATAATTTTACGAATTACAAATTGGAAAATACAATTAAATAATAACATGTTTTAATTTTTTTCTAAAGAAATAATTCTCTATCACTTTCATAAGATCTTGGGAACTTAGATTAAGAAATAATGTGTAATTTGGAAGTTGTATTACAAGAAATCTGTGTTTACTGTAAGTGAATTTAATTATATTTTAATAAGGTAGAGTGCATTTTGCCAATTTCATAAGAAGAAAGTTTTTCCACCCTAAAAAAGTGCTTAGAGGAAACAGCAAATAGTTACAGAATTAATAACAACTGCAAATAAGTAATTTCATCAATTAGTAACACAATTAACAAAATTAACAAATTTATTTGCATGTCATTTTGCAATCTGTCAATAGCCTGAATCTAAATTTACGTCCACGTTTGCATATATTAACCCCCCAAAATATGTCAGCACATTCATACACACATACAAAGTAAATATAAGGAATAGCCAATTATATATGAAATCCTCAAAACATTAAACAGCACCATTATTAGCACTTAGTGGAAGTTCTCAGCATTTACTGTTTCAGACAGTTTTGCTGCCTTAATTAATCATGAAAATTTTTATTTGGTGTATATGAATTGAAAAAGTAAAAACATTCAACTTTTACTGAGTAAGCTCTTGCTATGCTTAATATTTTATTAAATTTTTTTTTCTCATGCCTTCTTTTACAATAGCGATTCAGCCGATGTCATTATTTCATTCTATTTTAAGTTCCAATATTTGCTATAAATTTATTATTGCAAAAGCAGAATGGGAAAATAAGATTTGGCTGCTTTATTCGTTTATTTGCAGAAAATTATTATACTTGCTATGCCTATATTATATAAAAGAATCAATAATTTGATTTTTAAAAGGAAATTATGACATTGTAATTTATACCAGATTTGAATATCATTTTTAAATTAAATAATTTTTATACTTATAAGATAAAAACTATGCTTTTTACAAAATTATCATGCTTAAGTCTTTGACAATACTCAGAAATGAAGCTTAGAAATAGTTATTTAAACCTTTTCTGTGTATTCAAAAGTCAATACATGTAGAAACTTGCCAAATTATGGTAACCTTAGATTTTAATACTTTTTTCTGTCATTTTAAATCTTTATAAAATTTATGATTTTAGTCAATGATTAAAAAAAAGTTGATTTAAATTACGATTTAATTACCGGTTTAAGTCAGCTGATTAAAATCGTTCGCTCCCTATGAAAAAATAATAAAAGCTTAGTTTGCATTTATTTATTTATTTATTGTGATTACATTATTGTGATTTATTGTTGATACATTACTAGAAGGGTGTCCATTACTGGCACATCTACCTGTACTGAAGTGTAATATGTAATACTTTAAAATAGCTTGCTTCAAAAAACGCCCCCCCCCCCCCCCCAAAAAAAAAAAAAAAAAAAAAAATGCGCGCATAACTTTTATTTATTTATATATTTACATTCCTATATATATATTTATTTATTACAGGTTTATATAATACATCTTAAGAAGTATCAAATTTTTTTTTTAAATACAGAAACATACAAAAAAGCATAAATGAACTTAAAAAAATGCAATCTATTTAATTTTATTATTATTATATTGATGTACACAAATTAATTACGTTTTTAAGATAATAAATTCACAAATAATGAAATTAAAAACACTAATTAATTTAATAAAAATATTGGGCTCTGTTTTAAGAAAGTTCATTTATACAGTTAATTCAATTTCTAACCAAAAATAATCTCATTCTTGCAAAAATGTATTATTTTACAAATAATCTCATTTTTTCAAAAATGAGACATTTTACAAATACATATATATATACATATCATGTATATAACTCTTTTTAGAATAAGTGCAAAAAGTATTTCACTAAATGTGTTAAATTATTGTTTAAATTCAAAAGTTAATTCAATAACTAATCCATGTATGTATACTTCTCTTTCTTCATAATTATAGCTTTCATAGAATGGTCATAAGTATGCTTAATATGAAGGAACGCAGTCACTTTTGCGACACCTTTGGAACTCGGACAATGATTAAGATTTTCTAATCTAAATTTTACTAATTTAATAAAATAATCATAATTTAGTTGAAATATGATAGCATTTTTTATGATAAAACTTTCATAACACGCAGAAATCATAAACATTATTTTACATTTTTACATAATAAAAGGAATCTGAGCTAGAGAAAGCTTAGATTTATTCAAATAGAAAAGAAACGAACAATATTAGAAAATAAAGCACCGAAATTTTATCATTTTCTTAAATATAATACTGCTGCTAATATTTATAATGACATTTAAATTCCTTAATTTTTGGTTGTATGTCAAAAAATTTACAGCTTAAATATGAAAAACTGAACCATGAAAATCTATTAAATTAGTTGTCAATTGAAAAGCTTTATTTTCATTTAGAACAAAACATTTACATACCTTTGTTTATATAGAATATCCGATTTTTTCATGCCGGTAAAATCACAATAGAAAAGAAAAGATAGTTAAATTTTTTCTAAATATGAACACAAACATTCTGTGATAATTAACATTCCTCGATTATTTGTAATTGCATTATTATTTATTCTTATTTTTTGAGTTAACAGAGGAGAACAAACTTTCCTTGTTCGATTCTAAAAATGGCGAAACTACGATACAGCAGATGTTTCAAATTTTCATTTTTCACCTGCGTACTTGCTATTATACAAAATGCAGACGAACATTTAAAATAACACAAAAGTTCATGTAAATCCAAATTTTACACATTTGTCTGGGTAACCAACCGACAACAACTTGCAGTCTTAATATCACAAAATAAATGCACATAAAAACAAGTAATTCTTTTTACAAAATGTGTAATTTTCATGACAAGTGGGTGATTTTAGAAATTTACACACTTATCAGTGTATATAAGAACTATGCTTAAATTACAATAACACACCAATCGGTGTCAATTTAGGTTTTTTTCTACTTTTACACACTTATTTATGTTTTTCAAGTGATAACAAATTACACACTTAGTTTCAAAAGCTAAATACACACAAAAACAGGTAAAATTCTGCAAAAAAATGTGTAAAGTACATGGCAAGTGTGTAAATTTACAAATTTACACATAAATGTGTGTAAATTTGACTAATTTACACATTTATTTTTTAGAGTGTAACATTCTGAAAAAAAAATAGAAATTTTATTTAGAAAATAAATCTCAAGTTGTAAGTTTGAAATCTAAAATTGAGCGTCAAAGTCTGGATACAATGAGACTGATAAGTTGTTTTTAAAAAACTTTCGAATAGTTGAGAGGAAAAATATCTAAGTGTGAAGGCTATTCAGAGATTTTACTGTATTAAAATAACAAATTAAAATATCCCAACTTTTATTATCTTTTAATATTGAATGTTGCAACATTTTCTGCTTAACCTTTGAAAAATTGTAGCATTAGAAAATGTTTTTTTATACGTTCAACTTAAAAAATCATTGAAAAACAGGGGAATTTTCCTTCTATATTCAGAAATTGATATTTTTGGCTATGATTATTTTGTTTTATTTAACAGTTTCATCCTCAGAAATCAATGAAAAGATTAGCTTCATAATTGAATGAAATGAATTTAACACACTGAACAATGATAAGCTTGTTTATGATAATGCTTAATTTTTGTATCACCAATAACAATGTGAAGAGAAGATCAATGCGCGAATTAGGAAGCATTTCATTTTGCATTGATAAACAAGTTACATTTGTTAATTAAAAATATCTGAAAAAGTTACACGTACAAAACCATGAATTATTTAGATTTACTAAGGATTTAAACGAATGAATAAATAAGTTCTGCATCGCCATTTATGAAACATAAAAAGAGAAACTAAAACCAATTACATCCGAATTTTGTATAAAGCTCTTTTTGTAACCTAATTTTACTGGACTATCTTTGAGGTGTGACTTTTGAATATGAGCGATGAATATCATCCTTTGTAAATGCATATGCTGGCGCTGTGTTTTACCGTAGTTCACTATGTTAAATTTTAATAATGTTCCTGTCTCTTTGATGAAAAGACCCTTTTTTATTCTGTTAAAACTACGATAAGGTTCAGAAATTAACAAATGAATTGATCCATATGTACCAAAGAATTTAATTATGAAATCACAGTTCAGAAGGAATAGTATAATTTAGAAGTGACTTCGCAAGTAAAAAAAAATAAACCCTAATTATTTAAGGTAATCATAAATTTTTATTCAATATATAATACTGTTGAAAAAAAGCTGTACATTAAGCCAATGTATTATGTTTCTTTATTTTTTTTTTATCGACACCAATATTTAATTAGTTATTTCTTCTCCTCAGTGCTTAATATATTCCTTTACTTAATCTCTGATATTATCAAGAAATATATGTTTCCAGTTTTCTGTAAAAAATTTTCATTGTGTTGTGCATCAAACACAAGCAATATTTTTAATTAAATCTGAATATGCTTAGTAGTTATTATAATCCTATGCTACTATCTCTCGCAATAAATTTTGTTCCAATTCTGACGCTTATTACTCCGGTGGTTTCGAAAATTTGATAATAACTATAAAGTTATACTTTCATAAGTAGCATTCCACTCTATATTTATAGCCATCTTATCTTAATTTAGCCTACCTTATACATTATTCGGAGCCTTTTTTCTTTGCAGCTTTATGTTGGAGTCTAGATTTAATCTGTTCATATTTCGAGAGGTTTATTTAATATTCGACAAAAGGGATTAGCTGCAATGTCCTCAATAATATTAACTAAATTTGAAAGCAAAAGAAAAATTCATGGGAACGGAATGCCTTGCGTTATTAATGGTGTATCATTAAAAAAAACAATATCACATAAGGATTTGTTGAACGTTAATTCAAATAGTCTCACGATTTGGCAATTTCTTTTAAATCGTTTGTGATTAGAGTTGTAGAAAGTTGGTTTATACCCGAATTTATTTTCAATAGACCAGGTTTATTCCCAGGTTTATTCCTAAAAAACCCGGTTTATTCCCAGATTTATTCCTAAAAACCCGGTTTATTCCCAGGTTTAAACCGTTTTTTTTTTCTAACTTTTGGAACGCTATTTGTGATTCAGTTGATTCTACTTAGGTTAAGGGAGGAAGATCTTTTATCTGTAGCTATTATAAAATTTACTTTCTATCAGTAGTTGATTCTTTCTCACGAAATCAAAAAGAAAATCAACACTGTTCGTTAAGTCGTAGACTACCGTGATGTGGATACGGTTAAGCATCTAAAACCATTTTTTTAAATAGCATCAGGATTAAGGAAAAGAATAAAAAAGCAGTAAAACTTTTAGATTAACAGAAGAATTACCTAAGAAATGAAAATTTTTGAAAAGATTTATTTAAATTACTTTTTTATTCCATAATTTACAATCGAAATTCATTCATTAAAACAATAGTTAATCATTATGAAGAAGTTCTCATAAATTTTAAAACTAATTTGACTGTCTGGATGGATTAGTCTTAAAATCGTTTAACTGTTTTATAGGGTTTTTCTCCCATGAGGTGAGTGTGTCTATTCCTATTTAACCAGCATTTTAATCGAATATAAAATTTAATTCTAGGTAGGTGAAATTCAAAGCAACTTCAAAATGTATCATACCATCGGAGCCAGAAATCATAAAGTCATAAAAATCCAAATATGAATTGCGAAGACTATAAAACTACATTACATAAATCGTTTAATTTATTTTAATTGCTCCATTTCTTCTGAAACAATTTGAATGTTTTACGATGTTTCACATATTTTTTGACTGCAACTAACTAAATTAAAACATTTAACAAGTAATGATACCTAGTTGCCTGTAAAAGGCAAGTATGTCTGTATTCGATATTTTTAATGCTAAGAATTAAATATCACATGCTACATCTAAATATAATTAAAATATATTTAAAACAAAAGAAAAATAATTATAAGTAATTTTAACTGCACTCGGATATAGTGTTAACAAAATCATTTATTCTAAATTGGTCTCTTATTTCTATTTCTGGCACATTATCGCCTGTAATGTGGGAAAAGCTACAAGATCGAATGAGATCTATTTATCCCCTCATTATTCTTCTAAACATTCATGATAAGTGATTCAAAATGTTCTGGGTTGATACAGAACTGAATATCCGGAAGAAAGGGAAAAGGGAGTGGGGAGAAAATAATTTCTGAAAATACTTGCGATAAGCTATGATATATTCAATAAAGAAAAATAAATATATGTATAATAAAACTAATCTCTGTAGCGATTTCATTCAAAATGTGAGCCTCAAGAAACGTTTAGAGATCCAAACGTGTGCTATTTGTATACACTCCAAATATAATGCCGCAACTTACATTGTGACAGCACTGTAAAATAAAATGTCTTGCGTTTGTTTCTTAAAGTTTATTTTTTGATTAAATATGAAGTCGTATGCTAACAGTTTTTAGCAATTTCCAACAAAGTTGAAAAATGCTTATGGATTCGGCTTGTCAGTCTTTCCGTCTGTCCACGTGCTAACTCCCATAAATATATTCGGATTTTCATGCACAACATGTCATAATATTTTCAAAAGGCTATTGAATGGCTATTTCAAATGTGTTCAAACTGATATGAATCGCTGAATTTCACTACGATTACGTCAAAACAGAGCCTTCATAGCATTTTTTATGTATTTTCAGGGATACTTAAAAAAAAATCAGTTACAGTAGTGTCTTTGCGTAATAATTGCTGGATGTACAATTTAAAATTCGCCATGAGCTTTTTAATTTAATTAGTTTTTTGTATACAAATTCTGTAGTTCATATACAGAACTGCACACAAGTATTCGTATACCATTCGCCTGATTAGAGTAAACTGCAGAAAGGGAATTTTCAGAAATATATGTATCTCTTAAATGGACTAAATTTTAGAATGAATATTTTTAATAGATACAAATCTCTAAATCATATGCAGGGCTGCTAAAAAATCAGATAATTTTCCGATGGTAGATGGGAACAGCTGAACATCGTTTTGAAATGCGTTATACATTTACATATGGTGAAATTAAGCGTTTTTTAAACAGTGTAGTTTTTTAACATTATTTACATTATTTAATTAGATTTTTTCTTTCTTGTTTTATACTATTTTAGATATTCCACATACTTTTATAATGATAATAATGAAAAGAATTAACCCTAATAATATAAAATATCGATTAATATATTTTCCCCTTCAAAACTTGTCTGTGTTCATATTCAGCATAATAATATAAAATAGTTTATTACTGTATTTACTCCTGTATAGGGCGCACCATAAATTTGATACGCTAATGAAGAATGACCAAATGAATTTCAGTAAAAAAAATCGAAACAAACATTACACCAGACCAGAAAATAAGACGAAAATGCATTTTTAGACTTCGGGTTGTAAGAGAATGACGGGAAATAGGAATGAGAGAATTGCTAATTAGCGTTTAGATAATGTCATTAGTTCTGTTGTATTAAAATTTGCAAGGAATGAAATAAATATGCAGAAATACTTCAATTAAGTAACATTTTCCGAGTTTTAATGTCTTCTTTGAATAATTTCTTGTTCAAAAAGTATCAAAAACGTAAACACCTCGAAATAAAATACATAAAAAATAATGATAAACTATGTTTCAGTTCGATTGCTGTTTCTATTGATAATAACTGTAACCTTTTAACACTTTCGTTGCAAAAAATGTCAATAAGTGACATATAGACTGCTGTGAAGCTTTCATCTGAAAAGCGTTTAACTGTTGAGATGCGTCTGCAAAGTTTTTATTAGTATATTTTTATTAAGATTTTTTAATTTTTTTAATTGCAGAATTTCCATGATTATATTAGGCAAAATTTTATCTTAGACATAGTGATGATAAAGGGTAAAAATTCTATAGGTGATGCTCGCCGCAAAATGAATTATATCCTAGTAGTAGAAAACGAAGAAACGGCAGAAATCGGAATTAATTGAGGGAAAGTTGGAAATTATTTTAATCTATTTAGTTTAGATCTAGAATGAATATACTAAGTTTTCCCACTCGTAGTAACTAAGCGTTAGAAAATATGTACAGCTTTCTAATCGAAAAACAAGTTTTTTTTAAATACCACAACACTATCTCGAAATCTTAAAAAACGTTGTCAACACAAATGCTGTAGAGCTTAAAATTAAGAATAAAATGAGTACCCACACTTAATACTTTTCTTGCATTTTAAAGTCACAATTTTATTTTAAAGCTTTAGCCCGGAGGTCAGTGAGTTGAACTCAAAATTAATAAGGGAAAACTGGATTAATTCTGAATTGAACTTCCCAACCATTGGATTAATATGTTGTATGCCAAATGTTCATAATTTTTCTGCGATTTAATCATAATTTTCTGCATCTACGTTGTCCGGATTGAGAAAAATAAACATCTAAAAATAAAGCCATCCATGGACAACGCTAGATTTCTGTTCTTCCTAACGGTTCTTCTAAACGGTTATAAATAAATGGAACAAGTAATAAATCAAAAGAATTTCCGAAGTTTTCGGTTGTAAAACAGCCAATCGAATATGTGAATATAATTTTTCAGCGGCCGTTCTGCAATTTATTAGTAAGAGCAACTCATTTTTCGATTCAGTACTTAAGGTATTAATAATGACAGATCGGATAATAAATAACTGTTCATATAATTAAACTATTACTTGGTTGATATTATTTTAACTATTTAATAAGAGAGGCGCTAGATAAAAAATTATACTAATCAGTTCACAAATTAAAGACTAATTTCAGCATTTCATTCAAACATACACACCTATGCTTGACAAAGAACTTTTTACAAACCAAAATAAAAATAAAATAATTTCAACAAACTACAAATTAATATTCATCTATTTATATGCAGAACTGAAAAAATATTAAATTACTTGAATTCTTTTTCATACCGCTTACTTATTTTTAAGCATTTTTAATTGAAATCCTTAATGATAGGAACAGTTTTCACATACAAACGGCATTAGGACATGATTAATGCAGCTACCTGGCGATTAACAGAATGACATTTTTCTTAAGAAATATGTCATTTCAGCGCCGGAACACACGCTGTGTGAATTCGAGGCGAATAATTATGTCGCAAGACTGAAAGCTACGCGTGAAGAGCTCTGCGGGGAGTTTCGCGTTTAACTTTGTAATTGTAATTAAAATGTTTTAAATAATTTATTTTCATAAAAAATATTCCCGGAAAAGTAGTTTATAGATGCATCTTTCAAGGAAAATGTGAGAAAACTTTAATTTTAAATGACCGTGTGTAGTAACAACGGAGTTGAAATATCAGTTTAGAACATTAGATTTTATTAAAAAAAATTCTAATATTTGTAGAAAACACAAAGATTCAAAATTAAAATTAAAATTAAAAAAGGGATATAAAATCAGTGAAAATCTTTTGTCCATTTGAAACTTCAAAATGCTATTACCATTCGGAAGACAACATTTAGAATCTTTAAGATACTAAACCTTTCAAAGGCAATATAAACTACTGTACTGACTACAAACGGCTTGACATTTGAAGTCTGTAAATGGTTAATTTCAATGCACAGATTGCAATCTGGCACCAGTCAATTTTTAGTTTTCGATCTCATAATACACTTGAAAAAGAGTTCTTCGTTGATTTAAAATCAGTTTGACCGTAAACTGCGGTATTAAGTACTAGATGCGCAACTAAGTTTCTGGGGTTTTTCGATCAAAAAAAAAAAAATAAATAAATAAATAAAAATTTCAAGAGAAATACAAAAAATTGTTTATTGAAAGTATGGTTCCCCGCTAGCTACACATTTTTGCCATCTCTCTGATAATACATGAATACAACAACGATAAACGACGCGTCTTTGAACGGAAATCATTTAACCAATCAATTTTGTAAATCTTCGAAATTAGCCAAGTGTATCCCAATTAAGCCATGTGCCATCGCCCAGAACAAGTGATAATCAGAAGGGGCCAGGTCTGACAAATATCGCAGGTGTGGTAGCAGATCCTATTTGAGCCTTTTGGTGGTGATGTGAACGATGGAAGTGTACTCTTTGGAAAGATAATGAAAATGTAGATTTAGGGTACTCTTTGTTTTCATCGATGTCTTTGTTTTGGGGGAAAACACATATGAGCAACATTTTTAAAAATCTGCATTTTACTAAGTTAAAGTGTTTTTCTTGAATCAAGCTAAAAAAAAAAACATGCATGATGAGGAAAAACATATCTGTTGATTATTTCATTTAAAAAAATAACTACTCAGAATAAAACACAAAATTTGAACAATTCTGCTCTAATTGCGATGGAATATTAATGACAATAATGAATATTAAATTATACTTTTACATTGTCAAATAAAGTCTGTAAAAGTGTAGATTTATAAGCAAAATATCTTGTCAATGCTCCTTACGTTAACCCTCCAAGCGTCTTGCAAATGGGTAAAAATGTAATGTTGTTTTCTCTGCATTTTGTTTTAAATACTAATAAAATATGATTATTTCAATATTACATAAAAAATCTCATTTAGGAATATAAAGTAATCCTTGAGAGTCTTAATCATTCTTCAATACTTTGAAAATTCATTAAATTTATAGAATTATAATATCTTAAACATTGCTTATATTGCAGTGAAACCTGGAGCTTAGTGTACGGAATATTACGGGCCAAACGCTTAGAGGGTTAAATTGTATTCATTCTCTGAATATATTCGATTATGTTTCGGCTCCTTGACGTATAGATTCTAACTTTAGATGCTTGTATTATGTTTTTCTCAATCTTTTGCTTTATGAAGCCAAAAAAAAAAAATACATGTGGCACTCGGGGACTGCCGCGGTAAAGCTATTGCATAACATTTTTTATAAACTTATGCAATTATAACTATTTATTTTTTTTTTATTTATGCAGTTTTTTTTTTGTCTTTGATATTAATTCAAGTTACACTTTTTGAGCGTGATGACCGATAACAAACATTTTTTTCTTTTACTAATAAATGAGAAGTTAATATCGTTTAAAATATTTTTATCATCTCACAATACATGTAGGTTAATCGGGAATTTTTATCATTGAAACTATACGTTTATGGTAGCTGAAATAAAAAACATAAGTTTCAGACTTGATAGTCTCAAAATATCTGAAAAATACCGCGTCAATGTCTCCCGAAGTCTACCGAAGGATACCGTGCCGAAGTCTGCCAACTGAAGCGACGTTAGCCGGAGTGTTAGTTTTTTTTTCTCTTTACGGAATTTCTAGATTCTTTCGCCGCGCTCAAAGCCTGCGATAAAAGCTATGCAATACCTTAATAAATTACCAAACAAAATTTGGCCGCGCTACGAAAATTAGATCGCCAGTTATAAGCATTTTAAATTTTCCGACCCTCACCGTGGGGGGGGGGGTCTCATGTCACCAAAAATTATCACTCTCTCATAATAAATTACCAAACAAAATTTGGCCGCGCTACGAAAATTAGATCGCGAGTTATAAGCATTTTAAATTTTTTGACCCTCAACGTGGGGGTCACCTGTAACCAACAGTAACACTGTCTCATAATAAATTACCAAACAAAATTTGGCCACGATACGAAAATTAGATCGCGATTATAAGCATTTTAAATTTTTCGACCCTCACCGTGGGGGGGGGTCTCCTGTCACTGAAAATTAACACTGTCTCATAATAATTTATCAAACAAAATTTGGCCGCGCTACGAAAATTAGATCGCGAGTTATATGCATTTTAAATTTTTAGACCCTCAACGTGGGGGTCACCTGTCACCAAAAGTAATACTGTCTCATAATAAATTACCAAACAAAATTTGGCCGCGCTACGAAAATTAGATCGCGAGTTATAAGCATTTTAAATTTTTCGACCCTCACCATGGGGGGGGGTCTCCTTCACCAAAAGTACCACTGTCTCATAATAAATTACCAAACAAAAATTGGCCCCATTACGAAAATTAGATCGCGAGTTATAAGCATTTTAAATTTTTCGACCTCACCGTGGGGGGGGGTCTCCTGTCACCAAAAATTAACACTGTGTCATGATAAATCATCAAACAAAATTTGGCCGCGCTTCGAAAATTAGATCGCGAGTTATAAGCATTTTAAGTTTTTAGACCCTCAACGTGGGGGTCACCTGTCACCAAAAGTAATACTGTCTCATAATAAATTACCAAACAAAATTTGGCCGCGCTACGAAAATTAGATCGCGAGTTATAAGCATTTTAACTTTTTCGAACCTCACTGTGGGGGGGGGGGTCTCCTGTCACCAAAAATTAACACTGTTTCATAATAAATCACCAAACAAAACTTGGCCGCGATACGAAAATTAGATCGCGAGTTATAAGCATTTTAAATTTTTTGACTCTCAACGTGGGGGTCACCTGTCACCAACAGTAACACTGTCTCATAATAAATTACCAAACAAAATTTGGCCACGATACGAAAATTAGATTGCGAGTTATAAGCATTTTAAATGTTTCGACCCTCAACGTGGGGGGTCACCTGTCACCAAAAGTAACACTCTCTCATAATAAATTACCAAACAAAATTTGGCCGCGCTACGAAAATTAGATCGCGAGTTATAAGCATTTTAAATTTTTCGACCCTTTCCATGGGGGGGGGTCTCCTGTCACCAAAAATTAACACTGTCTCATAATAAATTACCAAACAAAATTTGGCCGCGCTACGAAAATTAGATCCCGAGTTATAAGCATTTTAAAATTTTCGACCCTCACCTTGGGAGGTCTCCTGTCACCAAAAATTAACACTGTCTTAAATAAATTACCAAACAAAATTTGGCCGCGCTACGAAAATTAGACCGCGAGTTATAAGCATTTTAACTTTTTCGACCCTCACCGTGGGGGGTCTCCTGTCACCAAAAATTAACACTGTCTCATAATAAATTACCAAACAAAATTTGGCCGCGCTACGAAAATTAGATCGCGAGTTATAAGCATTTTAAATTTTTCGATCCTCACTATTAAGCGGGTCTCCAATCACCAAAAGCTACATTATCCTACCTTGTTTTATCTTAAGACGATTCTTTTCTATACACATTCTATCAGGAATTTTTATTATTGAAACTATAGATTTATAGTAACTGAAATAAGAAATATAAGTTTGAGACTTGATATCCTCTAAATATCTGAAAAATACCGCATCAATGTCTGCCGAAATCTACCGAAGGATACCATGCCGAAGTCTGCCGAGCTGAAACGTCGTTAGCCGAGTGTTAGGTTTTTTTCGTTACGGATGTGTTAGGATTTTCCTCGTTACGGAATTTTTGGATTCGATAGCCGCGCTCAAAGCCCGCGATAAAAGCTATGCAATAGCTTAAAAATGTTATGTTCTTTTAAATTGATGTTTTTACATCTTAAAAATGTTATGTTCTTTTAAATTGATGTTTTTACATCTTATACATTTTGTATTCTTGCCAAAAATAACAGACATTTTATTTTCCCTTTATCATGCTTGAATATCTCGGTTTAAAGAGAGATTCACCTCATTCTTATGCAGTTTATTTAATATGTTTCTCTTATCTAAACATTTTATCTTTTCACGTAAGTTTTATACTTATTTTGCGTGCTGTTAGGTAATATCTTATAGAAATAACTATTTCGTTTATTGTTCTTCACCTGACATTATGCAAAGTTCTTAATATCATTAATCACATGCATCGTACTTTTCTGCCAATTAAATTTATAAAGGAAATTATAGAATTACGTGCGATAAGTCTTTTTTTTCCAAGTGTTTAAGAATCTATATCAAAGTATTTCAGATTCGTTGTACTAAAAGAATCTAACAAGACATAACTATGAAAGCATAAATTATTGACATTAAATTGAATATTTTCAACATTTCTTATCGACTTTTGATAGGAATATTACATGAATAAATGATTTATTCCATTTACAAAAACAGACTCCACTTAATTCTCTTCTGGATTTTTTTTTCTTTTTTTTCTTTTACATTTGATGATAAATTGCAAAGAACTCCAGAATCTTAAATGACATTTTACGTAATCACCATTAAACTTTTAAATTCTATACTGAAACTCAAAACACAAACTTGTATTAGACTCCTAAAAGATAGAGTGTTTTTCACATTTAACGTGGTATTCTTAACACATGCTCTGGCAATGAAAGTCAGCTTGCGCCTGGATTCAGTGTCTATTTTTCCCAAAATCAAATGGAAAACCTGAGTAATATGGATGAAATTAAGATAATGAGCAACGGTTTATTCAAGAAAGACAAATTATTTCCTAATTGTTTTGCAATATTTTTCGAATAAAAATGATCGAAGAAGCATTTTTATTTTAATTTTTTTACAATAAAATAGGACTGAACATTGAAAAAACATTTGATTACCGTTTACATAATATCTGGGCAATATGTTCTTAATTTCAATTTAAATAGAAAGTTTAAAGATTAAAAGAAAAAAGGCTGTTTCAAACTTACTCATGCTATAAACTTTATAAGTACATCGTTATTCAAGACTTAACATTATTTTTTAACACTTTTACAAGTAAATTATTTAAATCTCTGCATATAGAACTGATTCTGTGATTCAAAATTAAATAGATTATCATATGTCATCATATTGAAAAACTTCTTTTCTCGTTTTTCATTTTCATTAAGGGGGTAAAAAATGATTTTTTAAATTACTTTCTGATACTGTGATACTACAACTTATAAAAAATATTCTCGAAATATTAGGGAACGAATCTGTGTAATTCTTTTGTTTGTTTTTAAACCTCTATTTTATTCATGTATCAAGCATTAATCGCGTTTTTCTCAAAACTTTTTTTAAGTCTGCAATGAAAATTGCTCAAAAACCTTCTGGTCGATTTCGTTTAACTTTTTCACTTTTCAATTAAATACTACATACGAGATCCTGAACAAAGGATTTATTTTCAATTGCAACTTATTTTTAAATTAACCCTTTAATTCCCATGACAGAAAACTTCTGGAAATTATGTAATTCAGAAAATTTAACTTTACAGCAGAAAGTTTGAGTGGATAATTTCAGTTTATTTAAATCCGGATTGAGGTCTTTTTATGAAACAAAGCCAATATTGCTATTGTAATTTTCAGGTGGAAATTAGGATATACCAATTAAAGTATCTCAAAATATCTCGGGCGGTGGCGGATGGTTTGAGATCCAGAGAGTTAAACAAAATGAGCAATTTTGGGTAAAAATTAAAGTTTAAATCAGTTTCTTTTTATTGTACTTTCACCAAAAATTCAAAAATGAATATTTTGTTTAATTCATTCATTCAAATTCAAGATAAACTTATGTATTAAAGAAATCCCTTTGTGTTTTTAAATTTCAGATGAAGCAATCATGAATTATCCCTACTAACGCAGAGAAACTTTTGTTTGAGGTGACTTGGTTCTCACTACTATCACTCGCTGAATTTTCAATAATTTTTTAAGAATATGTAGCAAAATATTCTTAAAAAAATGCTTAATAATGTACCATAAATTTAAAAATATTAATAAATAAGATACTCTGTAAATAAAACACAAAAATATCCCTTTTTTATATTTTTTTTTTACCCTTGACCTCCCTTAAACAATAAAACAGAAGTTTCTCCCTTGAAATAGTAACAAAAGTAAAGAGGGTACCATATGAATAACTGTGAAAAGAATATTTTTGTGTGATAGTTCTTTTTTTTTATGTTAATAGACATAAATTGGCCTTAGGTTTCACAATTCTTTTATATATCTTCAAGGAACTGAACTTGTAAGATGCAATAAAACTGTACAAATGGAGTCATATACTTTTAATTCTATCAATTTGTTATACAAAAACATTTTATAGTGAGAGCACCCCTAAAGAGTTTGAACTTTCTTCATATTATCTTCATTTCTTCAGCTTATCATGTTATACGTCTGATGCAGTTCTTTTAGTACACGCAACCTAAAAGAATGTTTCTTTGTGTTATGATCTGCCACTACCTATATAACTACATGATATTGTGCATGTGGTGAGTAGGATTGTCAGAAAATGTTAAACTGAATCGATAAAAATTAACAAATATTTATTTACACATAAAAAAAATATTTACAATTAAGAACTGGAGTATAGATGATCCTGTCAGACATTAATTAAATGTAGCAAATATCTTCCGCTTGCTTGTTACTTATTAAAATCCTGTATTACTCTCACACTAAACTATCGATATAGATTTGCCTTAGGATTACATTTACACCGGCTACATACGCCAAGGTTTTCAAACTCTTGTAAGCACCTCAATACACGTTTCAATCAAACGCTATAACTGAACACTGCCCTAATTAAAGCACATGGAAATTCCTCTGCGAACAAGGACTCTCACAGGCACTTTTCTGTGACTTCCATTAATTTGCTAGATAGCTTATAAGACTCTTATGTTTCCCTTACCTCAGAAATTCATTTTTAATGGCAAGACGAATTTCAATCCATTCATACAATACATTTTTTTCATCCAATATGATCTAGCTAAAAATAGTTCAGAACAACTTCCAGATAAGAAAAAAATGGTACCTTTAAAACTCCAAAATACTCAGAAGGTGACATGGATACAATATATAAATAAATAGGCAATATTACATAACAGTAATTCTAAATAGTATCTGCTCATCAAAGCCTCACAACCCCGACTTTAGTGCAAAATATGCCATTTAGGTGCTAATTTTCCTTAAACATATAGTAATACGTGTAACACTTTAAATATATAGAAGAAGATTTCAACAGTTACTTTGCAGTTTCTTCGGATTTCTTACTACATACATATTTCAAGCTGTCTGAACATCATCTACTGACATCTCTAATGGACCACGTGCTAATAAGATTATTAAAAACAATTACACAATTTGACATTGACATTTTACATTGACATTGCTTTGAGGCCTTTAGTAGCTATGGCTTTCGCCTCAAATGATCAATTACGCACAAAGACAATTCAGAACTATTTTTTTCACATATCCATTACATATTTATTTCACTACAAAGGGACAACACACCATCCAGGTTTTATCCGGATACGAGCCAGGACCTCTCGGTGTGGTAACAGCAGCCGCTACTGATCACGCCACTGGGGCTACGAATTACACAGTATATTAATACACTGTTATAAATACAAGATACAAATACAGTTACACCTACGCAAGAAATTTTGATGATAACATATTACTATTTATTAATTATTTAGGCTAAGGTAGTCTCCGCCTGTTCCTCCCGGATCTTGCTATGCAGTCTAGAACCTGCGTCAGCGTTTAAGTGCTGCACTTCTAGTCGATGAGAATATCCATGTTCCACCGTTGCAAAGCAAGAGCCCCATCAAGTGAGTTTGAGGGACCTTGGGGTTGCTTCAGTGAAAAAGTTTAATGGATTATGATTAGTAATGACCTCAATTTGTGACCCGTATGTCCATTTTTCAAAATTTCGCAACCCGAAGAAAACACGCCAAGCCTCTACCTATATACTCCAATCACACTGAGACCCCGATAATTTTTTACTAGTACACTCTTAAAAAATTGAAACATTTGCTGCATCATCACTCCATTGCTTTTATAGAATATCTCTATTTTGAGAAATGAGAATACGCTGTAATACAGTGAAGTAATCGTTTTCTATAAAAGCGGTGGAGTGACGATGCAGCAAATGTTTCAATTTTTTAAGAGTGAAAACGATTGATTTTACGGCTGAAAATTTTTTTAACAGTGTAAACTGACTTTTTAAACTTTCTGAGTGAGATAACATCATACAGCCAGGTCTGAAGCATTGTCATGAAACTGATATTCCAGGCTTATCATAGATGTAGCCAAACGCGTTTCACTATACAGTTCTTCCTTACGGTATAAAATGCTTGTTTTATCCTTTCATCTCGTGGCACAGTATTTTTAAATTTACCTTTAATGAATTCAGTTAAAGGTACGGCAATTTCAGATAATTTGTAATATAACATCGATAAAACCCCATTAACTCCAAAACAGATCTCACTTCCTTCCTAGTTTTCGGTCTCTTCGAATCCCTTATTGCTCCTATTTCCACCTCATCTGATTCATGTGTTCTACCAGGGATACACTAGTTGCCAGGGTTTCTCATTCTTTTGTCATGACTTCACAAAAGGTGGCTGGCCATTTTCTGTGATTGGTACAGAAAAGACAGCCTAAATTTTTGTACCAATCGCTGTGTGTCGTTGATAGCGACCAGCCACCTTTTATGACGTCTTGATAAGGATGAGCGGGCCCGGTATCTAGTGTTGCCTTGGGTCTAATCCAATAACATTAGGTAAAAACTAGGTTTATTTTTCTCCAAATTTACTCTTATTAAGTCTAATAGGAAAATTTAGATTCTTAAATTCGTCGACGACTGCTTTAACAGATTCAGAATGCTCTTCTCTGCCCAACAGCCTGAGGAAATTATGGCATCATCAATATATCTTTGTGCATACTTCGGATGAGTTTTATTCATATGATGAACATTATTTATATTTTTTTGGAAAGTAGAAGCCGCCCCTAACGTACCAAAAGATATACTTTGTCAGATTATGCGTTGTAAATGTTGTCTAATGTTTACATTCCTCAGCCATTTTAATTTGCCAATTACTCCTCACTAAATCGATATATATATTACAAATTTTAATTTTTTTTCGCCAAAACTAATCTTTATACTACACTGCTCAAAACAATTAAAGGATATTTGAAGTTTTATATAAAATAAAGATATAAACGATTTTTTTTTTTTTGCCGAAAATAGAAGAAGAGAATTACAAATGCAAATTTTTCTGGTTTTCAAACTGTGGAGTATGCAAATTTTGAGTTCGACGTCAAAAACGTCACTTTAGCGGCAGCGAATGAAATTTGACTTTCAACTGGATAAAAGAGAGTGAAGACAAGGATGATTGGCATTCAGTGATTGCTTTGTTTCGATGAGTACGATGTCTCAGCGAAGTCATTTGACAGATTCAGAAGCTTGGAGACTTGTTGGTAGGTTAGAAGGGGGCCAAACTTAAGCCGAAGTAGCGCAAGCCATTGGAGTGTCACAATCTGTCATTTCCAGGATCTGGAATCGTTTTTTGGAGAGTGGATGTGCAGGCCGAAGACCAGGGCAAGGTCGTAGACGGGCAACAACGCCCAATGAAGATCGGTATTTAGCGTTAACAGCTCTGAGACCCCGAAACATGAACGCTACTCTTCTCCAACAACACCTTCGCTCGGCTACAGGCACCACGATTTCAATTGAGACTGTCCGAAACCGGCTCCATGCTGTAGGTCTGTATGCTCGTCGACCGATGGTATGCCTTAGATTAACATCAAGGCATCGTCGCGACCGCAGGGAGTGGGCAACCGAGCATGTCAACTGGATTAGAAATGAATGGAGCAATATTCTGTTTTCTGACGAGTCCCGTTTTTCTGTGCATCCGGATAATAAGCGTATTTTCATCTGGAGGTACCGTGGCAATAGGAATAATCCTGAGTTCGTGCACGAAAGTGTCAGATTTGGCGGTGGAGGAGTGTTGGTGTATGGTGACATCTCCATTGACGGGCGCACTGACCTCTACATCATTCGAGATGGAGCTCCGACTGGTCGCCGATATAGGGATAAGATCCTCAGACCTATTGTAGTCCCTTACGCTGCAACAATCGGAGATAACTTCATTTTAATGGACGATAACTGCAGGCCACATCGTGCAAACCTGGTGGAGTGTTTCCTTTTCGAGGAAGGAATCGTTCGAATGGAATGGCCAACGTGTTCTCCAGACATGAATCCAATCGAGCATGTTTGGGACGCTCTAGGAAGACGAGTTTCTGGCCGCCAACAACCCCCACAAACTCTCCAAGAACTGGAAAGAGCTCTTCTGTAAGGGTGGGGCAGAATACCCCAATTCGTCATTAATAGCCTCATTGAGTCCATGCCTCAAAGGTGTTCAACGTTGTTGTCCGCCCGTGGAAACCATACCCCCTACTGAAAATGATTTTCTTTGAAGAAAACACCTTTTTCTTATTCTTTTTTTCTCATATGCACAAATTTAGTTTTTTTCCTTTTGTACACAAATGCGCATTAAAATGCATTTTTTCTGCCAAACATGTGTAATTTATTCTCATATAACCTACTATGTCTGTCGACCATGTATCAATCAGCTAATAAGTTTCCCAGATAAAAAATCCACCTAAAACTGCAATATCCTTTAATTGGTTTGAGCAGTGTATATTAATTTCCTTATAATAATGTTCCGTACTTACTTCCATTTATTAAATTAAAATCTTGTTTCTAGATCTAATCTGTTAATCTTTATGGAAACGATATAAATTCTTAAGTCGCCTTAAAAAACATTATTTACAGTATGCGTAAATTTAAAAAGATGGCTCTAAATTAAAAATATTCTTAATTAAACTTTATTTCTTAATATTCCAAATAAAACTCATTTTTTCTATGTTTTTATCAACCCTTTTTAAGAAAGTCTTATTAAATTTATTCCAAAACCATACCTTTCAAAAAATAACATTTTTTTATTTTATCTGTTTATTTATTTTCCCTCAGTCAAGATTTGATAGTGTGCATACCAATAAATTCATTTCTTTTCTTTTTCTCTTAAAATTAATCGTCTATAAAAATCGTCTGCCTAAGATATTTAAAATTCTGAGTCGATTATAAATTGGTTAAATAATATATTTTTTTTTTAAATAAAATTATTGTCTGTCAAATATTAATCTCGACTTTGGGTATGAGACATGTTTACCTAAAAGAATGAGGGTTTGAGACTAAAGAATGTTCTAGAATTTTCTTTTTAGATGTAAAAGAGGAATCCTCGAGAGGTGGTAGGAAGATGGATTATTGGGTTCTCTCTTCCATGAGTACGGCTGGATGTAGTAAATGGTGGAATTTTTTTTGGATGTTTTGGTAAAAGATCGTCTGGAAAAGGAGCTTTTCTCTCTATTATAACTACAGTTTATTAAAATGAACTTGCAGCAGCCAAAGAGTGATTTATTGGATCGTCTACATTTATTTATTTTGTTTTTTCTCGCTGGCAATGATTTCTGTGCGGAGAAAGGGAAACCTGGCGATTATGTTTCTGTCCCCCCTAACTTTAAAATGCCACATATATAACAAATATTTAAAACCCCCTGCTCTTTACATGATTTCCTGTGAGTTTTTTATTGTAAATATTGGTACCTGCGTTACTTAATTTAAAACTCATTAGTCTATGCATAGCCTCACAGTTGCGTCTTCTTTCGCCGTCAAACAATGGGATTAGTAAATTCTGCGTTTGATATTTAGATTAAATATAACTCTAACTACTCTTGGACCTGCCTGTTTACCTCTTCTTTATAAGCAAAAAGTACACCATAAAAGTTTCGTTTTTAGTGATTGCACCTAGTATGATATTAATACTGTGTTCCCCTACTTCCGATTGCATAGGACCCATAAACACTTCCTAATTTCTCCTTAAAATAAGGACTTTATATCACTGATTTGACAGTTAGGTAATCCTTTTACTTCATTTTTTTCTATGTTCCGTTCTATCTCCTTTTTTCTGTTCAAAATAGGAATTTCAACAACGTCTCCAAATTTCTCATCACTTTTAAAAAGCAATATTAACTACTTTGCTTCTTGCGATAAACTCTCTTGTTTTTTTTCTTTTATGCCCGTGTTTCTACTCCCGTCTCCAAACTCAATTTTAAACAAATGCTAGTTTCGTTTTTGACATTAGTCAAGTTTCAAATGCATTTTTATGATGTTACACTCATTCGAACATAATAGAATTGGCATGAATCTATGAAGTATATACTAAAATATGCATTCTGTACAATCTGTGATGCAAAGAATTTTTATTATTAAATTACAGGGCCACACAAAAGTATTCCACTACATAATGCTATACGGGGAAACATTGTTTGGGGCGTGTTTTAATTATATTCAACTATTTCACATTTTATGAATAAGATATACGTTTCTGAAGTGTAATAAAAATTACTTTCTGTATATTTACAAGAACACAAAAAAGATTTCGACTACTATACTGTATCCGAAGTACGCTCTACTATATCAGCAAGATTTGAATATTTTTAAAACTTCGTTATCGTACGAACGCACCTGATTTGCTACGTTCACGTGCAATTTCCAACTTGTTTCTTCCTGATATTGTAAATCTATCGCTCTCATTTTGATTCCATAAGCATTACAATTATTGCTACTTATACCTTCATTTTCACTCAAGTTATCAACATTAACTTCCGCATTGACTAATTCTTGGGATTCCAACAGGGCCTTCTCTCAATTGACACCTGATAATTTATTAATCACTTCGGGATATAAAATTATCTGCTTATTCATTTTACCATTTACTGCGCAAAGTACTTCCTGATGAATTATATAAGTTTGTCCACATTGCAGAATACCTAATGGTAATTTAACTATTGGTGATTTAGTTGCTTCAGAAAATACTCCTTGTAAATAAATTTTACTAGACACTTATTTTTCCTTCCGGTAGACATCTTTATAGACGAAACTGATTTCACATCCTGAATCTATCAAACCTTTCACTTTTTACCCATTTACGCTAGCCTCAATTTTCTCAAGTTTATTTAATTTCTCAAAAGTAACATTAATACTCCACTCGGCCATTGCCAATATAATTGCAACAATATAATTTTTTGCAAGTCTTTATTTTCTCCCACCGAAACATTACTTAGACCCGCTTTTTAATTTTGACTCTCGTCATTTATTAATATTACTATTTTCTGCAATATTCAGCTTTTTACAAAAAACATTGATAATGACATCTTATGCTACATTTAAAGCATGTAGGAGTTGAATCATAATGAAGTATCTTAGAACCCATTTTTCTACCCTAAAAATAATTAATCCTACTTATATACGCTTTGCCTCCAATTGCTGCAAACTTTAGTATCCTCTTTCAATTTCGATTTTTAATTATTTACATATCTCCCTTTACCCTTAAAACTTTAATGCATAACTGTTTCAGATTTGTTTAAATCGTCAAAGTTAATGTCACATTCTATATTAATTTTCGAAGATTCAAACCAATTACTGTGCTGAGTTAATCTATGCCGCAGTTTCCTTATCTGACGTATAACATCGTATCGGCAATGATTAACTTATTAATCTTTTTACACAAGTCCGAGCCCCTAATCTTACAGTAATTTTCCCACGTTGCTATTAACCGCGATATTGATACATAAGTTTCATTTTGGTTTCCTCTAGCCTTCTTAAAATTTTTCAAACGTGCATTTGGTGTTACTTCGTGTTCAATCAGAACTATTTTGTTTAATTCCTGATTTCAATTTGTTAGCTAGTGGCATAAATTAACAAATTATCTGCCTTATCTCCTAACATATTCAACAGAATTTCAGCCTGTTGGTTTTCCTGTATATTTTTAGTTTTGAAGTTTCTTACTAAACTGTTAAAAAATAAATTACATCCCTCAATCACTTCTGGTACTTTGATAGACAGAGTTTTTATACTTTTAATAAATTTTTCTACGTTATTCTCATTATTAGGTCATTAGCCCCATTAAATTGATTTGCCGATACTTCAATTTTTTTTTATCTTTCCCTCTCTAATTTATGTTTCATTCTTAATTTTTTTACTCTTTTCTTTTCTTTCTAACTCTTCGAGCTCTAACTTTTCTTCTCTTTTGAATTTTTCCTACTCTAACTTTTTTTCCTCTTCTAAAACACACATACCCCTTTATAGCTTTTCCTGTTCTAATCGTTCCTTAATAATAGTGCTGGCTAATCACTTATTGACCCTTTTTTAGTCTCTGAGAGTCCTCGCTCTCTATTATCTTTTTTCCTAAGCTGAATTCTGATCTTATCTTCCGTGAATGCAACTCCCCCCCCCCCTCCAAAAAAAAAAATAAATAACAATAATAATGCCAATTCTGTTCCTTACAAAGAAGGAAAATGAAGCAATTGAATTAATTTAAATTTTAGTTAAGGTACTGAAAATGATATTTTAATTAAATGAGTTGTTTTCTGAACATTTTTTTATCGTAACACAGGGATCAAAGAATTTTTTTAATTAAAAATCGTTCCTAATTAGATAATTACACAAAGTTCAATATTTGGGATCGCAAGTTTAATATTATTTTAGAAAGTTTTATGAAAAAAGGACTTATTTGATGACACTTTCGTAATACAGCTTCTAATAAAATGCGCAAAATATAATCCCGTACCGCGAAAGGGAATAGAGGGTAAATTATAAAAGTACACAAAGTAGATATTTACTAAAATTTAACAAACGTTAAAATGAAGCAAAGTTTTTGCAAAAAGTTTAAAGTTATGCATAAGGTTTTCTATTGATCCATATTGGGATCAATGGAAATATTTTTTTGAATAAACAACAACAACAAAAAAAAATATGTATTGATATTTTTTTCATTTTCCCGTCTACAATTTTCATCAAAAATGCATAATAAAATCATTAATCCGTCTCAATTTGAAAAGTTTTTATTATCCCAAAATTATGTTAATCCTTTATAGCTATATAAGTCAATTAAACAAAATTACGCGAGACAGTTACGGCTATTGTACACCAATTTAAATTTTGCAAAAACAGCAAAATTTTGTAGGAATTACAAAATAAAAATACAATACTTTAGTAAGACTCAAATAAAAGTGATCAAATTTTGTTAAAATTTTATAAGTGTGTTAATTTTTTTTTTGTTTTTTTGTTTGTCTGAGCAATAAAACGATTTTTTACTTTAACTAAAAATTCTCTTAAAACAACCAAAACGAACTCACCAAAACATGTTTTGTAGTTTTAATCAATTTCTTTTTCTCTTTTTCTGTGTAATTTGCGATTTAATATAAAAGTGTTCACAGAAAATTATCTCGTTTAAAATCGAAAGTTGTTTTTTAAGTGTCGCTGTTTTTTTTTAAATAACATTCTTTCTGGTCTAGTCTTTTTAAAGCTTTCTAGAGTACTGGAGGTCATTTTGGGTGCCTTGTTTAACATATGTGAAGTCCTTTAAAGAAAATGGCGAATCCTTCTTCGAAATTATATTCTATCTCACTAAGAAGAAAACTTGTGAGATTCCCTCTCTCTTTTATTTTTTATAAATTGGATGAAAAAATAGCGTGTTTAGAAAAGAGAGACACTGATATTTTTATCATGGGAACACTCTTGACCATACAATTTGGAATAGATTCACTATAGCTCAATGGCTGTCAATCAAATCTTTCGAAAAGCCTGGTATTCGCCATTTCTATTTTTATATCGAAAGCATCTGGAGGTTATTTTATGATTCCTCCAAAATATTCTTTTTTCATCTCTAGTTTTTTATTCAAACAGCTTTTTAATATAAAGGGAATAAGAATGAATCGATTGTCATAGCAGGAATCGATTAAAATAGCATTGTTTATAGTCTGGAAATGAAGCAAACAAATCGAATCGACACTGAGAAAATCACCTGAGATTCATTGAGTCACATAATTTTTTTTAAAGACACATAATGACTACTATTTTTTTCGTTACCAGTGATTAAAATTATATTTATTATGTAGTGCATGCAATGTTGTGACGATAATTAGTTTCTATATACAAAGTATTATTCCTCCTGTGAGGTGTTCGATATGTTTTAAGGAAGAAATAGACGGAAAGGCGTTTGGCCGACCCAGTGGCGTGGATGGTAGCGGAGGCTGCTCCCACACTGCTGGTCCCTGGTTCGAGTCCAGCTGGCGGCATGGGTGTCTGTGTTGTCCCTGTGAAAATGTATGCACTGGATATTCTGTAATAAAGTGTTCTATATGTTTTCTTGTGATCATTGGAGGTTATGCCGGCGAATAGCTGTAGCGCCTACATCAAAGCAAAATAAATACAAAAAAAAAAGGCGTTTGCACAAACTATAAGCTTATCGCGTATTAGTTAAAATAAATTAGGATTAGTTAAAATTTGATTCGCATATCAAAATGCAGCTGGTCTACCAAGTTATATGTCCGTGGAAATTATCTGCAATTCCGATTTTAGTGAGTGACTGGTAGGTTTATCATTGTGTTTCCCCACACCCAAAGTTATGAAAACACGAAGGACTGGGAGCAGGAAAATAGAATGGTAAACCTACCAGTCAGCCATTAAATCGGGACTGCAAGCGTTTTCCACGAAGATATGGTTTGACAGATCAGCTGCATTTTGATATGGACATTGAATTTCAAATAATTCAGTACTTTTAACAGTCAACTCGATGAGGTAGTGTTTTGTGCAGACGCCTGCTGTTACGAGCTGTATTGTAATAATAAATTTAAACTATAAATCAAAATCAGTATTTAAAATCTTTCAAAAAATTTATTCCTCCATATTAAATATTAAAATCCAATTTTAACGGATCCATTTTTATCACATCTAATCAAATGAATTCATTTAAATTAAACCTTAATTTTTCACCATAATAATATTTGAAAAAAGATTTCATTAGTTTTCTTTACTTGGTGAATATGGTATAAACATTTTCTTACAAATCATGAGTGGGATTTTTTTTCTATAATATTTCCTGAACGATAAATGATTCCAAATAAAAATAATAACAATAAACAAATAAATAACAACATATTCACGTGTATGCATTTTTTTAAATTTCAATTTAATATCTAGTGATAAATAATATAATCGTTAATGTGCTAAAAGTAACGCATTTACAGTATCGATGTCTCTTCTTTTAGGTTGTGAAAATTCACTGATAAGTTTAAATACCTTCGTTTGAGTAAAATACCCATTTTAATTATGTGTGTTTAATAGAAACATCTCGCTTAGTAAATTGAAAATAAGTTGTAATTTAATTATTACTAACGAAATAATTTTTGCGAACAGCTATAACTACACTGTAAAAAAAATCTGTGAAGGTACTAAACCTTTTCTAGGAAACTGGGATTCCAAGAACTTTTCATGTAACGATAACAGGAAAAATTCATGTAATCGATTCTGAAACTTGAATTTTTGATGTTAACGTTACAGAAAAAGTTCTTGGAATCCCAGTTTCCTAGAAAAGGTTTAGTACCTTTGCAGATTTTTTTACAGTGTATATTCATGGATTTTCACTAGCCAATATGTAAAACACATAAAAAATATATATCAATTACATGAATATTTGACACTTACAACATAGTCTTTTTACAATTATAATTCTCTATCTTCTTAGCAAAAGAAACACATCGAAAAGTTTCGGAAGTTCTGTCACATACATTTTTTAATATACATTTAATTTTATTTTTATATAGATATTTTTAGATAGATAATTCGAATAAAAGTAACATGGAACTGTAGAAACATACTTTGAGATTTACCCTTAAACTCGATTATAACGAAAATGGATTTAACAGACGAATAAAAATAAAATTACTTTCCAAGTGTAAATATTTATTGAAGAAAACTGGGTTTTGAGAAGAAAAACTCCGATACAGGGAGCAAAAATTTTCCGTAGTAAGACATCCCCCTCCCTTTTAAGCAGAATGTAATTATTCCTGTTTGTTTCTATATTTAACGCAATAAGTGAATAATTCTTATTTATGCAGTCAGTTAAATGACTAATCACACAAGTAATAACAAAGCTTTCTTTCTAATTGATAATTAAAATAAGGGGGAAATGCATGTTTCAAAAAGCGTCATAGAAAAGATATATTCTTAAAAAGTAAATAAATATATTTTCCAATCATTTTCTTCTTAATTATTATCCCTTCTTTGGATTAAATCAATCTTTAAATTAAGAAGTCCAAATTTTCAAAGCTTATGTTAATTTACCATTGGTAATATATTTTAGTCTTTTCCAATCTTTAAGTATAAAATTACGTCTACCAGAGTCAACCTTCTGTAGATTTTAATAATTTCATCAATATTTTACAATCTACATAAAGCAATAAAGAATGAAAATTCTACATTGCTTTATTAGATTTTTTTAAACAATGCAAATAGTTCAAAGATCTTTCCAGTCACTATAAATTTTCTTGTAGTTACACTCATCTTGATACCTTTTATCTCATTATGTGTTTTTTTCCAATGCATAAAAGTGACATCCCGACTGTTTGCGTGACTTCTAAATGCTTTTAAGGGTGTATTCAAAAAAACGTTTTTCCACCTTCAACAGCTCGAAAATTTCCGATACAATTTCAGACATATTTTTAAAAGTAGAAACATGAAACTTGCTGAGGGGATTTTTGAAGCGACGTATGAGGTGCCGTGTGATGTCTTTTTAGGCTCAATTCATTAAAATTTGAGTAATAAACAATTACCTTATCAGTATGAACCTTTTTTTTCGTCCCCAGATCTCCAGCTTAGGAAAAATCGGTTCGAAATGCCGTTTTTGATTGCTTTTTTGCAATATTTTCTGCATTTATCAAAGAATCGACAATGACGGCACCTTGTGTACTTTCCAAATAAAAGATTTTGAAAGCTTGGTGTATTTGAGAGCAAAAATGTTTTCAAAAATAAATCGGAAAATAAGCATTTGAATCGAAATATACCCTTAAGAACAAATGGAGCAAAAACTGCGGGAAAGTTAGGGGTATCATGGGGTACACATATTTACATAAGTCGCGCTGTAATGAAGATGGGTGTTTTTGTAGGAAACGGAGCTATTAACAAGCAGTAGATTTTATCTGAAGAAAAAATCTACAAACATAATAATTAAAAATTAGATCTTATAGACCTAAAATGTTATTATTAGTAATTGAAGATTTTTTTCATTATAAAATATTCGAACAAATGCTTTGTAACGAAATGTTTGTGATTTAATTAAGTGATAAAATATTTCCATCAATATCTATTGAGAAGCATTATCAGATATATTTAGTAAACAATCGCAGACAAATTACCTTTCCTTAAATAACAGACTATAACGAAAGAAGAAGTGGAAAATATTTTTCTCAATATCTGTAATTTGAGTGTCATACTGAAAAAGTTACGTTTCTTTGGATCTGTAACAAATAAAATCTTGAATAGAAGGAAAAAACTCCAGAAATGACTTGTGGTCAATAAAGCAATAAAAATTTTTATTAAGTAAAATCAATCTGTATGTTATTTTATCATAGTATCGTAATATTACTTTAATTATTATTTAAAGGAATCCGGGATACATAAATTCTAAAATTTTCTAAAAAAAAAAGAAAGGTAGATATATTGTATTGTTTTTTTTCTGTTTATTATTATTATTATTATTATTATTATTATTATTATTATTATGACGTTAAAATCACATTTCTATCTTAATTAGAAGAGGAAATATTATTTTTTGTTTTGGTTTGGTATGTATTCAAAATCTATTTTTCAAACAATAACTGTCATGGAAATGCCTTCTTGTGAAAACGCGCTTTTTTCATGATGGGATTTTTATACAATTTTACAGATTTAAATTGTTATAACTCAAGAACCGTTAAAGATAAATGCTTCAAACTTGAAACATGTCTTTTTTTATTATTTAATTTTAATTTTGATTCAGTAAAAATATAAAAAAAATAAAAATACTTCTGAAAATATGATTTTTTAAGTCATCATTTTCGTACAAATTATTACTTTAAACAATTTTTTATAATTATTTTTTATTATTTTTTAAAATGCTGAATCAATATTGAATTTTAGATATTTATGTTCATTTAAATGTTAAAAAAACTGGAATTCTACAAATAATATTTTGAGTTATATCGATTTTAAAATTTCATACTCTTTTAACACATTTTGAAATTTGAAAAAAAAGATATATGAGAAGTTTTATCATGTGATTTTGTTTACAAATAAAATTGTTAACAATAGCAAAAAAAAAAAAACCTTAATAATTTAAAATTTTTTAAAATGGGTCCCGGAACCCCTTAATCTTTTACAGCAAATCAGATAAACTTTTAAATTTTGAATTGTGTTGTATTCTTGGTACATTACAGTGTTTAATCCATTATTTCATATTAAAATTTAAATTAGCACCATGCTCCTTCTTTTTTTTAAGAATCCATTCATTTGAGTATTTTTAACCGATTTCATAAAAAGGAGAAGGATCTATTCGACCCGTAGGTATATATTTTCCAATTTTGTTCGCGAATAACTATTGCAAATGCACGTCGTTTTTCCGAAACTGTAAGAGACTAAGGGTTTCCAATTTATACATTGTTAAAATCTAATGATGAACAAACTTCTTTACTTAAAAACTTAAAAAGTTCCAATTAAAGTGAGAAGGACATAACTCCCGCAAAGCAGCACAGACACACACACATCATTTTAGAAGCATTATTTTTTAAGTAAATAAAATTTATTTTTTTAAATTATTTTTTAAGTAAATAAAAATAAATCTTTAAACTATCTCATTTTTAAAGATTCTGATCAAGTAGTGTGTTCCTTACTTCTTTTGAAACGGCTTTGCTTCCAGAATTGTTGTTAGGAAAAATGAAAAAGTAATCCTTATGTATTTTTTAATATCATAAATGATTATTAAAATAAAAATATATAAGTAAATAAAATAAAAATTGTAAAGCATTTAAATTTATCCAATATTTGTGCGGTATACGCGTTTCATTTGAGGAAATATATTTTTATATAAAATGATTACAGACTATGCAAATACTCCGTAGGAAATTTTTTATTTTAAAGTAAAATCAAATAATTGACATCTCTTTTGTTAAAAAGTTTATATTATTATGAATACCCCAAATTTTTATTCTAGTACTAATCGTGACTTTCTAATCATTGTTATGTCAGCTCCGTAGATATTTGAAATCTTTCCATTTTTTAAAGCATTACTTTTCTGAGATAAATACAAGGTGTATATGTTTTATCGCTACTGGTTAAAAGACTGGTTCACCTATTTAGATCACCGAAACTCATGATGCATTCTACTGTTAAAAAAGAAAGTTACAAATACTTCGACTTAAATATTAAACAGGAAATTTTCAGTATTAAATAAGAGCCACATACTTTCATTTAATGAAGATGTACATAACTTGTTAAAATTAACAGGATTTTTTATCACTGTTTGGAAAGCAAATTTATCGTTTAATAAAATTTCATTTTTTATCTTACGGAAATAGACATGTGTTCATTTTTGAACACACCTCTTTGAATTTTTCGGCAACATTCTTGTAACCACTTTAACCCTTTTAGGGGGAAAGCACTTCTATTCATAAAATTCTAAAATGACTGAAAAACACCACAATTTTAAAACAGATTTCTTTCAAAACAGCTAAAAGCTTTTCTTATTTTACTTTATTTAATTTAAATCTTCATTTCAAAATTCTGGTGTCAATGTGGCATTATGCAATCAAAATTAAGAGGTATATATTTTATACCACCACCCTTCAAGGGGTTAATACTATAATTGTATATTTCATTGCGTATGATTTAAAAGAATCGAGACATTGTTTTGCGCTAAAGTCTTCTGAATTTCAATTAAAATAAAAATATTTGAATTTAAATACTTTCATTTAAGGGAATTTATAATTTCTGAAAAATACTCCTTTGATGAAATATTTTGCATTCGAGTAAATCATTCAGATATGCATGTAGTCTTTAACAAATCTGATCCTTCTTTTTAGAGGTGATTCCACAGCTTCAAATTTTAAATTTTGAATTAAAATGAATGAAAAGATAATGCGAGTTTCTGTAGATATTTAATTTTTTTTACATATTTATTCCACATTTATTTAATTAAAATAGAATATTTGAATCTTCTTATGTGAAAATTGCTTGCCATTGTCATTTAAAAAAATGAAGTCTGAAAAGACGAGATTTTGAATATGATCATCGTTCAGTTAAGAGCCAGATATAAAAGGGAAAGTTCCAAAACGTGTTTAAAAAGAAATATGTCTTTATTGGATAAGTTATAAATTTCAAAATTTTATAATGTGAATTAAAAAAATTCTTGCAGAAATTTTCATTGCAATTTAAAACATTACATTATTAAAAAAAAAGTCAAGTGAAATTTGGAAGAATTAAATTTTTAAAAGGACATGTATGCTTTCTCCTTTTATTTCTAAAATTTAACATACAAGACAGATTTTTTAGAAATAGGTGTAACAGGAAGTTCACCAAACAGTTAATTCCATTAATTAAAATGGAGTATTTAAACATTTATTATATTGAAAAATATTTATCTTCGTAAAATAACTAAGGAAATCTGAAAACACGAATCTCTGTATTTGAACATCAAGTGCCAGATGAGAATATGCAGGTAAAAGATAAACAATGTTTTTTTTTTTTTCTACAACATTGCTTAAAGTATGAATTTTCAAAGAATGTTGTATGCTTAAGACATGTAATAGTTTTGTAATGTTATGCATGTAATGCAAAGAATTCTCATTGGATATTTTAATTCAATTGAAAATACTAAAAACAAACCATATAAAAAGGTAACAATTGTAAAATTATATACATTCCTTCCTTTTTTTCTCTCCACAAGCCTAGTATAGCATTGATTGACTATTTTTTCAGGCAAAAAAAACGAACACTCAAAGCATACTGCTCATGCCTGTTGCCTTAATTGTTTTTGCAGATTATACAGAAAATGTCTGAACTTTTGTGGCTGCCCCTATTGTAGAAATAAATGTAACAAAATACCATATATTCATTAAACATTAAGCTAATAATGAAAATAAGGCAAATTTCTGTGCAACAAAACATACTCATAAAAATATTGCAGTCATTCTTTATTGAACAGCCCTCGTATGCTCAAAATTTCTCAAAGTACATTACAGTATTTAAAGAATTTGTTATTGGAAGTTAATTGATATATTTTTAGTTCTAAAAATGCGGGTAAGAAGACTCATTTATAATTAGTTTTAACTTAATATGTTATGTGTTTAAAATTTGAAATAGGTATAATACATGAAAACGAAATTCCTACTTTAAATTATTCTTTAAATGTAATAAAGATAGCTTTTTGTCTCTCTTATAGATAATAAAAATCAATTTAAAATTTTACAATTTCTGCAAAACACTTTGTTAATCTTTACATCTGTTTGCAGACATAATTTTAAAAATAAAAAGTTGTAATGCAAGATAAGAAACATTAAATTTTATATGCTGTACGATTAACTTTCATACAAAATAAGAAACGATCAAAAATGTTCATAATGAGTAGGAAGATTATTTTTGTTTTGTTTTCAAAATTACTCATGAAAAAAATCACACACGATGAGTAAGTTTAAAAAAAAAGTCTGAAAATTTATTGAAGAATAAATGCTGAAAATGTTTCATTAAAAAATCACTGAAATAGAAAATTAAATAAAGACTTACTACTTCTTTAATACATAATATTTTAAAGTATGAGCATGCAAAATAAAAACTAATGTGAATACCAAAATATTAAGAAACAGATTGTTTATAGATGCTTGAAAAACAACAATGCATTATGCACTCTGTTACATTTTTGCAAAAAATATTTTATTCTTCTGGAGAAGAAAGAATTAAAAATGTGACAAACGGCAAACATCACATTACACTTTTATATTACTCTTGAGATTACTTTTTATAGCTAAACGGAGTGTCAATTTTTTTTTTATTTATGGGGAATTTCCAAAAATTTTCTTATGTTTTATCTTAAAACTGTATTTTGAGCTGCATTTTATGTATAAAAAATAAAATAAGTTCTTAATTCAGTTTCATAGGGATATTTACTTAAAAAAAAAAAAAAAAAAAAAAAAAAAAAAAACATTTGCTAAAAGATATGTTTTATTATTTTGTCACAACGGTAAATAAAACATATATATATCCGTTGTATCATTATTTAAAGCTAAGTATCACATGGGAAATTTCTACAAAAGTAAACTGTGCATTTTCTTCCTAACGGAAATATAAATTTCCAAAACGCATTTATAAATTTGTAGATAATTTCTGTCAAAGAAAAAAAATATTCATTATAAAATTTGTCGTCAAAGAAAAATATTGAATAAAATCAGAATATATTTTGATTCTAATTCTTATTTACTTTCTGTTTGCATTTAGTTGTTTGAAGAGAAAATTATTGACTTCAAAACCTCCTATTATAATTTTATAGCGGAAAAAAGAAGGAATGTAAAATTTTAACATGGCGATAATGAAATCTCCGAAATGTATCTTTTGAACTCAAATATGCACTTCAATTTTGAATAAGAAATATATATAATATATTTGTTATTTAATTTCAAATACCTTTAAGCCCCACCAGTGGCCGAGAGGTTCTAACTTCTCAACTGGTAGACTGAAAGTACTGGGTTCGAACCCAATCGCCGCCGTCGGCCTAACCGTTCGGAGTTTTCGTGGTTTTCTTCAAACCTTGCATAAATACGGGTTAGTTTCCCTTAGAAAGACCCCCCACGAAGGGCACTCCCCGCCTAGCCCTATATCCCTAGTGTAGATAATCGGACGACAAAAATAAACCAAACTAAACCAATTAAAATATCTTTTTTTCTTTTTTTTTTTTTAACGAAAAACACAAGATGCTATTTTAAACTTAATGCCTCAATGCTAATCATTAAAAAAAATATTAATACTGTTCGTATATGTGATAAAAACAGAAGAAATTTTTAAGAATTGTATCATGCAATAAATTAATTTACAGTTGCATAACAAGTTTATAATGAAGTAAAAGATGTCAGCTTAAAATGTGGTGAAACAAACCTCTTAAAGTTAAATAAACCATGAATTTATGTAATATATTTTAAAGTTCAGAACTAAAATCACATAAACGACTTAGAATAAAACATAATACAACTTTATTTTTACAGTTTTCGAATAATAAAAAAATAGTTGTCTCTCCTCGGTGATAGCATTAAAAAGAAGGGAAAACAGTACAATAGCTACTTTAAACAATGTTCAAAACAAATACTGACATTTAATATCAAGATTTTTTCAAGATCAGTTGGTATAAAACAATAGCGGTGCCTTCTGTCTGTTGTATAAAAATCAATTTAATGTTTATTGGAATGTAATTGCAGTTTTGAGAACTTCCATCTCGGTGTTTGGCATTGCATAAGATACACAATCATGACAGACCTGGTTTTTTCTTGTTTTTATTGCCAGTGTGGTATTTTATACTTTTACTTTTCAGGTTAAACGGTAGATGGCGCCCCTTGTCCATTCCATGGAATTATGTAAGGAACATAATGCATCTGAGTTCCAGATTAATTGTTCTGTGTTTACAATATGTGTATATGTCGTCTGTAGTGCCGTCAGTTTTATTAAATATGTTTGTGTGTAAAAATTCGCCCACCTCGATTATTTACTGAGTACTGTTTTATATCTTAAGTTAAGATGTTTAAAGATAGTATAATGGCGACGAGATGTTAAAATTTTCTACCGTAAAAATTTTAAAGGAATAACGGCGCGCCAAATAGAAATGGCTCCTTCTTTCGTTTTTGAGTTCGACGACTATTCAAGGTAACAGCAGCTTTCCAGAATATATCAGCAGCTATAAAACAAGGTGGTGGTAAGTACATTGAATTTTAAAGTACTTTTTTTTTTCCTGTCATATTTCATAAAAAATACGATGTTCTCATTTAAAGAATATGATGATAAAATAGAAACATTTCAGGCTTATATTAAACGCCTGGAGCAGAATTTTATTCTGAATGAATTAAAAGAGGAAAAAAAAGTTGCGGCCCTTTTATCTTGCATGGGCCCTAAGCTTTATAATTTACTGAGTAATTTATGTTTCCCGAAACAATGTGAAACATTAAAATATTCTGAGATTGTTGACATATTGATAAAGCATCTAAGCCCCGCCCCTAACAAATTTATTGAAAGAATGAAATTTCGTAAGTGTTACCAAAATGAGTCGGAATCAGTTCAAGATTTTGCTGCTCGATTAAAGAAAAATACAACTTTTTGTTGTTTTACGGGTGATACATTAAATGAAAATTTACTTGAACAATTTTACGCGGTTTGAAAAGCGAAAGCATTCAAAATAAATTGATTACGCAAGTAGACGATTTGACTTTTGAGAAAGCAGTTGAGAAAGCTTTATCCTTACACAATGTAGATATTGAAATTTCTGAAATTAAAAATAAAAATTTCAGTATTAATAAATTTCAAGTTCAAAGAATGTACACCCAAAGAAATTTTCTAACGACTGTCAGAAGTCAAATGTCAACAATCATATAAATAATACAATTCCTGAAGCAAATAAAAGTAAATTAAAATGTTATAGATGCGGAAATACTTCCCATCTAGCCAATTCATGTAGATTTATTAATGCTACTTGTAAAATATGTAAGAAAAAAGGCTATATTGGAAAAGTATGTAGAAGTAAAACTTTCCAAAAACACGTAAATTCGGTAGATACAGTAAATGTATTAACTATAAAAAATACAGGTGCAAATCCTATTAAATTATCTGTGTTAATTGAAAATAAAGCACGAGCTGACATGGAGTTGGACACAGGTTCGGGAATTTCTGCTGTTCCTTTAAAAAGATTTCGCAGAATTTTTCCTGATTATAAAATATTTCCTCCAGATGTTCAGTTAAAAACTGCAACTGGTGAAATTTTTAAACCTGTGGGTTATGTTGAAGTAAATGTTACTTATGAAAATAAAACAGAAAAGTTAAAATTATATTTGATAAAAGAAGATACTTTTCCATTATTATTTGGCCGCGATTGGGCCTCTGCATTCGATATTTTTCCACATAATTTAAGATCTGTTTATGTTAATGAGACTGTAAATTATTCTGATAAATTACAAGAATTGTTAAATGATTTTTCTGATTTATTTTCTGATAAAGTAGGGGAAATTAAAGGGTTAAAGGCAGAGCTTTACCTTGAAAAGGATGCTACACCCATATTTTGTAAAGCTAGGACTGTTACTTATGCACTACGTGCTGCAGTCAATGAGGAATTGCAAAGATTAGAAGAAGCAGGTATAATTAAACCAGTTACAAATAGCAAGTGGGCAACCCCGATTGTTCCAGTGGTAAAATCTAATGGTAAAATACGCTTATGCGGAGACTTTAAAGTCACATTAAATAAATATCTGAAAGTAGAAAAATATCCCTTGCCTAAAATAGAGGATATGTTAGCTACTTTAAGTGGTGGTGTTCATTTTACAAAAATTGATTTAAATCAAGCATACCTCCAATTGCCCGTTGATGAGGAATCCCAGGAATTATTAACCATTAATACACCTAAAGGATTATTTCAGTTTCTTAAATTACCAATGGGTCTTAGTAGTTCTCCTGCTACATGGCAAAGAAAAATCGAACAAATTTTAAGTGGAATTGAGGGAATTACAATTTTTATTGATGATATAGGAATGTCTGGGGAAACGGACGAAATTCATTTGCAAAGGTTAAAGCAAGTATTAGAAAGGTTGAGAAATTATAATATTCGGATAAATAAGGAAAAATCATTCTTCATGGCAGATGAAATTACTTATTGTGGGTATAAAGTGGATAAACATGGTATTCATAAAACACCAGATAAAATAGAAGCAATTGTAAATGCCCCTAAGCCAGAAAATGTTTCCCAGGTAAAAGCATTTCTTGGTCTTGTAACTTATTATGCAAAATTTGTACCGAATTTATCGACAATTGCACATCCTTTGAATAATTTGCTTAAAAAGAATGTGAAGTTCAACTGGTCTTACAAATGTGATCAAGCGTTTAAAAAAATAAAAAGAGAAATTACTTCGGACAGAGTGCTGACGCATTTCAATCCGAAATTACCTTTAATCTTAGCTACGGATGCTTCTCCATATGGTATCTCTGCAGTTCTTTCGCATGTGATGCCAGACAAGACTGAAAAGCCTATTGGATTTGTATCCAGAACCTTGAATAATGCCGAAAAACGGTATAGTCAAGTAGATAAGGAGGCATTAGCAATAATATTTGGTGTTAAGAAATTTTTTCAATATTTGTACGGTAACAGATTCACTTTGTTTACTGATAGTAAACCATTAGTTTCAATTTTTTCACCTTCTAAAAGTATTCCTGTTTTATCAGCTGCTAGAATGCAAAGATATGCCATATATTTACAAACGTTCCAGTATGACATTCGCTATAAGAAAACTACTGAACACGGTAATGTCGATGCACTCTCACGTCTTCCATTACGTAGTGAAGATTTGCCCCACGAATATAATTCAAATGAGGGACTTGATGAATCGGAAATCATTCAATTAAATCAACTTTCTGTTTTACCTTTAAATGCTAAATCTATTGCTTCAGCTACAAAAACCGATCCTCTTTTGCGACAAATTTTTCATCACCTCATTTCTGGTTCAGAAATTCCTAAGAATTTACTTTTTGGTGGTAAACAAGAAGAATTTACTCTTCAGCATGGTTGTATTTTAAAAGGTTGTAGGGTAGTTATTCCAGAAATCCATCGACCACAAATATTAAAGGAATTACATTTTGGTCATTTTGGTATAGTGAAAATGAAATCTTTAGCCCGTAGTTTTGTATGGTGGCCAGGAATAGACCATGATATAGAAGATATTGCAAGAAATTGCTCTATTTATGTAAATTTGAAAAATAATCCTCCTAAAGTTGATACACATCATTGGGAATGGCCTACTGCTCTATGGCAGAGAATTCATATTGATTATTTTGGTCCTGTTAACGGTAAAATGCTTTTGTTAGTGGTTGATGCTTATAGTAAATGGCCAGAAGTATTTATAGTTCCTAGTACAACTTCAGAAAATACAATTATTTGTCTTTCTTCTCTCTTTGCACGATACGATTTTCCTATTTCTTTGGTATCAGATAATGCTAGGCAGTTTACATCTGAAGAATTTGAAATATTCTTAAAAAGTCAGGGTGTAAAACATAAGTTTAGTGCACCGTACCATCCATCTACAAATGGACAGGCTGAGAGATATGTGCAAACGGTCAAACGTGGATTAAAAGCCTTAGCGTCTGAACCAGGTACTTTACAAATGAAGTTGAATAACTTTCTTTTGCAGTACAGGAAGATGCCACATGTTACAACGGGGGAAAGTCCTGCATCTTTATTTCTAAAGCGTCACATAAGAACAAACATAGATTTGATCGTGCCGAATGTTGCAAATTTTGTTCATGAAAAGCAAACTGCAAGGAAATCTAAAGTTAAAGTAAAAGAATTTGAAGTCAACCAGAAAGTAGCTGTAAGAAATTATACTCCAGAAGCCAAATGGAAAATTGGTCGAATTGTAGCAAGAGAAGGAAAATTACATTACAGAGTTCAAGTTGGTTCGAATATTTGGAAAAGGCATGTGGATCAAATAACTAATGTAGGAGAAGATATTTCTTTAACCAATGATCCAAATTCAGAAGAAAATGTTACAGAAAATTTTAGAAGTGAAAATGCAAGTGTGAAGCAAGATGATTTTTCACCCTTACAGTCAAGTTTCACAGATCCGCAACCAGTTGACTCTCATGTTCCAGTTGTTCCAGATCCTACTCCAACTGACTTTCGTGATCCTGATTCTTCGAGTTCTAATTCAGCTAACTCTGATAATATTCTCCAAAAACCGTCGGTTCCTACTAGTGCTACAGTTGATGCTCCTGAACATGTAAAAACTAATTCTTCTTCTCCACAGGTACTTAGAAGGTCCAGAAGACATCGAAGAGCTCCTGACCGACTTCATTACTAAGTGGGGAAGAGCTGTGGTATTTTATACTTTTACTTTTCAGGTCAAACGGTAGATGGCACCCCTTGTCCATTCCATGGAATTATGTAAGGAACATAATGTATCTGAGTTCCAGATTAATTGTTCTGTGTTTACAATATGTGTATATGTCGTCTGTAGTGCCGTCAGTTTTATTAAATATGTTTGTGTGTAAAAATTCGCCCACCTCGATTATTTACTGAGTACTGTTTTATATCTTAAGTTAAGATGTTTAAAGATAGTATAGCCAGCAATTCACGGATCTTGACGTTTCGTTTGTCGAACGATAATTCTTGCACTATCAATATCGTGTGATGTTATCAGTGCAACTAAGTCTTGTTGTGTTTACCCTATTTAATATCTTCTTTATGTTCTTTAAGTTTGTCGCCAGATTTCACTTTACTCATTTCTATACAACATTTAAATTCGTTCTTATTTAACTGAAAAGGTATTTCATACACTTCTTCTTGATTCGTAAGACGTATGAGGTCCAATTTCCTGCTGATTAATTCTACAAGGTTACATTGATGCCATGATTTGGTTATTGTATTTCTTGAAGGGCAGCCTCAAACTTTCAAAATTAATTAGGATAGATGTGATTTTCTACAGGTTGTTCTGATAATTATTTCTTGTTTAAAATGTGGTAGATTTTATCTTTCAACAATCTTAAGTACTGTTTTTGGTTGTAAACCGTGATTACTCGCCTTCTTGATGCAATCTTACATGTAATTTATTGTTCCGAAAATCAAACAGAATTCGAAATCACAATGCACTTTCAGGCCGATTTTCTCTGAAATTTTATGCAAACATCGGGGTAATATATTGCAACTAAAAGCTCATATTATAAAATATTCATAAACTTTTTCCCCAAAAGTAAAAAGTCGAGAAAATAAACAATCTCTAGCACAGCGCACTCTTTGGAACGAATATTCACATTACTGTTTGAGATCTAATGTCTACTGTCAAAAACACACATACGAACTTTCGTTCAGTTCTGTGGATGGCATCATACACTTTCCGACGATATACAGAAAACACACTGGAAAAACAGACATTCAATAATAATAATAATAAAAATAAAAATAATAATAATAATAATAATAAAATGTTTATTGGGTTTTTTGACCGCTAGAACGTGCAGATTCATCGAAAACTGGAAATCAAACAATTGTTTCGTTTTCAGTACTTTCTTCTATTATAGATATAAAAAAGGTATAAATAGATATCATTTAAAAAATTGGTCTACTACTTAATACGAAGTAATTAGAATTCTATAGTTGAAAATTTGATATTATAGGTTAAAGTTATGTTCGACAAAAAACAATTAAATATTTTTGTAAAAAGAAAAATGTTTTAATTAGATAAACAAGAGTGAAGGAAAAAAATCCTTTTTTTATTATTTATTTAAAGTAAAAAATGCCAAAATTTTAAATGCTGACTTCTAGTGTATGCTTAAAAAGAGAAGAACACAAATTTAATGTAAAATTTAAGTTAGTTTAAAAAAACTCTATAAATAAAATACACTCACTGCCAGAAAAATTAGCCCACCCAGAAAAAGACATCCAAAGGAAACGAAATTTTACACGCGTGAGTACTACGGTGATAGAACTGATTAGAAAACCAAAGAAAAAGGATCATTTATTGCAGAAATAAGTACAAATGAACGGAAATTTTAGTACTCTGTTAGACTTTCTCTATCGCGAATGCACAATGAGCGGGCATTGATACTGTTGATTTCAAATACGTCATTACAGTAGAAAAATAATATTCTTAAAAATAATAATATAAAATTTTCTTACCTTTCTTGAGGGTTCTTGAGGGATGTACGGTGGGCAGAATCGTAATTCTTGGCCATCTTCAAAAACGGAAAATCCACAGCCAAAAAAAGACAAAACGTAAACACACAAAAAAAGTTGATTATTTACACGCGCGCACAGATATTACATGTTTCTTGATCATTATTCTTAATACGACTACATCGAAATCTGAAAGGTACAAAAAGAACATTAATAAAAAAGATCGTAAAATAACCAATCAGCGTTTAGTTTGCACAAGAAAGAAAAAAAAATAAATAAAAGAATGTCCTCAAAATGAGCGGCTGCTGGCGCCAGGGAGTCTTCGTGAAGAGTGTTTTCACACTCCCCACCTTGAGTTCATTAGGGGACAGAACTCAATCACTGCAGTTGGAGTCTTTCGGGCGGCTGTACAATTCGACCACGGCGAGTAGTCAAACGTTTTTGCAGTACTGCATCACTTTGATTATCGGCGATTCCATTCACCTCCTAAGTCCCAAAGTTTCTTAATGGGACGAATTAGCATTCCAGTTGCAGTCTTCAACTTTACTACGCGCACAACGCCATCTTGACTGGGTATAAGTTCGGTAACTCTACCAAGAGGCCAGTTTATTCGGCTAGAATTTTCCGTCCATATCAGGACAATATCTCCTACACACAAAGATCTTGATTTTTTCTCACTAAAGACCGAACATTTTAATGTGCCGAGGTATTCACTTCTAAATCTTGATTTTAAATCATTTCTAATTTTCATTCTATAATTGTAACGTTTATTCATTTCTTTGTGGTCTAGAAATTCTAATTCATGCATACCTATTTTAGCATTTTCCTGTAAGAACATTGAAGGAGTTATAACTTGAAGATCTTCATTATTATCTGTAACATACGTCAAAGGGCGGGCATTTATAATACTTTCACAATCGCAGATAACGGTATGTAGTTCTTCAAAATTTAAAGACGACTTGCCTAATACACTTCTCAAGATTCGTTTCAGGATTCCAACAAGCCTTTCCCAAAATCCACCCCACCAAGGTGCAGAAGGTGGAATAAATTTCCAGTCTATAAGTGAAAACGCAGTAACCGCTTTTACTTTTTCATAGTCAATTGTTTTCAATAAATTGTGGCAGCCAGTAAAGTTTGTGCCGTTATCTGCATATATTATTGCAGGATGACCTCGTCTAGAAATAAAGCGTTTCAGTCCTAAGATAAAACTTTCGGTTGAAAGAGCTGTCAATAGCTCGAAATGCACAGCTCTAAAAACTGCACACGTGACTATCAAAATCCAGACTTTAGATTGATTTTTCAAATAAAGAGGCCCGCACAGATCGATTCCTATTATTTCGAAAATCGCGGCTTCTCTGACACGATCAAGAGGTAAGACACTTTCTACTACATCAGGTGGTTTTGCTGAGTGTCTTTTATAAATGATACATTTGCCGATTACCTTTTTGATTGTTTTCCGACTCTTCAGCACCCAGTAATTTTCTCTTAACGCAGTCATCAGCAAGGGTACGCCACAATGATCAAATTCTAAATGTTTCGAAAATATAATCTGTTCTACGACGTAATGATTTGAAGGGAGTAAGATAGGTAATCTAAAATTAAATTCATCTTCTTGTTGAAATATTTTCGTTTTTACGCGTATGATGCCTTCCGAATCTGTAAAAATATTCAGGCATTTCAGTCTTTGATTATGTTCATTCCCAAAGGATTCTTTTTGAACTAATTTTAATAATACTGTTTCTGCCGCTTTTAATTCGTTGTGGGTTAATTGACCGAATATTCTGTCCGTACTACCCCTTTTCGAATTTTGGTAAAATCGCAAAATCCAACCAGTAACTCGCAAAATTTTATTGTAAGAAGAATAGCGATTATAAAATTGTGCCTCATCACTCTCTACATTCGGAGCGGTCACAATAGTTTTTCTTTTTTCAGAATTCACTATATCCATATTAGGAGAAATATTAGTATTAGGCTTTAGTATTATTTAGTATTAGTATTAGTATTCTTTTCCTTTGATTCTGAAAGCCATGATGGCCCTAACCACCACTAAGATTTAATAAGGGATTTTGCACAACAACCGCGTGACGGTAAATATGCTGGATTCATATGTCCAGGTATGAAATTCCATGAAATGTTGGGGGTAAGCTTTCGAATTTCCCTAACTCTATTTTCTACAAATGTAGCCCAAGGACCTTCCCGTTTTATCCAGTATAACACGTCCATTGAATCTGACCAATAGAAAGTATCAACATTTTCTAATTTCAAATCGTTTTTAATGCTATTAGACAATCTAGCTCCAATACTCTACTCTGAGCTACTCTAGAACGAGCCTGAATAAGTTGACAAGTTACACGATTTTCTACTTCATTTCTTAGATAAATGCATGTAGCGTAAGAAAATTTACTAGCGTCGCAGAAAATATGTAAAGATAAGTTTCCCTCTTTTAGAGATAAGTTAGAAAATCTTCGCGAGATCTCAAGATTTCCCAAATCATTAATTTCCTTAGTCCATTTTTTAAATTCCTTAACTATCTCATCGGGCAGCTTGGAGTCCCATTACGCCTTTATTTTCCAGCATTTCTGTAAAAGTAATTTTGGAATTAAGGTCACGGGGCAAGTGAAACCGATGGGATCGAATATTTTATGAGTTAAGGACAAAATTGTTCTTTTAGTGATGCACTCATTTTCCAATTTAAAATTCCGAAAATCACACGACAATGTATCACTCTTGGTGTCCCACATTAAACCAAGTAAGGGAATTTTATCCTCATCCGCATCACTCAAATGATCCTTTTCATTAAAGCCTAATCCAATTTCTTCGCACCGATTATGACACCAACCACGAAGATCAAATTGTGCCGAAGCTAAGAGTTTCCGTGCTTCATTGCGAAAATATTCTAACTCTTCTAACGATTCTACACTAGCTACACAGTTATCTACATAGAAAGATTCTTTAAGTTTTATAGCAACATCTTTAATGTTCTCGGGTGCTTCATCTAAGTGACGTGTTAGAGTAGCGGCCAAAAGGAAGGGGCTACAACTAATCCCAAAGACAACCCGACAATGTCTGTAAATTTCAAGGTTTTCTGAATTCCCATCTCTCCACCAGAAAAAACGTAAATAATCTCTATCCTTTTCATTTAGTGATACCTGTAAAAAAGCTTTACGAATATCTGCTACAATACCTATCTTTCCCACTCTAAATCGATTTAGAACAGAAGGAATTAGTTCAATTAAATTAGGTCCCTTCTCTATACAATCATTTATGGAAACAGAACCCTTAACATGTGCTGATCCATCAAATACTGGCCTAATTTTGGTCGTAGAATTAGGTTTTATTACAGCTCTATGAGGGAGATAATGGACTTTGGTGTTAGGTTTTTCCTCTCCTTTCACTCTTTCAATAATCCCTTCCGTTTCCCACTCATTTAAAACTGCTTCGTAATCTTTCAACAGACCGCAATTTTGGAGATTCTTAATATTATTTTGCAGACGTTTTATCGCAAAATCTTTATGACTTGGAATGGGAGGATGCTCACTTAACCAGGGAAGACAAACTTTGTACCTACCATCAGTTTCGCGTCTTACGGTTTCTTTAAAATGCTCCAAAACTAATTTCTGAACTTCTTCCTTAGTTTGTTTTTCCGCAGGATCTACTATGCCTAAAGAATCTAAATTCCACAAATCTATAATTTTGGCATCGTTTACATATAATGAAAGGACCAAAAGAGAACTATCCCTTTCATTTCCGCCAATTTTGCTCATAGTAGTCCAACCTAGTTTTGTTTGCATCGCAACCAAACCACAAGATAAATTTTCTATTTTTCCTGTAAACAGTTCTCCCACAGCATCTGCTCCTAAAAGTACATGTATTTCATTTAAATTTCTTTCATATAAACAATTTTTACCTTCAGGGCAGATATCGCTCAAAAATATATTTTTTCCTTTTAATTTCGCAATACAACGAATGTCTCTAATTTTGGGTACATTAGCACAAATTTTTTCTTGTTACATTACCTCAATTTTAATCTTTTTACCTCCCCTTAAACCCCTTAAATTAACAGAATAACAGTTATGATCTACCGTTGTTTCGGTACCTCCAAACAACCCGTAAGTAATTCTGACCTTTCTTAAACTTTTTAATTCCATCTTATTGGCTACGAACTTTGAAATATACGACTTAGAAGAAGCCGTATCTAACAATGCGCGTACTATATATTCACAACCATTATTTCTTACATAAGCATATAAAGTTTTTAAATAAACTTCTTTCGGCAAGTTTTCATTCGCAAAAAGGGCAGTATCCGACACTTCGGTCTGTTGTTTAGATTTTTCCTTTTTTACGTTTCTATAACAAATAATGTGTTATGATTCCCGTTACAAATCCGGCATTTTGTATTTTTTTTTTGCAAAAACTCGATAAATGTTTTTTTCATTTCTAGGCACTTAAAACATGCTCCTTTTTTCATTAGAATGTTCTTAATTTCATCAATAGATAACTCATTAGTTCTATCGCAATCAACCGATGAGTGATGAAATGATTCACAAAAAACGCAGTTTATTACGTTTAAATTCTCTTTTTTGTTCGTTGACACTAAATCATTAGCTGTGGGATAATTTTTTTGTTTATTGTTATTTCGAAACGAATTAAAGTTTTTCTTTTCAGGTGGAATAAAATTTCTTAAAAATCTTCGTTAATTGGGTTTATTACTAGATTAGCTCTTGCTTTTAAACAAGTAGATAAAAAATTCATTATTTCTTCAATTTCATAAAATCCTTTTTCATTATCAAACTTGTTAAGTTCTATTAACAAATCTTTCGGAATTGTTTTCAAAATGGTTGTACATAATACACTTGAAATGTTATTTATATCTGTTCCTGAGCTTTGCAAACTTCTCAGTTCCACTGATAATTTATCAAAATATTGTAGGAAAGCATATATATCATTCGAAGTTCTCAACGTCTTGATAGCTAAAAGATTACTAATATGATTGTGTATTAATAATTGTTTATTAGCAAACCTACTTTTCAGCAATTCTATAGCCACATCGTAATTTTTTTCGGAAACAGGAAAACCTTCAATTGTGTTTAAAGCGGTCGATCTTAATTGCGATCTTAAATAATTAAATTTATCAACTTTATTTAACGACTTATTATCATGAATGGCCGATTCAAAACTGCTCCAAAATGAAACCCATTCATTTATATTTCAATCAAATATTGGTATATGCAATTTCGGTAACTTAACTTTTACAGAATTATCCACTTTTTCATTAAATGCACTGTCAGAAAATTGTTCATTGTTACATTCTTGTTTTGATTTTAAATTTTAAAATCCGTCATTTAATTCTCTAATTTCCTTATTTGCGCGTGACTTCCATAATATTACATTTTCGCTATACTTTTCAGCGGCTTCTAATTATTTCTCTAAATCATCGGAATTGACTAATAATTCAATTGAATTATCTGTTGTCTTAAGTGACTTAAATTTGTCGGTCAATGTTTCAACATGTTCTTGCAGTTCTTCAATAGACACATCGTCTGATTTTATGGAAGTTTCGATTTTATTTAGAATTTTCGTAACAGCCGATCGAAAAATCGTTCTTCTTTTTTTAAGTGTTTCTAAATTTTCAGCCATTTTTTTCTTTTTCTCTACTTAATTAGTTTATTTCGAAATTCAAATTCTTAATTATTTCAAAATATATTACCACCGTACATCCCGCGGCAGGGATGCCATGTTGATTTCAAATACGTCATTACAGTAGAAAAATAATATTCTTAAAAATAATAATATAAAATTTTCCTACCTTTCTTGAGGGTTCTTGAGGGATGTACGGTGGGCAGAATCGTAATTCTTAGCCATCTTCAAAAACAGAAAATCCACAGCCAAAAAAAGACAAAACGTAAACACACAAAAAAGTTGATTATTTACACGCGCGCACAGATATTACATGTTTCTTGATCATTATTCTTAATACGACTACATCGAAATCTGAAAGGTACAAAAAGAACATTAATAAAAAAGATCGTAAAATAACCAATCAGCGTTTAGTTTGCACAAGAAAGAAAAAAAATAAATAAAAGAATGTTCTCAAAATGAGCAGCTGCTGGCGCCAGGGAGTCTTCGTGAAGAGTGTTTTCACAGATACATATAAGTTCCTGAGACATCTTGTTCCACAGTTGCTGTAAACGCAGTCGAGTTCAATCAAATTCGCAACTTCTCGTCCCAAATGATCCCAGATATGCTCGAATAGTCACATATTTGGGGATCGAGCAGGCCAGGGAACGATGGTAATTTGGCGGAGGCAGGCTTCTGACAACCTTGCTGTGATTGCCCGAGCATTGTCTTGCTGAAAAATGACTATGATGGTAAAATAGGAAATAAAGGGCACATTTCAAAGTTCTGTGATGGCGAAATATGAAAAATAGGACACATTTCATACGTGTGGCCGAGATCGATGCAAAGGATGAAATAAAAGGCACGTTTTTTTTGCTAGGCCGAGATCGTGGTACAAATGTTGTGATGAACACCAGGTCCTGATTTTACATTTGTTTCTGAAGTTAAAAAATGAAGACATTTTCACTAATGAAAATCACTTCTCAGAGAATCATCTTGACTATTTTTTTTATTTCTCAAAGCACAAGAAATTGAATATCCATAAACGTTAAGTATGCAGCACGATAATATAAAATGCCATTGAACATTATACAGAAAACCTTAGTCAGTAAACAGCACAATAATATGAAATGTCTTCGAACATAATATAGAAAACATTAGTCATCGCTGACGACAGAGATCGTGCATCTTTACTTAGCAGTGACAAACGTAAAACAGACAAAAATTTCAGATTTCACAAACGCCAAAAAAAGTCTTTTGGCATAGAATAGATTCCCAATCTAAGCAAAACAATGTACAGGTAAAAAGGGCCGTTACATGATAAACAAATGGGAAAATTTAAAAATGAGTGTTGTCAAGAATATAGTCTTTATCGCTCGTGGCGAGAACGTGCAGCAGCCGGCAACCCTAAACGGAATTTCACAACAGGTAACAAATTAAGTTCTTTATACAAGACAAAATGAAATGATTGGGAAATAAAAAATAGCAGTTACATAAAACAGTCGTTTGATATTTAATCAACTGAAGAACAAGAAAGAAAAATCTAGAAATGGAATGATATTTTAAAACTAATTTATTATTTGTTCTTTTTATTTATTACTATTATTTTATATGCACTTGGAGGCGAACACACAATAAAAATACGTATTAAAAATGCTTTTCTTTTAAAAATTAAATTTTAAAAGAGGGGGGGGGGAGAACTCACAATTGAAAAAAATAATAGAAATATATGTAATAGAATATGTGTTACATCACATATTATCACTCGAAGGACCACCAAAAAATATTTTTTTTGGCGAAGGAAAAAAAAAATATTTTTTCTTATAAAAAAATGTAAAGTGTTGGGAATCTATGTACAAAGCACAAGCAAAATATACACTTATAAAATAAGAATAACTATATGTTTATAAAAATTACAAATTATATAAGTATGATATATATAAAACACAATACAATATACAAAATGTTACCAAAAAAATAAATAAACTTCAACTTATGCCTAGGCCTTTATATACATGCATATATGCTAGTCATTGCTTTTAATATCCAGCAATTTGATGTGTATACACAACCTATTTTTAATATTCTTCGTTTCATTATTCAAGTATAAGCATGTCTTCGTCATCATTCAAGTGTAAGCGTGTCTTCGTCATCATTCAAGTGTAAGCGCTTACAAAAAGACAGTTCTGCTGTAAAAGCAAATTTTTAGATGACATATTTTTTATTCATAGAAATTGTCTTTTATGTTGCTGTTGCTTGAAAATACTTGCAACTTGTTAAATCAATTATCATAACAGTTTACATACACTGTTTAAACACACATTTAAATAAATGCTGAAAAAAGATTTTTTTTTTTATATATATAAAAATTCTAAATACTGACTTAATACGATGTTTATAGTTGAATTAAATTTACACAAATATAATACCTTTATTAAAATGTAAGGATCAAAATATGCATAATATGTAAATAAAAAAATCAACACTGATCAGTATTAAAAGAAATTTGGAAATGTAAAATGCCATTCCAATAGAGTGTAGAGCAGACTTATTTCAATACATTATGAAATAAAATTGTCAAAATATTGAATTACACAAATATCACAATAGTAGTATGAAAATAAAATATAAAACCAAATTGTACACTGCATAGAGAATCTTATACACAATGAACTGAACCAGCAGTAGACGAGTAAAAGATTCATTACATAGTACACAACTAAACATAGTTCTGTGTCCTGGCCAGTTAACACAAAACATGTGGCATTACATTTATTTTCTTGGTCTAAGATTATATCCTGAAATAATGTTTTGAGGAGAGCTATTGCTATTGTACTGCTGATAATTATTATTGTTGTTATTAATATTAGAGCTTGTATTTTTATTAAAGTTAGAATTAAGGTATGCATTTCTAGGTGGAGCAAGTAAAAGTCTATCTATATGCACTCTAAAAGAAGGAGCATGTGAATACTGATATTTCCTTATAGTAAATGAAACAGGTGAATGTTTCATAATAATTTCATAAGGACCAGTATATTTTGGTTTATATTTATCTCGAGATTTTAGATAAACAATATCATGGACAGTTAATGGACGTAGTTTTGCAAATTGTGAAAATTTTAAGTTTCTTTGATGTTGAGCAGACACAATGTTTTCATAAGCTTTTTGGTACATTGCATCCAGTTCTTTTAATAATTTATAAGTGTCAACATTATCAAGAAATGGTTGATTTGCATGAGTGTCATATGTATCAAATATTAATGATAACTCACGCCCAAAATGTAAAAGATTTGGTGAGAATTTTGTAGATGAGTGTGTGGAGCCATTGTATAAGCTTTTGTGAATCAACAATGCATGTTCAAAAGAGTGTCCTTCAAGTAATAAAGTATTAACTGAGGTTTTAATTGAAGAATTGATTCTTTCAGCAATCGAGTTCGATTGGGGGTGTGAGACTGAAGAATGAGATATTTTTATACCTAATGTTTCATTAAAAATGTTGTAAACACTGGAAATAAATTGGGAACCTAGATCAGACAAAATTACGCAAGGTCTCCCAAAGCATGTGAAATATTTAAACAGTGATTCAACAACTTTATTAGCAGAAGTCTCCTTTAAAGGATATAATTCCATATGTCTAGAAAAGTGATCTGTTACTGTTAATACTGAATAACCATTTCTAAAAGGACCTACAATGTCAATTGCTACAGTATGACCTGCTTGTTTTGGAGTGTATGTTGCTTGCAAAGGTGCAGGCTGTGTTTTGTGATGTTTATGTTGCAAACATTTAATACATGACGCAACATAATTTAATGTGTCTGTGTAAATACCTTTCCAAAAATATCTTTTACTTACAAATTCATAGGTTTTCTTTAGACCGAAATGTGAAAGATGTGAAATTGCTAAAACCTTAGCTTTTAATGAGTGTGGTACCACAATATGATAAGAAAATGTTGAGTCATGTGGCATGTTTTTTTTAAACATCAACACTTTAGTATCAGGATGAATAAAGTACATGTCATATTTATCTGAACTACCATTGTTTAATATTTCATTATATATAACAGATAATTCTGTATCTTTTAACTGTTCGTTAACAAATGTTTGGTTTGATATTTCAAGCAAAGGATCTTTATGATTTTCGGAATTACCAACAGTCAAATAATTAATTGAATGTGACTCAGAGATAGTATTTTCATGCTCATCATTCTCAATGACAGGAAGAATGTGAGTGGTATCATATATTAATTCAGGATTTGTGTCTAATGTTTCTTGATTATTTTTGAAATTATTTCTAGAAAGATAATCAGCAAGTACATTTGAAGAATCTGGAATGTGTTGAAAATTGAATGAATATTCAGATAACTCGGTGAGCCATCTAGTTATAACCTCCGCAGGGTTACTAACTTTCTTATAGTGTTTTAATGGAGCACTGTCAGATAAAATAGTAAAATTTCTGTTGTAAAGGTAATATTTAAAAGCAACAACTGCTTTGTAAATAGCCATTAATTCTAGCTTAATAGCAGGGTATTTTTTTCGGAAGGGGATAATGCTTTAGAAAAATATGCAACTGGTAGTAAGTTATTATCAAATTCTTGAAGTAAGACAGCTGAGATAGCAATTTTTGACGCATCTGTATTTAAGAAAAATGGTTTGTCCCAATCTGGTAAATGAACAATTGGTTCAGAAAAAAACATTTTTTGAATTTTATTAAAAATTTTGTCATGTTCAGAAGTCCAGCGAAATTTTTCTTTAGGCCTGGTAAGCTGAATTAATGGATGTATGATTTCAGAAAATTTGGGTATTAAACTTCTATAAAAGGTCGCTAAACCAATAAAACCTTTTAGTTGGCGTTTAGTTGTTGGTACCGGAAAAGGTGTTATTCGCAAAATATTACTTTGAATGGGACTTATTGCATGATTTTCAATGTGAAAACCTAGATAGTTTGTGGAAGTCTGATGAAAAGTACATTTGTTAGGGGCAAGAGTCAAATTATACTTTGATAAAACCTGTAAAATTTTCTCAAGTTTTTGTAATGTCTCTTGAAATGTGTTTGAACCAAATATAAAATCATCTTGATAAGTAAATATACCTTCCAAATTTATTTCATCTAAGATCATGTCCATTAGTGCTTGAAACACTGAGGCAGAATTTTTTAAGCCAAAAACTAAACGTTTATACTTATAAGAGCCATACTCAGATGTAAATGTCAATTTATCTTGCAATTCTGGTGGTAAGTCAATTTGATGGTAAGCTTGTTTTAAATCTAAGCTAGTGAAATATTTATAAGAGGATAAATTAGCAATAATATTTTGAATTTTGGGAAGAGGATAAGAAGATCCCTGAATAACTGAATTAAGCATTCTCAAATCTTACGCTAAACGATATTTCTGTTTACCTGAACCGTCAGACTTTTTCTTTACAATTAAGATAGGGCAAGACCATTCAGAGCAATGCCTCTCTATTATTCCTGCTTCAACAAGATTATCTATTTGCTCTTTAGCATCTGCCTGAAGTGCTTGGGGAATGCTAAATGGTAAAGTTTTTATTGGGAAGTCATTAATAAATTTGATATTAGGTACAATGCGATCAGTATGACCAAGTGTCTTAAGAGATTTTGAAAAAGCAGAAAAATATTTTAAGAGAAGATCAGAGATTTCTTTCTTTTCATTTGCTTCTAAATGATCCAATTTAAAATCATTTATAGAAAGATCTTTTTTTCTTTGAGCAAGTACCTGATCAGATGCAGTAATAAAATTACAATAATTTTCATTTATTGAAGGATTTAAATTACTTTCCAGTTCATTTTGATCAACAATTTCATCTGGTATACACAGATAACCTACTTCCATATTTTTATTTAAATGAACAACATGATCAGATAAATTTTCAATGTAAACATGCATGATTTTGGGATATGAGATATTTTGAACTTTAGAATCTAATTTTATAAGTGCATCATGACATAACACATTATTAGAGGAAATATTACTACAAAATAGCATCTCATCTTGATCTGGTGAAATGTCAGTTTTAATTTTTACAAATTTGTGTTCATATGGGTTTAAGTTAACTTTGTGTGCAAGATATGCACAGATCTGATCATGCGATTCATTACTGTTAACTTTATGCACAACATCACTTGAACTACTGTCATTATTATTTACCTCACTTTTAGAACTTTCATCAATACACATTGCATGTATCTGACTTTTTTTACATTTATTTTTTAATGGTACTTCAACACCATTTATTGAGGCAGTATTATCACTGGGATTAATAACAATATTATTTTTCACAATAAAATCATAGCCTAAAATTCCAACAAATTCTGAAGAATTTGCAATTTCAACAATATAAAAGGTATGCCGAAAGAATATTTTACCAATTTTGATAGACACAGAAATGCAAGAAGAAAATTTAACAGCAGAATTAACAGTTGAAATAGTTACTGAAGAAGCTAAATGTTTGTAACAAATATCTTTTTTTATTTCATTAAAGAAATTAAGTGATAAAATTGAAATTGAACTTCCTGTATCCAGTAATAAAAATGCCTCAAATTTTCCAAACTTACTGGAAATAATAGGTAAAAACGAACACTTATCATATACATTATAAATAACTACTTTTTCATCAGTCTGTGTTGACTGATTGTTGCAAATCTGAATTTCCTTAGATGTCTGTGAATAAGTGGATTTAACTTGTCTTTCATCAGACAGTTTACATTTATTTGCTGATGACCCCAGATAGTTTTGAGACAACAGCTCATCAGCTGTACTGCGTCTCACTGGTCGTTTAAAGGCTGAAATTGGTTATAACCAGAATTATCAAAATTAGTATTTCTGTATTGTCCATAATAATTCTGATCATAAGATTCCCTTCTCTTACACAAATTCTTATACTTAAAACATTGGAGGGCCAAATGACCTCGCTTGGAACAAATTTGACAAATATTTACCCTTCTGTTATTTTTATTTTGAAACTTAAAATCAAAATTTCTAGAGTTTTTTGATTTGTACAACTCACGAGTGTCCTTCTTAAAACTAGGACGTGTTTGGGTTTGTTTAGTGTCATCTTTCTGTGTATTGTTTACAAATGACAAAGCATTTATTTTCTCTGATAATTCAGATATCTGTTTAGAAAAATCAATATGATTAGAATATTCATTATGAATATTAATTAATTTTTCATTCGACAAAATACTTTGCAAAAACTCTGCTCTTTCTACTGCTTTGTCATAGTCATCAATTTTTTCCTCCTTAATTTTGATTCGAATATCAGTTGATAAACACTGCAAAAGTTTCTTATATTTTATTTCGTTAAGAAATTCAGGATCTTTCGTTTTAAAAGCCTTATTGGCCAAAGTATTCAATCTATGGGAAAAATTACTGATACTTTCATTAGGTAAGAGTTTTATGTTATCAAATTCGATATCTATAACTGTTTGAGATTCTTTAGAGAAAAATCGTGAAAGTTCCTGTTTAATTAGTTTCACACTATTTGAATTTCTAATTTTGTCATTCTCAAGAAAAAATTTTAGGGCAGGTCCTGCTAATTTTGTTTTGAGAAACAAGACTTCCTGATCATCCGTCCATTTTTGTATTTTTGCATAATTACTAACTATATCAAAGAAAAAATCCAAAGTGGTTGGATCACCTTCATAGCAAGGTACAGAAATATTAAAGTTATTTTTTGATGAAGTCATTTTCAAATAAAATATATACTTATAAATATTTAAGCTTGTTCAAATATATCATAATCAATTACAAACAATAATAATATAAAACCAAATATATAATATGAAACATAAAATGAAATAAAGAAAAACAATCTGTATATTACCTTTCTTCATAGCTGAAAACAACATAAGAAAAAAAGATAAATACATTCCCCTTTTTTTTTATGGAAAAAAATAACGAGAAATAAAAAAATGTTTCTTTCGGAGACTATTATTTAAATCATAAGTTATTGTAGTATCGTTGCATTTTTATTCAGCGTTCCTAAATTTTTTATTCTGAAAGGGGGGAGGGTGTCCACATTAAGCACGATTTGAATTAGATGCTCCCAGACAGAACAGAAAAACCACGACACATCTTTTTAGAACGGCTCTGTAGACAATAATTTTGTAGAATTGAAATTCCGTTTGAAACATTCCAGGATTGTACTTCGTATTTTCGTGCAGCATATCTCACATGTCTTGTATTCGATCACCACTAGCACCAGACGAAACTATAAATGTCGAAATCACTATTCTTTCGAAAACACTTTTTTTTTTACCGTACCATCCAGAATTCGAAGCAAAATACGGTGCACATACAAATCACATTTTCGTCTCATCACATTGTTTACACTTGGACAACTTCTCCAGAAACAAAAAACCCTTCTTCATGCGGCACCATAGTTCTATGATGGTAAAATAGGAAATAAAGGGCACATTTCAAAGTTCTGTGATGGCGAAATATGAAAAATAGGACACATTTCATACGTGTGGCCGAGATCGATGCAAAGGATGAAATAAAAGGCACGTTTTTTTTGCTAGGCCGAGATCGTGGTACAAATGTTGTGATGAACACCAGGTCCTGATTTTACATTTGTTTCTGAAGTTAAAAAATGAAGACATTTTCACTAATGAAAATCACTTCTCAGAGAATCATCTTGACTATTTTTTTTATTTCTCAAAGCACAAGAAATTGAATATCCATAAACGTTAAGTATGCAGCACGATAATATAAAATGCCATTGAACATTATACAGAAAACCTTAGTCAGTAAACAGCACAATAATATGAAATGTCTTCGAACATAATATAGAAAACATTAGTCATCGCTGACGACAGAGATCGTGCATCTTTACTTAGCAGTGACAAACGTAAAACAGACAAAAATTTCAGATTTCACAAACGCCAAAAAAAGTCTTTTGGCATAGAATAGATTCCCAATCTAAGCAAAACAATGTACAGGTAAAAAGGGCCGTTACATGATAAACAAATGGGAAAATTTAAAAATGAGTGTTGTCAAGAATATAGTCTTTATCGCTCGTGGCGAGAACGTGCAGCAGCCGGCAACCCTAAACGGAATTTCACAACAGGTAACAAATTATTATTTTATATGCACTTGGAGGCGAACACACAATAAAAATACGTATTAAAAATGCTTTTCTTTTAAAAATTAAATTTTAAAAGAGAGGGGGGGGAGAACTCACAATTGAAAAAAATAATAGAAATATATGTAATAGAATATGTGTTACATCACAATGACTCATGGGAGCCTTGTCACGAATGTCAACACATGTGGCTGAAGGATGTCCTGGACGTACCGCTGGGCTGTCATTGTGCCACGGATCAGTTTTAGGGGTATCGTAAGCAATGGCACCCCATACCATCCCACTAACTGTAGGAGCGGTGTTTCGCTGTAAAGTGAAGGCAGGATTGAGACGTTTACCACAGGTCTTCCACTGTCAAACACGATTGCGATCGCTGTTCAAATTGAATCTAGACTCATCGCTGAAGACGACCTGGTTCCATTCCGTTGCAGTCCAATCCCGTCATGCGCGAACCACTCCACGTAAGGGACGCAGCGATACCAGATGTGCTTCAGCCAGGTGCCTTGCGATGATTCGGGAAGACAGGGGGACTATTGTGAGAGTGTTGCCTGTGTCTGGATAGCCACTGAGGCAGTTGGCTATATCCGTGTTTTTTATATGATGTGACGGTCTTTTTGACGACTGGCCTGTCGAGGGCGTCTCGAGCCTGGTTGCCTTGGTTTCTTCAGTCCAGTGGTCCCAAAACTTCCTCACAGTAAAATCAAAACAAACTATTTGACGAGGTAATGGCTTAGCTGACCACCTAGCTTCCATCATCCCGATGATTCTCCTCCTCTCCATCTCTGACAACTGCTGATATTATCTTCGATGGCTGCGTAAAGACATGTCTATTTCAGTGTTTCCTTTGCAAAAGAAAAGGTACACTCAGACAAGTTCTGCTTACCAGTTATATACTCCAAAGAGGATAAAGTCCAACGCCCTCTAGTTGTATTACGCAATGCGCAATCGCACTGCATTTCTCATCATTTGCATATCTGCCTGACATGTACCTCCATGCCAAGTTTCGTTACGATCGGACAATTATTTCTTGGAGCGCAAATTATTATGGCAATCAGTATATGTATAAATAAATAAAAACAAAATGCTCATACTACTTTGATTAAGCATATAATTAAAACCTATCGGCAATGAGTATTTAAATATTAAAAAACTAAAATGAGTAAATAAAACATTTTTTGTAGTAAAATCACTTTTTTGCAAATAAACAAATTACGAGGAATACTCACTCATTCCGTATTGTTTTCGAGAGAGATACGATGCGATTATCTCATTGGCATCAAAAGCATTGAAAATCATTCAATATAATTTTTATGATATAAAATCGAAAAAATAAATTCAAGAAGATGTTTCATAAATTTGTGCAGATCAAACTTTTATATTGTAAGGAACAAACGCCGTTTCTATGGATACAGAAGGAGAATGAGAACAATGTTTAACGAGCTTTGTTTGCCAAAGGAGTTGTTTCGTTCTGTTTGAAAACATTTTAAACGTAGCTTTGTATAACATAAAAAATGAAGTTATTTTTTCCAATCGGTTAAATGTAAAATGGATCGTTTACATATAAAAAATGTTGATCTAAAACGATTTGAATGATGTTACATAGAAAAAATACGGTAGGATTGGGACATTTTTTCTTTTCTTTTTTCTTTTTATTTTCTTTTTTTTAAGTAAGAAAATGAATTTTGATTTATAGAAAAATAAGAATTTCAGTTTATCGAGAGCAGGGTGAATCACTTTTTATTCTTTCTGAACAATATAGAAATATAACATGCAAAAGCTATTTTATGTTAAATAAATTGTAGGTTTCATAATGCGTCCTATACCTCCGCACATACAGCGAGGTATGGGACTACAATAATTCAAAGCTATAAGGTACAAATAGTCTAGTGTCGGCTAGATATACAATCAAACAAGGATTGTAGGTTGATATTGCATGTGTCATAATATAAAACTCCAGTATCTTCATGATTGAAATGAAAATTAAGGATTAGTCGGTCATTAAAAAATTATCAATTCAATTTATTTACATTTTAAGTAAATAAATATATTAGCAATGTTATAATTAATATATTATAGTCTAAAACTGTTTGCATATTTGCAATTTACATTCAACTTCTTAAAAAAAGGAATCAGACATGCCCCATTCTTCCTCATTTCCTTGTTTTGTATATACAAGCGGATAAGAAATGTATATTCTACTTGAGATGTAATTTAAAAATTGTTATTGATAAAATATTGCATTTAGTAACAGACATATGGTTTTCAGTAAGAAACCGAACTCTTTTCTCGCGTTTTGCCTAAATGAAAACGGCAATGAAACTTTCTCAAATGAAAATTTAAGCTATACATAAATGAATATATTCAAAAGTATTACTCATTTTTTATTCCCAAACTCGCATACCTATATGCTTAGATACTTTTATTAGTACATATGCATATCCATAAACGTTTGCATTTTGAATTAAAAAATATGTTATTTAATTTTTTTTGTAATTTCATAACCATACATTTATAAACAAATCATTGCAAATTTTTAACAAAAAATTCAGAAATCGCATTTTTAAAAAGTATCCTTTATAAATGTTTTACAGTAGTGCAACTATAAGTAAAAATTTAGTTTTACAAGTGTTATAATGGTTCATTTGGCCATATTATAAAGTAGTATAAAAAAGTTTCCACCTTTCAGCCAAAAAGTAGCGAAATAAATGGAAACCCCTGTACCATTACTTTAATTATTTAATGCATTTCAAAATTGTGTGTTGCCGAAATTTTTACAGCTCATTTTTCCTTTCAAGACTTTTTATTATTTATTTTTTAGTACATATTTTCTTTTTCATTAACATGATTTTCCCGAAAACAAGCAATTTTTTCCTTATATTTTTTCGAATTTCATTATATTCTAGAAAATTTGGTTTAAATTAGAATATGAGAATTGTCAGTGGCTAAGTATAGAAGAAAAATCATACACGTCGGAGATTCATTTGATTAGCAAGATAATTTCACGTTTCCACAAAAAAGCTGGAAAAAATTGATATTAATATAAGAAAATACATATTAAATTAGCAAATAATGTAATTTCGCAGTTCATGTCCATATGATGCTTATTGTTAAAGCTTTCTTCTTTTTATCTCTGAAAAATTCCAGAGTTAAAAAAAGACATGTTTGTTCATGGAACTTAAAAAGTTGCAGTGACAGACGAGTTTTATAACAACTTTTTAGAAATTGAATGCATTTAATTATGATTTATTTGTTGTAATTTTTTTTTCAAGATAATTAAATTCAAAATAATTAAATGGGTAAAAATCAATTCAACATACCGGACTTTGACAGTCATTTTTTTGTATCATCCACTATTTTATATTTAATACATGAATTTAAAAAGAATATAAATGTGGAAATTGCGGATTGAAAAAATCTGAAAGAAAATTAATGTTACTAAGGAATTCAATTTAATAATTTAGTGTTGTGTCGCCATTGAAAAAAATATCGAAATATACATATTTATTTATTTTTGACGAATAAACAATTCGTTCTGTAAAAAGTTTAAAAATTCAATGCATTACCAAGAACAATAGATGCGCGAATAAAGAAGTTAATAGGGATGCGCATTAAAAGAAATAAAGCAAATATTTACTTTGGAATGTTTCAGGAAATTAATTAAAATATACTTTCTAAGTAAATATCTTTACATAATTGTCAGACTTTTAAAACGTAAGTTACAACTAATAAATATTTGATTAAAATTCATTTAATTTCTTTTTTTTTCAAATTCAGAATGTTTAAAACAGTTAGCTGGTTTCTTTTGTCACAAACACAATGTATGTTTAATAATACTTTTACTTTATTATTTTGATTAATTAAATCTAATCTTAAAAGGCTTATGACGAAGTAAAAATATTTGATAGTAGAATAATAAAATAAAACACGTCTTCCCCTAATTATTTCTTGTTTTAATGAATAAATGTTATAGCATGAATAAAAAAATTGTGTATAAATAAGAAATTATATAAATGATTAAAAATAAATAATATATGAAAGAGAAAATTTATACATTTACTACTGCCTCTCTCGTACATCTGAATATCTGCGTATATGTTTGAGGGATATTTATAACATTTCTTATAATGTGACATTAAATATTTGCGTAAATGCAATTTGTATGAGTAGCGTTGGAAGAAAATGTAAATTCCCTCTGTAATTATCACTTTCGGTTTGAGTTACACTGTAAATAACGAAAGTGACAGAGATTTAATTTATAAAGATCGAGAGAAATGAATGATTTCTCAGATAACAGATTTTGAATACAAAAATATATGTAGGCATAAATTTCAGGATTTTATGATAGTCCTGTTTTCGTATTTGTTCTTCTAAATTTTGAAATAGTGTTATAGAAAATGTGGTACGAAAAGATATAAATTGTAAATAATGTAATATTTGCTTAAAGGGTAGATGCGTCTTTACAACCTTAAAAACATATCAAAAGCATATTACTTTTGTTTCTCATTCAAACAGGTTCTTGCTTACCACTACATTAACTCTACCAATACTATATTTCAAACAAATACTTTTCCAAATGTTTAAGAAAAATTAATTCCAACATGGTATTTTTTGAACTGATAATTTAATAATTAAATTTTATTGATTACCAATAAGCTACGTACGCACTTATACCGGGGTGCAAAAGGATAGGAACGATAAAAAAAAAAAAAAAAAAAGACATCAATTCGCGTTTGCTATGCAAATGCTTAAACCTTTGTATTAATAGTAGATAGATAATTTTCCAATTAATATTGAAGTAATTGGTTAAAAAATTATATATATATGATTATATATATAGTGATTATTATAGTAAATTATATATAGTGATTCAGCTCGTCGGTGACAAACTTTAAGGATCGATAGAGCACACCTAGACGAACATTTTTGAATAGGGAATGTAGGGTCCCTGACGCGATGGTAAGGCGCTAGGCGCTTTCGAAAATTTGGGTGCCGAAATTCGAAACGTCATAAAAACTAGGGAAATGGTTAGATTTTCTTGCTTGTTGCGTCGAAATGATTCTGTTTGTTTAGACTTTCTTCAGTACCAATTTGATAAGCGTATCTCTTAAAACATGGATAGGGGGCGCTGCAGACTTTGGAGAGCTAGACAACAACTTTAAGCCCGTTATTTTGATAATTTAACACATGCTCGCCAAAGTTTATACTCTAACTTAAAGTTTGAACCCAAAAGTAGAGCCCTGCAAAAAGCGTAAGAGCCGGAATAAAATGTCAAAGTACAGGGTGGTCGAAACTCGAAGGCTCCTAAGAGATAAACAAACAGATTTCTTGACTTATGGCATGCATTTTCATGATTCTGTTTGCTGGGGCTCTCTGAAACTCAGTTGAACGGTACAAAAAGAAACATCGATAGGGGGCGCTTTGGGCAAAAAACATAATTCGTTGACATTTCGGACGCTAACTGGAAACGGGGCGCTACGATCAGTTAGTAATAATGAAAACACATTTTCTACCTCTGCTCAACACTTCTGAATAAATTTAGACCAAAAACATCAATGATACTGGAAATTTATTTACAAAAAATAACACTACAGAAGATGCTCGAAATTTCGACCTTGGGCCATGATGCAGGCTTCGCACCTCCGTCGCATTGAGGAGTGTGTGTTTCCAACAATGCCAGGAGTATCTCTGATCTGCCCTGCAGCTGCCACAATGCGCGCCACAAGTTCTTCAGCACTGCTGACAGGTGTATGGTATACCTCGGCCTTCAGGTAACCCCAAAGGAAGAAATCCAAGCAGGTGAGGTCTGGTGATCGGGCAGGCCAGTGAACTGGACCCCCACGCCCGATCCACCGCTGGCCATACCTTGCGTTTAGATGGAGACGCACGTCGTTCGTGTAATGGGCCGGAGCTCCATCGTGCTGGAACCACATCTGGCGACGCGAACCTTCGGGTACGTGCGCCTATTCCAGAAGCTGCGGCAGCACTTGATCCAGGAAAATCAGGTAATTTCCACCTGTCAGCCGTTCAGGTAACAAATAAGGGCCAATGAGGCAATCCCCCAGAATGCCGGCCCACACATTTACTGAGAAACGCTCCTGGGCTGCTCGGCTTCTGGTTTCATGTGGATTTTCATCACACCACACATGACTGTTGTGGGCGTTCCACATTCCCTCCCGGCTGAAGGTGGACTCGTCCGTAAACAAAATGCTGTTTACAAAACGGGGATCCCTGGATCTCATCGCCAAGTACCATCTTGAGAATTCCACTCGAGGGCCAAAATCCTGCTCTCTCAGCAACTGCACCCGCTGGATGTGGTAGGGGTGCAGATTCCGGGAACGTAAGATGCGCCACGCAGTTGCTTGCGAAATGCCAACATGTCTGGCGATATCTCTCGTGCTAAGACCTGGGTTGTCCTCAACCAGGTTAAGCACAGCCTCTTCGTTGTCGGGGGTGCTCACTGATCGCTCCCGTTCAGGCCTGCCTCCGTCGAAAGATCCCGTTGTGGACAACCTCTGGTGTACTCGAGCGAAGAAGGCATGGCAGGGGATTTGCCTGTTGGGGTAACGCTCGGCGTACAACCGCTGAGCGGCTCGTCCATTACAACCAGCAGCGCCATACGGCAAATGCATGTCAGCCAATTCAGAGTTTGTGTACCGTTCCATCCTACTACCGATCTGCAGACAAGTAACCCGAAGCTTAAGTAGGTACCGCACGTTCAAAAGACGTGTCTGCGCATACAACTACGTCATTTCGCGTTGTCGTCTACGCATTACGTATCTTTTGCATATCGATATGGTACGATATCTTTTGCATAAATCAGCAAAAAGCACCTTATGTAAATTTTATTGCGCGCATTGTGCATGATTGAAACCAGCTATGTTTGTTAAAAAAAAAAAAAAAAACTGCAGTTTTAATAGCTTCTTATGATAAGTAAATTACTCTCTTGTTTTGTTTCTAACTGATCGTAGCGCCCCGTTTCCAGTTAGCGTCCGAAATGTCAACGAATTATGTTTTTTGCCCAAAGGGCCCCCTATCGATGTTTCTTTTTGTACCGTTCAACTGAGTTTCAGAGAGCCCCAGCAAACAGAATCATGAAAATGCATGCCATAAGTCAAGAAATCTGTTTGTTTATCTCTTAGGAGCCTTCGAGTTTCGACCACCCTGTACTTTGACATTTTATTCCGGCTCTTACGCTTTTTGCAGGGCTCTACTTTTGGGTTCAAACTTTAAGTTAGAGTATAAACTTTGGCGAGCATGTGTTAAATTATCAAAATAACGGGCTTAAAGTTGTTGTCTAGCTCTCCAAAGTCTGCAGCGCCCCCTATCCATGTTTTAAGAGATACGCTTATCAAATTGGTACTGAAGAAAGTCTAAACAAACAGAATCATTTCGACGCAACAAGCAAGAAAATCTAACCATTTCCCTAGTTTTTATGACGTTTCGAATTTCGGCACCCAAATTTTCGAAAGCGCCTAGCGCCTTACCATCGCGTCAGGGACCCTACATTCCCTATTCAAAAATGTTCGTCTAGGTGTGCTCTATCGATCCTTAAAGTTTGTCACCGACGAGCTGAATCACCCTGTATATCTATTTTAATTTTTTTTTAAATATGTATTTTGCTAAATTTACGTAGAAGCAAAATGATAAGAAAGCAATCGATATTTCTAAAACCAATCAACATGTTTCGTGGATATTTTCGCATATCATTTAAATATACATTTAAAAGAGATTTTGAGCAGTTTTTTTTAATTTTCAAAACATTTGGATAACAGGGTGAATCAAAATGCTTTTGTATTTTAAAAGAGGGTAAATTCTACCTTATTACAAGATCAGAATTGCAGTATGCAATTCAGAATCGCAAGATCAGAATTGCAATTTTATAGAATTGCAGATGAAATTAAACTTTCAAAGACTGCCATTTTTAATTTCTCGCAGAATCCAACTACTTATGTTACATCAAAATCTACAGAGAGGCTAAAAATTATTTCAAAACGATCCAAAGGTTTGATTTTTTGCATGGCTCCGAGTAAAATACTGACAGAAAAGGAATTTAGAGGTCAGATAAAGAAGCCAGCATCAGTTTTGATCGTACAAAGAACAATACAAATTCCAGGCGTTCTTAAAAATGTAAAACTATGTCCATGGTTGCTTTAGCATAGGGTAGTGAAAAATCCGCTATCTTTTTGCAGAGAAATACTTGAAACAGCAGATGAATCTGCCTAAAATTATCTTCAGTGCTGAAAAGAAGTTTAATTTTAATATTCCAGATGGTATTCATCTATATTTTTAAGGTTTTTAAAATAAACAAGATGCATTTTCCATGCGTGAATTCAGAAGAGACTCCCTAATGTTTGGGCTAGAGTTTCCTCGGCAGATAAGCTTGTAATTGTTTTTCTAATTGAATAAACAAAATAGACATATCCTTAATCGCATGTTAGAATAGCATTTGCTGAACCTGAGTGAAAAAATTACCGAATTTTACAAAATTTTCAACTAGACAATGCCTAAATTCACGCAGAAAAGTCACAAAATAGTGACTCAAGTCAATGAAGAAGACGCCAACTTTTGACTGGCCAGCCGATGGTCCAAATCTAAACCTCATGAACAATATTTGGGTTATTATAAGGTATAACATGTAATGAAAGATGGTTAAATCCTACAGCATAACTCGAAAGCAGAATTAAAATCTGAAATTTTGAAGGTATGATATGTTTTGTCCTCTAAACAGATTCAAAACTATGTAAACTCTCTGCTACAATGTTGCTTTAAAATTATTAAACATATAAAAACCATAAATGACGTGTAATATTTGGAGAAATCTGTTTTGTTCTTATCATTTTGCTGCCGGTGCATGTCAAGTAAAAATGCAATAACATAATATTATATTTATGGGTGATTCTACGATAAAAGGTTCAAAAACATAGAGAATTCGGCCAAAAAGAAAAGTTTGACTTTGATCAAAAACCTTTAAATTATTATTTTTGTCCCGTTTATTTACTTTTTCATATAAGGACAAGTCACTTTATACATATTTTATAACTTTTTCTGCTCAGTGACTCGCTCCCCTGGCAGTTATCTTGCCAGGGAAGAGACATTTTCATGTAAATTCAAATTTTTTAACTGACTGAATTAGTTTTTGGGTTAATTGTGTATTTCACTTTAATTATTACAACATTGTTTAATTAGGGCACCAAACACAATAGAATTAAATGAATATTATAAGTTTTATGACTTACCAGGGGACATACACGATCACCGTGCGAAACCACTACACCGCACGGTCGCGTCGCAATAACTAAAATTGGCGACGCTTAAATGACTTGCGCGTTTAGTATTGCTAACTTCAAGCCGATAGATGTCCTTAGGCGCTACTTCCGATATAGCCATCCTGGAATTTATATTTGTTTCAGCGTAACGAAATTTGACAGGGTAGATACACAAAAAAAGCGGGACAAAAGTTAATTTTAAAAATTATTTGAAATTAACAAAATTATTTTATTTTTTATTTTATAATACGTAAGTATAATTACTTAAATTCCAATTAAACATACTTTAGTTAAGCATCTGACGAAAAAAATATATGTATTGTTTGAAAGTTAAATTGAAACCGGCAAGGGGACATGCCAGGGGAGAGACTTTTTTAGACTTTGTAAGAAATTTCAGAAAAAATGTGTTTTAATTAGGCATTCAATCGTGATGTTATTTAATAAAGTACATTAAGATGATGCGATTCATTGCAAAAAATAGCAACATTTGGATAAAAAATCTGTTTTAAACGGATTGCCGTACAAATTACCTCTTATCGTAGAATCACCTTTATAATAATTGTTTTAGATTGTTTACTTTGTGTTTAAATTAAGTATTAAATATGATGCAATAAGTTTATATGGTTCATTTGAGTTTTAATATAATTATATTTTTTATTTAGTCGGTTATAGGATCGTTCCTATCATTTTGCACCCCGGAATATAAAGCGAGTCTAAGAAAAAAACATCCACAATTACACGGGATTTTTCTTATGCAATTTTTTATGCTTAAAAAGATACATAAAAGTGTTTATTTTTTTCATTACAGAAAATTATTATTTTGTGTATAAACTTTTTTTAAGTTCAGTTAAAAAAAAAATAAGTTGAGTTAAATTCAGGAATTATTTACTTATGCATTATGAAATTTATGTAAGGAAAACTTAACAAAAAAAAAAAAAAGATTTTATTATAACTTCATTAATGCGGTGATAATCATGTGTAACAAGAGCAAAAAATTTCAAATATGTATGACATTATAACAGAAAGTCGCTTAATCTGTATTAAATAGATTTTTATTAAATTTATAACGATAATGAAATTAAATTTACTTTTTATACGATGTACTTGCCAACCTCCCGCTTTTTTAAAATTAACAAAATATACTTCAAACCAGAAAATGTATTTAAAAAATGAAAGGCTATTGGTTCTCAATAACTACTATATCGATTCAAGAAACATTTAATTTATTAAATTTTCGGGTGTAGAGTAGGTTTTTTCCGTTTAATAAAAAGCGGGAGGTTGGCAACTATGGATGTATAACATTAAGAAATAACATTTCCTGTTAAAATTATGATGATGAAATAACAATTTTTAAAAAGTAAAAACAAGAGAATATATAAAATAATACTTCCTCATAATACAGAGCTGATTCATTAATATACAAAACTACGTTTGACGTCACTGCATTTGACGTCACTAACCTCGGATTCTAATCTTTTGATTTCCGAGCTCTGCTTGCTTTCCGGAATTTTCGATTTCATCATCTGTATGCTCTGTCTGTACCGCGAGATTTTCTGTGTTGTCTCTAGAAAATTCCGAATCTTGTGTACTGTTGCAACAGGCTAAATATGCTTTTTAATGGAAAATAATACAGGATTAAAAGTATTGTTGAATTTTGAGCATATTCGTGTTGTCCAAGTTCTAACGCTTGTTTATGGAAAGGGTTAAATATTTTTCCATTTCATCTACTTTCGTAAAATATTGTTGAATTTGATTATCTCTGTTATTTTACGCAGTGATAAGTTGGTTAGATTTTTGTCTTCAGATAAGCTCGTAAAGATACGTTGATAGAGGTGCGTATCAGTGGATTGAATTCGTATATGACCTGTTATAGTGTAACGTTTGATTGGCTTCTAAATTTTAAGTTTAGATTTCCCCACGTACAATTAGCCTTTGTAGTTCGGTTCTGTTTGAGTGTGGAAAAAAAGATTTTAACGAAAAAGTTTGTGGGCTATGTATGTAAATATTAAAACATGTAATAAATTTTTACAATAAAATAGGAACAAATTACATGAAAATAAAAGCATATTCTGGTTTCACGTTATAAATTTCAAACGAGAATGTTTTAGTGAATTTTTCTCTAAGTGACCCATTCCGTTTCTAATTTTATTGTACATAGTATTATTTGGCATTGCCAGTGGCATTCGGCATAGCCATCTTATCCAGAATTAAAGATAGAATTTAGAAAAGTTTTAGATTAATCTATTCACCATTTTGTTATAATAGAGTTCTAGCTTAAAATTAATAATCTAAATTTAAGTTATTGGCTCAACTTTCAACCTGAACCATTATTGACTCTAATCAAACAATTTTATAATTATTAGTTTTTTTTTTTTTTTTTTTTTTTTTTTTTTTTTTGTACGAAGTAACTACAATCATCTTGAGCTAAAATAACGTTTGACAGGTATTCCTAAAATAATTTCACCATGCTTTAAACATTCCTGTCCAAGTATATTGTCACAAGACAGAAACGTATTTTCATAGCTTACCTGCATAATTTAGTTATATTCAAAAATACTTTTACTGTTGTTTCAATACTAACAAATTTCATACGTAAAAAAAGTGTTATACAATTTAAATCTGTGATTTCAGGTAATCATAATAATTAAAAAATATTTTTTATTTAACTGCTTCAATAACTCTAGCATCAAAATCATACAATTTTCGCAACGAATTATTGAATATCGAGTATATTTTAACAATATTTGTTACTCAGTAACACTGGAATATACGTTAAATTTAAATTAAGATTTTATTTAAGACACTAGAGCAGGGGTGCACAACCTTTGGCCCGCGGGCCACAAAAATACCACTATTTTTATGCAGAATAATTTTCCTTATAGTAACGACAGGAACTTGGCTATTAAAGAAAAGAAACTAGACTTCTCAAATATTCTGGTGGGAAACGATTTTCTGGTAAAAAGGTTGTGCATCACTGCACTAGAGTGTAAAAAGGATTATTTAGAATAAATGCACCACAAAATAAACAAAGCATATATATATATAAAATTTATTTTTTTAATTTTAGAATGTTAATATGAAAATAAATACATGTATGGTATCTCAAGACGATTTTGCTGTAACAAATACAGTGAAACCCCGATCTATCGTTCCCGCATCAATCGTTTTCTCGCATTGATCGTTTTGTTTGTATGGTCCCTGTGCAAATTACATTTAAATAATGTTAACGAAACCCGCAATAATCGTTCTTTAAAAAGTCGTTTTCCCGCATTCATCGTTGTAAAAGTTTTCTCCTGACCAAAATAAAATTGAAAATAATGCGAATCCATGTGACATACATGCTGGAATTACTTCTTTTATCCTAAAATAACTCATCTGTGTTGATGATGGCGACAATAATGCAGATGAAAAGTGGTTGTACATAGCAGAGGATGCGATTATGTTTTTATTGATCAAGATGTTGTGACATGTGGTCTTGTAAACGTACGAAAAATATGATTGATAATGCAAAAAAAAAAAAAAAAAAATGAAAATAATGGGGAAGAAGCAGAGAATGAAGTTCATGCTGATGAAGCCACCCGTGCCAACTTTTTCTAATGCAATTACGACATTTCAAACTGTATGAACTTTTATACATGGTGAGTCATAAATATCGAAACAATAGGTTATCTCCTTAAATATTGCCCCTAGACCCATACTTCCAATTGCAAAAATTCATAAAAAAAGATGAAATTTTTGATAAGATAAGTTGGAACTCCATTGGGGGGTCTAACTGAAAAAAATACGAAAATTAAATTTTTATACGGCCCCCGTAGAATAAAAATTCCAATTAGAAAAACGTTCCTTATCCAGTCCTGAATAAGACACAAAAAGTTGCATCTTCATATCTTTAAAACTCGCGAAGTTATAGCCGTTTAAAAAATTCATCAGGTTTTAAGGGATTAGACACAAATTGAAATCTGCGCAATTGAAAAAACAACTACATTTCTAGGAAACATGTAAAAATCTATCTTTTGAGTTAGAGTTTTGATTTTTTTCCTTTTTCTGTGATGGTAAGCCATATAATTTGCTAAGAAAAACGCATCCTAAAATTTCTCATACAATTTATAAAATTTTCACATGGTTAGTTCTGGTTAAAATGAGATAATTAAAAATCTTTATAACTCGAAACATTTTTTATCGGATTTCAATTTCTTTCCATTTAATTAAAGATGAAAATCTGATTATAGTTTTGTTCCAGGGTTTTTGTTATTTAATATTCATTTTAAAACTATTATAAATATTTATTGAAAAAATAATATAACTTTTAAAAAAATCCTATTTTCAAAAGTAAATATTTTTTTTAATTTGCCAAAACAAAACTAATGTAAAATAATAAAAAATGGCATGTTTCAAGTTCTTTTTTTTTATATATAATTCTTAACTTTAATAATTTAATGACAAGAAATAGTGGGGAAAAATTCATTATGCAGGGAAATGAAGTGTATTCTTTAAATGTTCGTCAGTTATTTAAAAGAATGCATTTTCTAAAATGCAGATTAAGTCTTTTTTTTTTATTTAGCTCTCTCAACTTCAGGCTTTTTATCGTCCTGGAGAGGCTGTTAATCGCTTTTATTTTACAAAAAAAAAAAAAAAAAAAAAAAAATAAATTTCATTTGTTTTAAGGAATAGTATATTTAAAGGCAAAATACTTAAATACGATAAATCAGTGAAAAAAATCTGCCTATGGTTGTCTCAAACAGATAATGGGTTGATCCATGCAAAATAAATACAATAATACCAGAGAAAAATTAAACTCCATTTACACCTTTTAGGAAGGTTATTTGTTTATAAAGTACTTTTTCTTTCGTATGTGATTCCGTCTTAAAAAGGTTTTAGTGCATAACATTTTTCAAAATCTCCAACGCAAGGGATATGGAGTAACGGTATTAAAATATAAGTGAAACATTTACATATAGATTCATTGATAAAATAAATACATCACAACTTTCGACGCTTTTTAAATAATAAAAAGTATAAATATAAAAAACAAGGAGCTATAATAAGTATTTTTCGTCAGAACTCCTCCATACGAAACAATTTTAAACCACACTGAAGTAAAAAACTATATATAAATTCACGGCTGAGCCGGGTTATGATTTAAACTTTTTTCCAGGCCAGTTCGTGCTGTGATTTTAACATTTTTTCCAGGCCGGGCCGAACATTTTTACCTATGGGTCGGTTTGGGACCGGACCTGGATATTTCGATCCATCCAGACCTGCAATGTACCAACATATTTTGAAAAAAAAAGTTTAGATTTAATTCAATACGCTGCTTTGTTATATCCAAATAAGAGGCACTGTCTTAAACCGACATATAATAATCCACAATTTGTGGACGATCCCTCATCTGCTCTCAAAATGCGATAAAAATCCTTCGTTTACAGGCATGGTTAAGTGGTGTAAGTCACGAATTTTGGTGAATTTTGGATTTTAATATCTCTGTCAGGTTTTTAGATATGGAGATGAAATTTTTTTGTTCAATTAAGGAATGCATAAGAAATAATTTCCTAATTGGGAATTTTGCCCTACAGGGGCCGTATAAAAATTTAATTTTTGTATTTTTTCAAATTGACCCCCCATGGAGTTGCAACTTACCTTATAAGAAAATTAAACTTTTTTTATGAATTTTTGCAATTAGAAGTATGGGTCTATGGGCAATATTTAAGGAGATAGCCTATTGTTTCGATATTTATGACTCACCCTGTATATGCGTATGAAATTACAGAAAATGACCAGAAAAATGTTGTATATATTGAAAGTTAATTTTTTTATTAAAAAATGAACGAAAACCAAACAAAATTATTGATTTTTTAAAAAAAAATATCAATTTTCTATAAATTCGATTTATTTTTTTACAGCTTTGTAAGTAGCAAATTAGATTCATTAGTATACAGCATACACTGCATGCATTAGTAAATATAAACATTGTGTTTTTTCGTATTTTGATGCTAATCCGCATTCATCGTTTTTTTCCCGCACCCCTTGAAAAACGATGGATCGAGGTTCTACTGTAATATAGATAATCAAAAAACGGAACTTTCGTGCAAATAAATTCAGCGTTAGCCAGCGAGAACGGAACTTCTTCGTGCATTCATTTTTCACACTAGTAAGATTAGAAAAAAAATCGGATCAATAATCCAAGTGATAAGGCTCTTTAAATTTCCTCTTTAATTTTTACACATGAGATATTTTTGAAAAATAATTAGATGCTACTGCGAAACTCTAATGAGCGTGAAGCCATTTAGAAGCTATGATCTGTGAAATATGTTTTATAAGAGAGTCTTAGACACTTACTTAAAGGGAGAAAAAGCCTAAATTTATTAAGATATTATTATTTTCGATGTTCTTATTTTATTTTATTTTTTTATGTCGTATTTTTTGTAAAAATATGTATTTTCAGAAATTGTAATAAGTTATATCCGGAATTTGAATTAATGAAAATTTTTTAAAAGGCCGATTATATATCGAAATTCTCTCAATAAATGTTATATTGAATAACTCAAATAAGTAAAATTTATATATTTAGCGAATCAATTTATAAAAATTAATTAATATAACAAAAATATTTTCATATACTGTAAATTGATTACTTATTTACATTTGTTTATCCTTTTTTCCTATTTATTTAATTAATTTCTGGAATCAAAAGTAAATTACTGTAAAATTATAGAAATTTTTAACATTGTAACTTCTCTTTTGTAAAATATATAAAAGCAGTTTAAAAAAAATAATCATTACTTCTATATTTTTAGACATTTCCTGGCTATTTGAGGAGATATACGATATTTTTTTCCTTTTAATTTCCCGACGCGGTTATCTCGTTTAAGCAGAATCATGAATTTAGCTAAGTGAAAATGTTTGCTAAAACAATGAAGTTATCTGTCAGTTACGTAGTGACCTAATTAAAAGGGTTTTATTTGGAATTCCAGCTTTTTATTATTTGCTTCATTAATTGTAATATGTTATATTAGTATATTTTGTACAATTCTTATCCCTGTTATACTATTTATTCATGGAATACTGGAAATTGATATCATATATGCAACCAGGCTTTTTATGGAAAATACATATAAACCTCGAAAATTTAAATGACCACTGTAAAATATTGATTGTTCATTCCTCCAATTCTACAGATACTTTGAATTAATAACTTTTTAAATCTTTTTCTCAATTTTATATCATGTATTCTATGGAGTTTTAAGCACTGCTTTAAAGCAAATATAATAAGGAAATTTTAAATATGTTTGTAAAATTGAAATTTTTATTTGTATGTCATAAAATTAAATATAGAAAGATTTGAAAAATAATCCTTTTTATTGTTGTTGTTATATTGATATAAAGCCTTATATCACTTTATATCGTAAATATCTCCCCCCCCCCAAAAAAAAAACTTCAATATTACACATTTTTCAATATTGTATTTTTGGGTATATTGTATTTTTCAGTTATTAAAAGCTATATATTTCCAATTTGTTACTTAATGAAAAGGTTGAACTAAAAGTAAGTGATATGTAATTATCTTACTTCACAAATTAATAACAGAATATCGATCCTAATTCATAATAATTTAAACCAAACTGCATCATGCTATGCGTCAGACTGGAAAAAAATCAGCATTGTATATAAATTTCGTAATTATTATACCAAATATTGACAAAATATGCATTTATACATAAAAGAGCAATCTCTATCGTAAAATGATTTTGGGGATTTTCGCTGGAATTGCGTTCCCCCTTTTTAGAAAATGAATAGTTGATTTTTATTGCATGTATTTAATTATATCAGTTTTTGTAAAGAATAGCAGTACCATTTCATCAATGACTTCAGAAAAAGGATCATTTAAAAACCTTTTTTTCGCAATATTACCGGTGCATATTTTTGTTTTCTAAATTAAGGCAATAACAAATAAAACTCGTAGTTATTCTAATAAATGGATCTATTTATAGTTATCTTTTATACTATCTTTTGTTTCTTCTTAATGAACGAAATAAAATATTCTTTTTCCTTTTTTATCATTCGTCATGAAAATGAATTTCTGCTCAGCATGTCATTTAAAGAATCTCGGAAATTTACACGACTGCTATCCCCCCATCAAGATGAAGATCAATGTTCATGAAAGGGTGCATAAATAAATTGGAGAGAACCGCAGAATGTTTAGTCAAACGGGAATAGACCATTGGGATTTGTTTTCTTTTTCGATTATTCGTGATTGACTGTGTTTAATTAAACGTTTTCCCTACTAATGTATTTCACATATTTTTCTAATTAATTTATTGATATTATTTAAATAATTTTTTTTCATATTAAAGTAAGCATAATAGCAGATACATATTTTATTATTATTATTTGCTCACAAAAAATAAATTATAAAATTAAAATCTTTTACATTTCACTTTTCAGTACACATTTGACCAATCAGTTTTTCCTGAAAAATTCAGAGGCTGCAGCACAGACAATCATCTCATCCAGTTACAAGCTAAATTTCAGGATTAGTTAAATCTCGATTTACATATTAAAACGCAATCGGTCAGCCAAGTCATATCTTGATGTTAAACACATGAAAACCCGATTTTAGTGTTTGACTCATTGGTTTTTCATTGTGTTTTCCTGAATCTAAATATATAAAAATATGGAGAACTGGGAGAAGATAAATACAATGATAAACGTACGACGTCAAGCACTAAAATCGTGCTTTTGGGTGTTATCCACCAAGATATGACCTTTAGGCCAATTGTATTTTAGTATGCGATTATCTGTGATGCGGCCTTCTCGTCTAGGCAACAGTTTAACCATAATCATTGAGTTAAATCGTGAAAATGATCACAAGTTCATTCAACCAGCTATGTTCTTGTAAAATTCTGCATATTAATACAATATATTAATATAAATTTTAGTATATATATGGATTTAGATGAAATGCCACTTCATCTATGGCACTAGACAAAAAGTATTTTGACTAACAACGCTTTAACTCTATTACTATGAAGACTTTGCCAATAGCTCATTTTTTTTCTAAATAGTGTAACAATTTTATATCAAAAATATTTACTCACTTTCATACATAAGATAAATATTGTAAATACGTTATTTTACCATGTTATCAGGCATCAACAATTTTATTGCATATATGCGGTTACTGAACCACGGAAAAACATCAATGTATTCGACACCCAGTAAAAAAATTAAAAAAGCACACGAATTAGCTTTAGGTATCGAAATTTCTTTATTTCCGTCTGTTTATCAATACGTACGACTCCCTTTTAAAAACTTCGTGTATTTCGGCTATTTTCACAAATCTATTAGATTACACACATCCAAATAAACAAGGAAATAATTTAAATTTATCAAACTCAAAAGATTTCTACATGCGAATTGGATGACGTTAATTGGGTGTTTAGTTCCAAAAAACATGCTTTTTTTTAATTTATTCCCCCCAGTTGTTAGTACTATAAAATATGCATGATTTCTCTTAAATAAAAAATAATATATGGCACTTTTTGATATTTAAAATTTGATGAAGAGAAATGAATTAAAACAGAATGATTTTTTTTTTCAAAATATAAATTATTTTACGGAACGTAATCTCGTATATTTATAAAACAATTGAGTTATTCATAAATTAATAAATATAAAATGAGATTAATCCCTAAAGGATCTTATAAACATAAAAATGTTGTAAGTATTAAAATTCATAAATTACATAAAATTCATCAATCAGTTATATGAACAAGAACAATCAGTTATTTGACATGCTACAAAAAATTCTTATGAAGATGTAAACACAATTTTTAAATGTGAAAAAAGACTTCTTTATGAGTCAGAATTAGAAATGTATAAGGATAATATACAGTGATTTAAAGCATACTGTCAGGATATTTTAACGAAACTATGTATACCCTCCTCATCTGTGGTGAATGTCTCTTATGTCTCACTGTTTTTAAACGATAATTTTAACGGCATTAAACCGTTCTTTATTGATCAGGGTAATTTAATATAAAGATTGCAATTAATCTTTGTTTAACTATTTGGAAAATGGTTGTTGTTTTTGGTCGAGAATAGAGTAAACCTGAGACATATCTGGATTCTTGCTGTGTCCGCATTCAATTCTTTTCATGATTGGTCCTGGAATATTAATGTGTAATCCATGGCGTGGTAACACATGACTCGGTTAAATAATGTCATAAAAATTATGCTTTTATTCATATTCATTAACTTACTGTGAAACATTTAAACATTTTGCTTTGAGCAATGTTTTTTTAATAGTTTTTAGGTGCGTTCGTAATTATATAAATACGTAGCACCTATTGTTGTCGCTCAGTCTGTCCGTCTGTCCGTCTGTCTGTCCGCATATAACAACGCAAAAACTACCCAACCGAATCGTTTGAAATTTAAAATATATAATTATTGCGTAATTTTGTCGAGTCATTTCGAATGTTATGAAAATCGGATGCATAGATCAATTACAGGGACAATCAAAAGGATTCCATTACATTACGGTCAATGGGGAAAAGGTTTCAAATGCATTTTAATGATGTTACACTCATTCGAACATAATAGAATTGGCATGAATCTATGAAATATATACCAAAATATACATTCTGTACAATCTGTGATGCAAAGAATTTTTATTATTAAATTGCAGGGCCACACAAAAGTATTCCACTACATAATGCTATACGGGGGAAAAATGTTTGAGGCGTGTTTTAATTATATTCAACTATTGCACATTTTATGAATAAGATATATGTTGCTGAGGTGTAATAAAAATTACTTCCTGCATATTTACAGAAACAAAAAGATTTCGACTACTATACTGTATCCGAAGTACGCTCTAATATATCAGCAAGATCTGAATATTTTTTAAAACTTCGTTATCGAACGAACGCACCTCATTTGCTACGTTCACGTACAATTTCAAACTTGTTTTTTTCTAAGCTGAATGTAAGTGAACAAGAGAACTAATTTAAATTTTTTTTAAGGACGAGTTACATGTTATTTAAAATTGGTTTCCTTTGTATTCCAGGTGTCCCAAAAGTAATGGTACAAACTTTAAGGGGAGGTAGGGGACATCACAAGGATTCAGAATTAAACAGCAACCCATGGTCGGAAACGTCATGGGAAGGTAGTAGGACAGGTACAAGGGACGAAGAGACACAAGATTGAGAAAATCTAAATTTATTGGTCAACGATATTACATTTACTGTGGTATATGATATGTGAAAATGTTACAAAAAATTTCCACCATTGTTAGCCATGCATGCATTACACCGTCGAACCATGGATTGGAGGACTCGCTCAAAGTACACCTGGATTTTGTTGGATATCCGCAGTAGCACAGATGAGCATTGCAACCAGATCCATTTCAGATCCCACAGACGATGCGCACACAGCGTTTTTAAGTGCACCCCAAAAAAGGAAATCAATTCTGCTTAAATCGGGAGAGCATGGTGGCCAGGGAACCGATTCTCCACGGCCAATAAATAATTGCAGATGATCTCAGTCTTGTGTCTCTTCGTTCCTTGTACCTATCATACTACCATCCCATGACGTTATGAACCATGGGTTGCTATGCAATTCTGAATCTTTGTGATGTCCTCTACCTCGCCTTAAAGTTTCTCCCATTACTTCTGGGACACCCAGTATAAAAATTAGTATACGATTAAGAATATAGTGAAACGTTAGCTCCAATTTTAAAGATTATCAATTTTCTGACAAATTTGAACAAACACATAAGCGCCTAAGGAGCGTTCTGATTGGTTAGAAAAAAACTATAGCACAGCATACATTTTAAAACTTGGAAACCATACTCTGTAGGCCGTACACATTTCAAAATGTTTCCATCCACTCGTATGTCTTTCATTTTGTTATTTCTTACTTTCCAAAATATAAAACGGACGTCGGTCGTGTTTAATGATGACAGAATACAGCTGTTTCTATGACAACCACTTAAGGACCAGACAAACATAACTACTCTGAAGTTAAACTTTATTCCTGGAACTCCCTTTTCTTACTCCGCACTTGCGGTTTACTGACAATACAAAACGAGGGAGATCACTATCTTAAACCCCAGTGAAGGGAAAGATTCCCGTCCTACCCTTGGATTGAAGTTGAACTGGAAATCTCGTTAGCATCAGACCTGCAAACCGCAAAAAAACTTTGTGTGTGCCAGCAACCTTAGACAGATCTCCTGAAATAAAGTCATCTCGGCAAACGCTTTTAAGAAGTAATGGCGCAATCACTACGGTCAAGTTATGGATAGAGTGGAGACCGGGTTCTATAGAGGACAATTTTTTGGAAATAAAGAAGCTGAAATGAAGATTGATGGTTTTTTGAGCGGGGGAGATTCGTGAAAAATAATCTAAACTAGTCAGTCATAATACACAATATAGTGGAAAATGAGATTAATTACAGAGCCTATAAGTCTTCATAAACATTATTATAACGTTGGTTGTTGTGTTTTTTTTTATATTAAAAAAATAATAAAAAGTTGCAGAAAACCTAAACGAGTTTATTTTATGTTTTTTCATATTTAATTAAACGAAGAACAATCTATTTAATGAAAATTCGCAAAAAGAATATTTGTCAAATATTCAAGTAAAAAAATATAATAAAGAAAATAATATAAGAAAAAAATGGCAACTTTCAAGAAAACAAATCTACAGACTCAAACAAAAAATATCACCGCAGATTAAATTGCTTTACGTAGAAGTAAAATAATATAACGAATCTGGTAAAAAATCTATTTAATTAATGCAATAGTTTTGAAATTGACCTCCTAATAAATTTTACAATATTTTGTATAATTTCTGATCATTAAAGGTATAAATGTTTACACAATCACGACTAATACAATATATGTTAACTTTCCCGTCATACAAAGTATATGTTAAATCTTGCAATCGTTTATAAAATCGAAATAAAAAATATTTGACAGATTTACGCGTTTCGGTTACTGAATATTCCGACAAACATATTTTAAGGAGAAAGAAAAATGCCGTGTGTCTGTCTCTCTGTAAACGCTCTACCTCCCGGACAAATTTATATAAGGACTTGTTGACAAAATTTGGCGTGTACTGAGCAGGTAATAATGAAAAGAAGCGTAATGAATATCAGTAAACTCTATTCTGCGGAACTATTTTTTTTCGATTCTCGATGAAAAGTATATAAAATTTTGTCCTTATGAAAAGTATATAAAATTTCGCGAAATTTTTTTATTCGAAGAAGTGAATGCAATAGATAATAAAAATACATACTTTTTCATAATGAATAAAGTAGATCAGATAAATAGTTGCCGAAATATTTGCGATGGTATTTTTCATACTCTTCGAATATTATGACCCTGTATTTCATTCAATTTTCAGTTCAAATATACATTTTATTGGAAATAAAACGCTTAACCCGATGCAGTAAACCATTAGTTAATATGTTTATTATTTTGGGAGTTATAAGGATGTTTTTTTTTTTTGCAAAATGGAACTACTTAATTATTCAGTCAACCAAAAAACTACATCGAAAGTATAAGAGTAAATGCCGATAATAGCTTATCGTAAATGTCACATTCACTTGTCATTAAACACGGTACACTTCTTTGTCACGTGATATTTGATTCGATGTTTTTGCTTGCATTTTTATTAATCTTTTACTAATTTACTTATCTTATTTTAATATTTTTGTTATTTAAAATAAAAATTATAAAAATATGCACAATTTAGGAGAAGTTTGGCGATTTATATAATAAGTCGAAATGGGCTGACGGGATAATCAAGTAACACTCGCAATTCAGTAATGAAGCTTTACTATGTATTAAAAATTTTTAAAGATACGTTTAAATTTCATTTTGTAATTGCGATGCATCAATTAAATAGTTTGCATATGATTTATTTTCTTATTTCTTGTTATGTATAAGGTTTGTCTCTAAAGTTTAAGTACAAGCATAAAATGTCGATTTCCGAACAATTATAAAAAGTTAGAATGAATAATATTTTTTTTATATACATATTTCATAAAATTATTTAAGTAAGTGATACCAAAATTAACATTACATTTTTTTAATTAAATAATCAATTGATAAAAATAAATTAAATGATAAAACTTATTCATTGCCAAAACCATTAAACAAAACTTAAGTTTCACTCCATATCTATACATGAACGTGAAAATTTAGTTCAAACCAAAACGAAATGCATTTCAGAATATAAAGTCAGTTATAGTAACCGTTATTTCTCATAAGGCTTAAAGAATGAAAACGAAAGTGACATTAATATATTGTGAGAAAACAAACTTATCATCCACTGAAAAATGAAGCATGCTCCTGAAAAATATGAGTAAAACGATATTCCTTATCTATTTCTTTACGATAAGGAAAATTGTATCAATAAATTATTTTATTGCCTTTAAAAAAGTATGCTATTAGCTTAAAAAATGAAAAACTGTATTATTTCCCGAGGCGAATTCTTTTATATGATTATATTTTGCTTATACCTTTCTTTGAAAATGGTTTAAGATTTTATTTTTACAAAATAAACTAAAAATACAGTTACTCAAAAGATATTTTTTTCAGAAACATATAATTATTTTTATCTTTTTGCATACAAAATCTCACAACAAAAACATTTTTTCTATAATTGTGCTTTCAAAATTACATATTTTGTTCAAATTTTGTTCAAATTTTGCAATAAAATAACTCAACAAAAACTACACAAAAATGGAAATCCAGAAATGCTTCTGGAAAATAAGTGGGTAAAATTTTCAAGGATTCTTTTTTGAACATACAGAAACATTCAAGGAAACTCCATTCGCATATTGATTATTTTAAACTACCTGCCGATTGCAGACCGAAGAGCACAAGATAATTTAGTCAACATTGGCTAATTGTTGATTAAAGGCCCACAAATAGTGGTCTGTTCACTATGGAGCCAGGAGACTCAAGGTGACAACAACTGTTTTTTTATTTTCCCTGATGAGGATCTCGTAAATGTCGGTCGAAAACATACTGGGATTTTTATAAGGACGTATTTTTAATTGTTTTATATGTTTTGTGTATCTTTTAAACAATGTACGTGCATTTTTATAAATTACATTGATTAAAGTTAGATTCATTCTTGTGTTATTAACCCTCCAAGGGTCTTGCAAATGGGTAAATTTGTAATGTTGTTTTCTCTGCATTTTGCCTTAATTGCTAATAAAATGTGATTATTTCAATATTACATAAAAAAAATTTATTTAGGAAGATAAATGTAATCCTTGAGAGTCTTAATCATTCTTCAATGCATTGAAAATTCATTAAATTTATAGAATTATAATATCTTAAACATTGCTTATATATTGCAGTGAAACCTGGAGCTTAGTGTACGGAATATTACGAGTTAAACGCTTAGAGGGTTAAATTTATTTTTGTGTTATTAAATTCTGATAAATTATCAGTTTTTATCAGTTTTTTATGTTCTATAATTATATTATATATTTTTTTTATAAATTAAAGATTCTTCTCTGAGTGAGGTACTATGAGACAAACGAAAATCGACGAATAAGGAACATTTGTGTCAAATTAAGAGTATACGTTTTTTCACACGTTTGATGTTTTTAAGCAATCATAACATAAATGTATCTGAACAGATCAGCTTTTTTTTTCTCTGGAAATAACCTTATAATAAACAATCGAAACATGTGTAACAGAGGTCGTATTATCTGCAGTAGACAAAAGAAATTACTCCGATGAGGAAAGTCACTAACTGAAGAAAATCACTTTAAATGAAATACAGCAAATCACAAATAATGGCACTTACTGAATCCCCTGTAAGTAACATTTCACTGAATGAACAGTAATCGGGGGAAAAAAAGAAAAATTGGTTTTAATTACTTTCCCATCAGACTAAATGCGGAAAAAAAAAAAAAAAAAAAAAAACCTTGGAAGGACATCAGAAACTAAATATGAAAAAAAAAAAAACTTGGATGGACATCAGAAACTAAATATGAATCATACTAGAATTCCGAGTTCCTCCATATTTGGGGAAATTGGAAGATACAGGTAACATTAATGGAAAGTGTTCGATTAGATAGAGTGGAATAAGCGGTCAAGTTATAATAAAGGTTTGCTGTGTTTATAACATTTAGTGTAAGAAATGGTCAAGAGTAAAATTTGAAAACGAGTGAATTTTCGGAAAAATTTTACTTAAAAATCATTTATTAAAATATTTCATAAGTATGACAAGTTTTAATGTTTTTTTTTACTTTATTTATTTATTTATTTTCAATTTCGATGTTTGTATATTAGTAAAAAGTGTAATTATACAGTCACCGAAAAAAAATCTTGACATTTGCGATTTTAGATGTTTTGTTAAATATCTTGAAATATACATGAAGAATGACTCTGAAACTCCAGATATATAAACAAAATGGCACAGGTCATTTTGGAGAAGTTTTCTTTTATTTAAAATACAAAATCCAATAGGGGACAGTCAACAAACTCAAAAAGAATGAATACCTTTTGAATAACCCTGTCAAAACTAATGTAGTAAAAGCATTCAAACTACAGATTATGATTAAGTGGGCCTTCGTTCATTTTTAAGCTGATAGCATGTATACTCGTAGAGAAATTAAGGTTTTCATAAAAACGGTCCCAAATTTTGCCAAGTTTTTTCCTTATAATTTGCAGAGTTCTTAATAAAAAACAATGGTCTTTTCAGAAAATGTGATAAACGACATTGTACATAATAGCCTGCAATCAAAATTAAAAAATATAAATAATTATATGAAAAATGAGCAGGTTTACTAAATAAATTTTCACTGCGCATGCATCAGGTCTATTAAAATTTCATTTACATATTGTGGTAGCTTAATATATAGAACAACTTTTGTTAAAGTTTCAAAATCATAGCTGGAAAATTCTGAAAGTTATTGTCAATAGAAATAGATCAAAATCCATTATTATCAAAATGGAGCAAAAAAATGAGGAGCTGTATTCAAATATGGTAGTACGTGCAATACTGTATTGACATTAATCAATGGAATATGGATACAGCCCCTCATTTTTTTGCTTAATTTTGGGAATATCAGATTTTGATCTTATTATTTAGACGATAATTTTCAGAATTTTCAAGCTATGATTTGGAAACTTTAACAAAAGTTGCTCTTTACATTTAGCTATCACATTATGCAAATGAAACTTTTATAGAGTTGACGCATGCGCAGTGAAAATTTATTTAGTAAACCTCCTCATACAATTATTTATATTTTTTTTACTTTTTTAATTACCGGGTATTCTGTACAATGTTGTTTCTCATATTTTCTGAAAAGAACATTGTTTTTTATTAAGAACTCTGCAAATTATAAGGAAAAAACTTGGCAAAATTTGGGACCGTTTTTATAGAAACATTAATTTTTCTACGAGTATGCATGCTATCCGCATAAAAATATACACAGTTTATTATCATAAGCCACTTAATCACAATCTGCAGTTTAAACGCTTTTTCTACATTAGTTTTGACAGGGTTATTCAAAAGATATTCGTTCTTTTTTTATTTTTAGACGGTCCCCTATTGGATTTAAGTAAAAAATCTTCTCGAAAATATATGACCTGTACTATTTTGTTTATACATCAGCAGTTTCAGAGTCATTCCTCATGTATATTTCTAGATATTTAAAAAAACAGCTGAAATCGCAAATGTCAAGATTTTTTTTACTGTGACTGTATATCTATACGCAGGAGTGTAAAAATCTATGTGACAGCGGACAGTCTTTTTACCACAAAATTTTATTCTCTATTTTTTGTCAAATGTTTTGTCTATTTTTTTAATATAAATGCCAGTAAAATTTAAACGCTGAAAACTAATAAATTTTAGTACTGAAAGACTGTCCGCTGGCACCTAGATTTTTTTCACCCCTTTGTATAAGTAGCGAAATGTTTTACATCTAAGTTTCTTAAGCGTAATTTCTCTGCTGAAAATTAATTGAAAAATTAATTATAATTAAATGATATATTCACCGATGCTGGGTTACTTGTGTCTCATGTTACGCCACAGGTGTGTGTGCTCCTGTAGACGTTAACATCTTGTGCTGCAGTTGCCGCCTTACCAACAAAATGTAAGTGAGGAATGACAAGCTGGGCATCGTCTTCGAAGTTTAAATGGTAGAGCACTTGGAGCTCTATTCCAAGGGTTCCATCCCCGGCTTGTTATTTTTTCGCTATGTTGGTTTTACGACTTGTAAGCAACGTGATAGTCACATATTAAATTCAAGAGTAATTTCACTGCTAAAAATTATTTATAATTAAACATGTTTTTATATTTTTTGTATTTTTATGTGGTCTGATGATGACTGCGTAAATCAATCGATACATATCAACATTAATTAATTTATTGATATCTAAGCAATCAAAGTAATTTTGATATGCATTTTAAACTTTAAAATATCAGGTAACCAAGAAAGTTCGCGCGGTTTTTGAGAACAGCTACATTTGTTGCGCAGGCGTGGTCATACTGATTCTGATGACGTCATTTCAGTACATTGCCTTTAAATTGCTATCAGAAGAGAGTTGTTTAACGTATCTCACGTTTCGCTATCAGTTTTGTAGAAAGTACAATCGTTGACAAAAGATGTCGTTAACAAAGGCGATTTTGAGACCTATTTTGCTCTACGAGTTCAAATTAGGAAACAAAGCTGCAGAGGCCGCTAGAAGAATATGCTCCGTGTTTGGAGAGACTTCAGTGAGTGAAAGGACTGCTCAAAAGTGGTTCAGCAGATATTCGTTCAGAGATGAGAGCCTCGAAGACAAGCCCCGTGATGGATCTTAGCTTAAGTCTAGCTGGAAGAAGAAATAAAACAGAATCCTGATCTAACATACCAGCAACTTGCGCAAAGGTTTGAAGTATCTGATGAAACCATGCGATCGCATCTTCATAGCCTTGGGATGTCCTGGAAACTTGATAAGTGGGTTCGTCATGTCCTGTCCGAGGAAAACAAGCTCGAACGATTGAACATCTGCTTATCATTGCTGTCGCGTCACAACAAAGCCTTTTTTTTGGATTAGATTTTGACATGTGACGAGAAATGGGTAATGTATGATAACCGAAAGAGAAAACATCATTGGTGAACTTCTGGTTCCGTCTCATTGGTTGCTATACCGTACATCCATCAAAATAAGACAATGCTGTGTATTTGGTGGATTAGCGCTGGCATAGTTCACTATGAATTCTTAGAAAGCGGGAAAACAATCACAGCCAAAGTCTACTCGTCGCAGTTGAAAAGGGTTTCAGCTGCTTTGCTCGAAAAGCAATCCAGCGCTGGTCAACAGGAGAGGCGTTCTTCTCCTCCACGATAACGCCAGACCTCATACGGCCAAAGCGACCAGGGATGTGATAAAAACATTGGGCTGGGAAGTTTTGCCGCACCCACCTTACTCCCAGGACATTGCCCCATCGGACTATTACTTGTAAATGGCCATGGATAATCCCCTGCGGGAACAGCTCTCCCAAACCCAAGACGATGTCACAAAAACTATAACCCAGTTTTTGAATCCAAACCAAAGAATTTTTCAAAAAAGGTAATAATAAGCTTGTGTCTCGTTGGGAACAAGTAATTGAAGCCAATGGTTATTATTTCAAAGAATAAAATAAGTGTTTGAGATTTTTGTGGGTTGTTTTTTATGTCTGATGAAAACCGCACGAACTTTCTTGGTTACCTGATATATATATATATATGTTTTACGTTTTTACTACCAACAGATGTAAATTATAATTTCTTTTTTTATTTTTCATAAAATATTTGATAATATTTGTTATTATAATATGACAAAACTGACCATTTTAATTCCGACAAAACTGACTGATTATTTAGTTATAATGTGGTGAAACTGTATAAGCTGACATTATATAGGAGGAAAATGTAAAAAAATATGATTTTCAACTTTTTTGGCTAAAAGGTATATCGTTTTTGATTGTAAGTATTTAGTTAGAAAAAAAAAACATTAAATACTTCTTTTTAAGTAAATAATGTAGATAATAATAATAAATAATTATGTAATAAAATAAATGGAACTGTAATTAATAACAATATACATTTCCTTTATTAAGTTTAATTCGAGAAACTGCTACTTCTACTATTAACTTTAATAGTTACAGGTTCCCACATTTTCAAAACGAAATAACGTATTTGTATAAGTAAACAACAATTAGTTATTAAAATATTGTCCGACGAAAAGCTTGGAAATTCTAAGACTTAAAAAAAAAAATGCATATATTTTTTTTAACTTGAAACATCGTTTTTTATTATAATAGTCAAATTTAAAATAACACAGTAAATTTTTTAAAGTTTATACAACAAATTTTATGATTAAATAAAGGTGAAATATTGCGTTTTTCCATATCATATTATTTCAAGTAATTTTCTTTCCAACCACTCTTTTTTTAGATTCAGAAACGGAATTTATTTGAAGGAAACAACATTTCGTTTTTTTCTGTGCACCAGACTCTTCTCATAAAAGTGTTTTTCTTCTCCAAAAACACCCATTTACTACACCTGCATTTCTTCCTGCATTTCATTTCGGTTTCAGAAATCTTGCGAAGACTGTGCGTATATTATTATTATTATTATTTTTTTTTTTTTTTTTTTTTTTGATAAAGAAAAATGAAACCTAAGCATTTTTCTGCATATATATTTGAACAGCTAAGCTTCAGATTGAAAATGTTTTAGCATATTTATATATACAGGGTATCCACTCACAACGGTGGACAATGGCAAATTTCTAAGTTAGTCACAGACATATAATTCCAACTGCAAAAATGCTTTAAAAAGGGTAAATACATGTTTTTTAAGCGATTTAAGTAAAAAAAAAAATAATTAAATAATACGAGAATTAAATTTTTATATGGTCTCCCGGTCCTATAAGTGATGTCTAGTTAATTTTTACTCTAACAAGTTAGACAAAAAAAAGTCCCATTTCTCTGCGATTAAAACTGAGCGAGTAATAGATGTTTAAAGTTGAAGCATCTTTTTTGCTGCACAATAGGGGTCAGTCACAAACTTACTGGAAATAAAAATAAACGTCAGACATAAAATTTATCATTAAACATTAAGAGTAAAATAATTTTTATAATATTTTTCTATTTATAATGATGTTTACATATTAAAGAAAAAATATTGTACAACTTGTTCATTTAACAGCAGAAATAAAAATTTCCAGAATTATATGAACATACACGATTAGTTTTATTCATTTCAGAGATTTCTTTTCGAGAATGAAATGATCGAAATAAAAAACCAGTGCATTAAAAAAAAAAAATGAAATAAAGGATGAAGATTTTTTTTCCGATTTCCAATACAGCTTCCGGCTGCTTATCGAAAAAAAAGAGTGAAACACATATGCTACACACTGTAAAAATTTTTTGTAAAATTCCAGTAAATGTACCGTAAATTTCACGGTACATCTACCACTTTCACTCTTTACGGTATGAATACCGTATTTCTAAGTTATATAAGCGTAAAAAAAATAGATTTTGAACTGTTTCGATTAAAAACGGTATTTACTCTGTAAAATGATTGTTTTTCAGTAAAAAATCGCTATACATACCGTAAAATAATTATTTTTTAGTAAAATGAATGACATTCTAAAAACTTTCGTAGCATTTCAATAAATATGTACCTAAATTTTATGGTACTGCTACTGTTAGCATCCGATGCTATTTCTTTCAGACAAGCTAAAAATGTCGTGTCATCAGCCCTGAATTTTCTAGTCAACCGATTTTGATAATTATTTTTTTAAATGAAAGCTATTTATTTGTAGTTGTGAACATTTTAATTATTTTTTAATTTATTTCCATTTTTATATTTTATTTTTAATTTTAAAAGCTTTTTCATGACATTTCTTCAAAATGGTGGCAACACAGTGTAGCTTTTCTCTCGATAATAAAAATTTATTTTCTAAAATGATTGCGTATAATTATACACTAATTGAGTTTAAAAAATATATATTTACTGAGAAATAATATTAATAACGTAAATAAAATGACAGAAAATAATTTATGATAAAAATTAATGTCTAAATCAAAATAAGAGAAATTTCAAATGAGGAAAATTACGTCATTCAGCAACCAGATAAAAGGGAATTACAATATTATTATGGATGCCTTTTTCATAAACAGTAACTTTTAAAGAACATTTGAAGAGAAAATGACGTCACTATTTAAAACATCGTATTTTTACTCATAACGATATTAGGTACTACTCTGTTATCCCGTCGACCAATTTCGCCAAATTATACAAATCGCCACATTAATGGCCCAATTATACATATTGACATAATTTGTATTTTAAATAACGAAAAAAATAAATAATTAGTAGAATATTAATAAAAATATTAATAAAAAGTCGAAATAAAAATCACTTAATGACATTTTAAACACATGAATCGTATTTAATGTCATTGAATGTGACATTCACGATCATCCATTATTGGCATTTAATCTTATAGTTTGGCGATAATTTTTTGGTCGATGGGATAACCTAGTAGTACCCGATATTATTTTTTTTCTTTTTAAATAAAGCTATTTTTCTGTGAGTGCATATAAATTAAAATTTCTGGATTTCGCCGGCACTCATATTACAATTTTAACTGTAGATGTGCGAATATTTGAATGCAAAACTGTAACTGGCAAATTTGACATTTACTTTGTAAATATATTTATTATATATTGATTCAATAATGTAATTACTTTTGCTTTTTTTTAAACCAAATCGATCGGGTCTTTTAAACATTTCATTCGTCGAATTCGACGGGATTCCATTCGTTTTTATTGTTAAATTGCATTTCCTTTTACTCAGAGTCCATAAAAAAGCGTTTAAACTAAAGAAAAAATCCGTTTTTGATGAATCTAGTCAATGAAGAAGTAGCACGTCAAATTGTATCTCTTTATTATTCCGCTATTCCAATGTCTCAGAGAGAAATTGTTATTCAATTGGGTATTTCACGCCGTTCTGTTTGCTATTATATTGATAAACACAAGAAAAATGAAGTTAGTTCATTGCAATCTAAACGGGGTCGCCCTTCTAAAAAACTTCGATCGATTTTTTTTTCTAATCGGAGGCGAAACTGAATTCTGCAATGGTAGAATCTACATTCATCTTGTTTTCATTCTTTACGGCATGAATGCCGTATTTCTAAGGTATATTAGGCATAAAAAACATTATCTATGCTATTTCAATTATAAACAGTATTTATACCATAAAATGGTTTTTCATTTAAAACGCGATATTTATACTGTAAAATAATTATATTTCAATAAGGGAAAAATAGTATTCTCGCCTCGGTGTACGGCAACCTCTCAAGTGATGCTCTTGCTCTTGGTGCGTAATGAGCGCAGATCTGAGAAAAGGAGGGGGGGTGCAGCCAGCAAGTTGTCTTGGGGAGCAAGGGGCTCAAAGGAGCACAATATTTACAATACACATTGTATATTATATTTTTTACATAAGCCATAATGAAGCAATAAAAAAGGAAAGGTCTGTAATTACTTTTGTTAAATAGTATTAATATCTAGTTATTATCTTTAAATTCAAGAAAATAAATAATGTAATTTATGAGAGACGAACAAAGTAGATTTCAAAGTCGACGAGGTATTATTAAAGATTCACGTGCTTTTTATGTGTCTTGAGAGTCTCTATAAGGGGGAAGGTGATGTGTGACTGATCCTGGGCACGTCACGGTCTCGACGGTCTGAATAGATGTCGTCTTTCTAGTGGAAAATTTCAATCTAATATACTGAATGATGTCAAACCAATCCTTAATTTTTATTGAAGAATTATAGCATTCGTAGAAGTGAAACTCTAGGATTTTAAACTAATTTAATCAATCAGTTAATCAAAGGCATGTAATTAGAATTATAATACTGTGTACATTGAATATATACCACTGATATATATATAAAGGATTTGTTCATGTTTGTAAGCTCTTTGTGTTTCATTCAGTTGGATCCTTATACCGAACGTGCGAAACAAAGAAGTATGTAACATTTTAATTATTTTTAAGTAAAAGTAATTAGTATGCAAGTATTTTTATTACATTTTTAACTTGCGTAAATTCTTAATAAAATTCTTCTTTAATGTTATATATTTGTCTTATTAATTTGCTTTAGGTCTAAAAAATATTTTTTTTAGATATGACAAATAAGAAATTTGCCAGCTAAAAATTACTTAAAATTCAAAATTCATTCAAAAAACCTGATAATACTATGCTAAAAATTTCCGTTCAAAGTTGAGTCAATCCATGAAGCAAAATAAAGAGAAGCACCGAACTATAGAATTTCTTATTTTTCGATATATCCAAGCTGGGAAGCACGATCCGTTTTACCGTTTCTTTTTCCGTATTCAGAAGCACCATGCATGTTGATGTTCATATAAGATACGATATTACGATATACGATATTACTGATGACTCACGATATTACGATATCATGAGTCAGACAACACCTCTTCCCTAAAATGTTAATGTTATATAGGCACAGCCCCTAATAAAAAAATATTATTCTTGTTTCTAGTAAAACCATCGTATCATTGACTAATCAAAACATTTTCCTTGAAAATGTCTAAATTATAGGTAAGATAATGCAGCACATGAAAGTTTGTTTTCGACGGAAGTAATGGTGCCAGTTTTTCGAGATAAAATCCTCCTTTACGGGTAGTAGCATAAGTTTCATTATTTGCCAACCAACCAACCTAATGGCGCAACTTGTTGATGTCGAACAATGGTGAACTTGCAATCCGAGTTATTCAAATTAAAGTGAGTTATTCGGTTATAATTATTGTTTTCATTTAACTTACATAATTAGATAAATAATTTGAACTATATATAAATTTCTTTGTCTTAAAAGTATGTAATTCATTTATTTCTCTACATTACCCAAGAATTTAAAAATAAATTACTTTGATTTGAAGAGTGCGCGTAGGATTAAATTTTGTTAAAAATAGGCAACTGACATCTGTAAGTTTTAGAATATTTTCTGTTCAACATTTCAACTATTTCTCTTTAAATTTAATCATTTCATTAGAATATTTGCATAATATTAGTAATATACATTTATCTTATTCAAAAGAAGGAATTTGACTTATTTCATTCCTCCTTTTGCTAGCTTGTCCCATGCCTCCCCACTATATCCTTTCATGTTAAACTGCTTATATAAAAAACAGTTCTGCTTTTAAGTTTAGTTTAAATTATGGAAAGTATGTAATGTTAGGTTTTCTAAACAGGGGAACAATTACAGCTACACGTAAACAAGTAATTAATATACAGCAAACATCAAAATTATGTGAAGCAAATTTAATTTTTTAATAAACATTTTTTTAATACAAATCTAAGTTTGTGCTGATCAGCAATTTTTTTCAACAGAAGATTGGGTTGTCATTGCTCCATCTCAGTGGAGTAGATAGGCTAGGTGACACCCGGGGCAGATGTAAATTGTGTTATCCCCAGCCACGATGGTGTCACCCCCCCTGCTGATTCGTTATACTTTTTCATTCACAATTGTACGCTATTATAACAAATCACCATATAATTCCACATTTACCTTTTGCCCTGCATTAAGAAAAAAAACACAGGGTGGCTTTTCACTTAACCTATAATCTGCATAAATCAATGTGGTGTCTGTATGTAGAAGGAATTTTTTTCTTTTGAAATTTGCTTTTGTTACCCACTCGTTGGATATGTTAGTTTTTGGTTTTCTGGTGCATATATCTTATTTAAATACACCAGTCTGCCTAAAATTTCAACTTCCCTAAGAAAAGAAAAGAAACTCTATTTCGTCGCATGCTAGACATTTAATTTTATTTCAGAATTCTTTTCCAAAATCTTATAAGATTATATATATCTCTTTGCAAATAAATATTGGGAGACACCTTTTAAAGGGTGACACCCGGGGCGGACCGCTTCCTCTGCCCCCCACTAGCTACGCCACTGCGTCCATCTAGTATGTGATTGATGTTTAGAATAATACATAATGAGGAAAAATTTCTGTTCCATTCTATCCCATTCTCTCTTACTAACTAATATTGTAATAAATATTAGTACTGTTTATTACTAATATTAAAACTAGTACTAACTAATATATCCCGTACTACTAATAACAATAATTAATTAAAGCTTGAAGACATTTTATATTAACACACGAAAAAATCTTAAAAACCCGATTTAAATAAAATTAATATGATTTCAATAAAGATATACATATATATTTTTTAAACTATGATTGTTTTTCACCTTAGTTGCTACTTAAAAGCGTTCATATTCATGCATATGCCATTCATAATACTGGTTTTAAAAATAGTAAGAAATGGTGTTTATATTAAGACTTTGTTTAGTTTTAATTGTATATAAAATATAAAATAAGACTTCTACAATAATTGCTCTTAAAATTAGAGTTATCGTCCCGTTTAATTTTATAAAACGCAGAAAAAAAGAGGGGGGGGGTGTTACGAAATTGTTCTATTCTATTAATTATTCTCGATCAACAGTTCTAATATTGTGGTTCAGTGTAATTTAAATCTAGATCAGTCGCAAATCTTTGGACGAAACAAAACATTTAATTACAAAAAAACATAAAATAAAAGTTTGAGAAATATTCGGCATTCTATTACATCTCAGAATCTAATATCAACAAAAAAATTATTTCATTTCAGTTTATAAAAGCGTCTATACTTTAAAGAACGTCCAAGCTGGCTAAATATGATGCTCGCTAATTAGCCGGAACAGGGGGGGTTAAGTCAATATGAACCAGAGGAAACCAGTTGCTATGTCCCTTTTAAAATTCAGCTGGCATATTTGTAACTCTGATTACACATCTCTGGCAGTTCATATCTACGTGTTATTTCACTAGCTAGAAACTGGATTATTTATTAAATTCTAAGTCAATTAAATTTCATTAAAACTATTGCTTGACTAAATAGTCGATTCGGTATTTTGTGATTCGGCATGTTATATGAATATAAGTGTCATTTAACTAATTAAAAAACATTTTAAAATGTGTAGCTTATAATTCAAATACTTCGCTGAATAAATACGAATTACGGCCTATCTTTATCCCCCCTTCCTCTCTCTCTCGATAAAAAGCAGTTGGTTAAAGTCAAATTACTGGAGTGATATTTTTTTTGTCTTTTATGCCCCAAATTTTGCTTTGATTGAGCCTGATTACGTAACTTTACATTCAAAATTTACAGTTTTACATATTTAGATCTTAGAACAGATTTTCAGCTCTACAAACGGGCAGAATATTTTTAGCGTATCTTCACCTTGTAATTATATCTTACCCTAATTCCCCATGCCTTTAATTGGATGTGAGTTTTGTTCTACTTATTTTTGCGATTTAAGAACAGAAATTTCTGTATGCACTGAAGAAAAAGAAAATAAAGTTTATTTATTTATTTATTTGCGAGAAAAAAAAATGCTATGAAAAAAGATTTTTTTTAAAACTAATTTTTAAGATAGAGTACTATGATTTGGCTATGAGTTTGGCTTTTTGTATGTTTTGGCAAAATCTCTCGACGGGATAACAGAGTAGTACCGAATATTTTAACCTTGTGAGTGGCAAAGCACTTTTGTTAATAAAATCCTGAAATGACACCACATAATTTGAAAATAAATTTACTTCTAAACAAATAAATACTTTTCTTTACGTTTTTGGTAAATCTAAAATTTTTATTTCAAAAACTGGTGTCAATGTGACATTTCACAATTAAAATTGGGTAGGATATAATTTATTCTACCGCCCTTCAAGGGGTTAAATAAGAAAACATGCTTCCGTTAATTAAAAGTGTTTAGTTTACATGACTGTATAAAGCTGAAAAGAAAAAAAAAGAGACAAATGATGAGGGAATTAAGTTATATTTATTGTGTTAACAATATCTATAGGCATTTAAATGTACATATTGTAATGATAGATATATTGTACGACGAGTCCTCAACGTGTTCACAGCTTGTACCATGCGTATTTAAGTTTTATTGTTAGACATATGTCAATAATATAATTAAATAGTTTCAGAACGTCTGTTATTCCAAAGTTGTCGATAACAATGTGGTTGTTTGATCTATGAACATCAATGAATAACGGATGGCATGTTTTATTATTTACTCTTCCGACACTGTGGTGTTTCCTTTCCACCATGCACTGATTTCATGTGTCTTTGCAAGTGCTGGCTCTGAGCTGTCCTGTAATCGCATATTCGACAACCGTGGGGTTTCATCCTTTCATGCACTGCTCTCACATGCATTCGGAGACTACTGGCACGAGCTGCCCTGTAATCGCCCTGGTGACATGGATGAGGCTTTTTCCCTTCATGCACTGCATCTACGTGTGTTCGAAGACTGTCAGCTTGAGATGCTGTAAAACCACATTGCTTACACTTGTAGCGTCTTATACCTTCGTGCACTGAATGGATGTGCCTTTTAAGATTATCAGCTCGAGATGCGCTATAATCACACATTTGACAGTGGTAAGGTCTTTTACCTTCGTGCACGGCATCTATGTGACATTTGAGATAAGATGGCTTTGTCGTCTTATATTTACAGTGTGGGCACGCATGACTTTTACGATGAGCCCCGTTTTCATCTGAGAAACTCACATGCTTGTTTCGGGTGCTAAGTACATTCATTTCCGCAACAAAACCTATTGCTTTACTTTTTGCGACGTTTGAGTGATCACCGACATCATTCTCTGCTGTTCTTCCTCCGATTCCACGTTTGCGATATTTTGACATTTGAGAAATCTGATCTTGGTTTACTTCACTTAGAGCGTCCGGTGAGCCAGCAATTATAAGAACGTTTGGTTGACTCGCCATCCTCTTTGACAGTTCTTGAGATGTTTCTGAATAACCAATCTTTTTGATCGACGACGATGGTGCAACTCCCCCATCATGTTCAAGCTTCTTCATCACTCCTGAAAAATAATTAGAAAATGTTTTCAATATAATAGCATCACGTTTTTTGATTAAGAACAAAGCTTGTTATTTAATCTTTTGAACAGTTGCATGCACTTATTTTTGACATAGAAATACAAAAAATGACACCAGTATTTTGTAATATATTTTTTAGGATGTTCATAAAGAAAAGCATTTACCTATTTTCTAACTAACTTATTTTTTAATCTTAGTGTCATTCAATCATTTCAACATCTTAGTAACATACGTAGTTTGTCCTTGAAAGGGTCAGGTAATTTGTCCTTTTGTTATCAATATTTTACTAAAATTTAAGATAATTTTTATTAAAGAAATATTTATTAATATGACTTGCTAATTTTTAAAGGTATAATTGAATGGATTAAAAAATGGCTCGAATTTCGTTTTACAGGAACTATTTTTTCCATTTAGGAAGTTTAATTTAAATTATTGAAGCATTTCTGAAAGTAGACAAACCACTCTAGAATTCAGATTTAGATTGTGTTAAACTCTACACGCCGCATATCTATTTGCAAGCTGTACATATATACAATATTTAGTAAGGTTAGAAGAAATCCGCGGGAAAAATTCTAACACTCTGGACCATTTTCACAACCACTTCATCTTCTGGCGTTTACAAAGTAACTCCGTGCCCGAAAAAAATCCCTGCAAATAATGTTTGAAAATTTAGTTTCGGTTAATGCTGCAAGCAATTGGAATAAAGATTAAGCATTTTCGCTACAATACTTTATTATTATTACTGCAATCATATTAATGGTGTGGACTTAATGTTAAAAAATGCATAAACGTCAAAATATTTTTGAATTTGGATAAATGTTAATAATTTTATCTTTTGAAAATCTTTTGTACAAACATAATTTTATAAATATAATACGAAAATAAAACTAAAAATAGACATAACTAACAAATTCAGTTTTAAAATTGTTATTTGAAGAAAAAAGTTTTTCATATTAATTTTCTGTTATTTCTGTCACGATTTAGTTTGCGTGGTTACATATATAAACACCTTATTCTTTTTTTTTTTTCGTCATTCAGTTTCATGTATTTGCAAGCTGTACATATTTACATTATTTAGTAAGATTAGAAGAAATACGCGGGAAAAATTCTAACACTTTGGACCATTTTCACAACTGCTTCATCTTATGGCGTTTACAAAGTAATTCCGTGCCCCCCCCCCCCCAAAAAAAAAAAACGCAAATAATGATTGAAAATTTAGCTTCGGTTAACGCTGCAAGCAATTGGGGTAAAGATTTAGCATTTTCGCTACAATACTTTATTATTATTACTGCAATCATATTAATGGTGTGGACTTAATGTTAAAAAATGCATAAAAGTTAAAATATTTTTGAATTTGGATACATGTTAATAATTTTATCTTTTGCAAATCTTTTTGTACAAAGAGAATTTTATAAATATAATACGAAAATAAAAATAAAAATAGACATAACTAATAAATTCAGTTTTAAAATTGTTATTTGAAGAAAAAAGTTTTTCATATTATTTTTCTGTTACTTCTGTCACGATTTAGTTTGTGTAGTTGCATATATAAACTCCTTATTTATTTTTATTTTGTCATCCAGTTTCATGTATTATTAAAAATTCTGATTAGATAACAATAAACATTACAAAAAGAGAAAAATTGTGCGAATGCAGTACGGAAAATTATTTTTGACACGGTTAATATTAATATTTTTATAATTGAGTGCAGCTTTCGAAAGAAATATGGATGTTGGTATAGCAAGGTTCCTTTGATGCATTTTGATTTCCGATATCGAACTCTAAACATCGCTGAAAAAAAGGAATTCGACAAGACTTATAGCACACACAATTACATATGTATATGTATATTTTGAAGATTTATATAATAGAATAGATTTCAGTGACTTAAAAATTAAAGTTAGACTTTTTAAGACCTTTAAAAATACGATTTTAAATACTGATCAGTTTGAAAATCTTTTTTGATTTCGTTGTAAACTAAAAAAGATACATGATTGGTTACGGTTTTATAAATAAATTAAAAACTTTTCTATGAGAGGGAACTGCAGCTCCATCCTCGCAGATCTTTACTCACATGAAAAAAATGCCACTCTAAATAATGATTTTGTAAATTTCATATACATTTATATATAAACGATTTTGAATAATAATCATCTTCTTGGAGCCCTTGGTGCTGCTTAAAAATATAAATATTAGAATTGCATGCAATTTCCTTTAATTCCGTTCTAGCGTCTGCCGATTTTACTTTAAAATCTACTAAAATTATATTTATGGTCAACTATATTTGTGTAAAGTCCCTAGCATCTTGGGGATTTATGGCACCTTGAAATGTTTGCATCATAAATAGTTAATAATTTCTTTCTTTCTAAATCCGACCTTCATTTTTGAAACCCTTTTTCAATGTAGTTATCTTAACGTTTCTTCAATCTAGTTAAAAGTCTGGGGCACCGTAAAATCACGTAGCGCCCAATCCGGAGTCCCTTGAACTTTTTGTGCGGTAATAATTTGTTATCTTCTAACTTTCTCACATTCTGAATGAAATGTGTAAAAGTAATTTTTTGGATCCTTCTCTGTTGATCAACACCTTTACGTTTTTAATGGAACACTAGGGCCCCATTCTAAGTATCTCCCTCCATCTTTTCTGCACTTCTTTATAATTTCATTCGAATGATTAATTCATACTTATGCTTAATTTTGACTAACTGAAGATGTAAAGTGCTAAAAACTAAAATCATGTCACATGTTTTCAAGTGGGGGCCGTACTCTTAACTATCAGGTAGTCCTCTGAGGGTCTTTTATCAAAACTCCTTTTAAAATGACCTGATTCCTGAGATTTTTTTTTCCTAAGAGTTTTTTAAGTCATCCAGCTATTGCATAAACAACAGAAATATTTCTCAGTCTTCAGCTACCAACAATTTTGAACATTAATCTTTTTCTTTGGGCCTTTATGCAGCTTTTTGAAGAACGAACCGATTATATTACAATTTTCTGTAACATAAATTTGAAATCCTCTAGCTACTTATAAAGTTTCTACCAAGTATATTTCAGTTAAGATCCTGTCCTCAAAGACCTGGTCCTCTTTTTTATCGCAGTTACCACACTTTTTGAACATTAATCTTCTTTTTGAAGAAAAACTTTCGTTTACTCACTACAGCCGTAAATTAAAAATCGTGTTACTTTAAAAGTAACTTTAGTTAAAAGTTTTCATTCATTTATTAAATATTGTGTTAATGTTAAAATTAATTTGTGAACACCTTCTACTGCTTGAGGAAGTATTCTTTAATTGGGTTCTAAGGATATCATTTCAATGGGATTTGGTTCAATCAACTTAGATGACAATTTGGCTATTTTCTGCATAATGAATTTTTCTTTTTAACGTCAGCTACTAACATTTTCGAACGTTATTGATGCATTCTTTTTTTCGAGAATTATACGCTTGATTGTTACTTCCAGTGCATAGGTTACTTTAGCTATGGGGACCAAGATCTCAGGTTCTTATAAAAAAAAAGAATCGTTGGGAATACCGCGGAAATAAATAAGGTCCCAAAACTAAGTTTGTTAAAAGATTTTCAAATGCTATAAAATCATATAAATTTGAGTGCTGTTTATGGTTATTAAAACGGGCCATGGGCTCAACGGGCGGATCAACTAGTAAAGTACATATAAATGAACTTTGTAAGAGGATTTCGTGTTACTTCTTCTAAATTTACGTAAAACAAAAATTACATTAATTGATGCTTTTCTTACTTTAAAATCACATACATCAGGTACTAGGTAGAATTATACATAGTAGTAAAACAGAGAACAAAATATTAAACGTTGTGCGGAGTGTATATTTAAATAAATAAAATATGAATTAATGCTGTTTTGAAAAACCTTATTTTCAAATATAGTTTTAAAAAGTTACATAATTGTATATTCCTTTTTTTATTTTTTTCATGAAAAGTTGAATTTACAATTACATTCTGTTTGAGGATTTTTTCCCAAGAATGTATTGTGAATCAAGTTACACTAATTTGATCTTTAATATTTCCTCAAAAAGTTTTCGTAGATTTTTTTGTTCCAGTTTACTTAGAAATGAAAAATGTATTTAATGTCTTATTTTAAAATATTATTTTATATTTTATATTAATTACAATTTTCAAGTCAAGTAATTTTATAAAAACACATCTTTAAGCGTTTAATGTTAAATGTCTAATTCAACTACATTATAGACTTCAGTAAAATACACGAACTTTTAATTTTAGAGCGACAATGTTTTACAAAACAAAAGTAGAGTTATTAGTTACAATGAAGATAAAAAAGTTTGTTTTGTTTTGTTGAAAATTAAATATTTCACATTTTGCTAAAAAAGATAGCTAAAAGATAGGTTGAAAAAATAACTAAAATGCATGACCTTTATGAAATTATTATATTTTTAGCAATAAAGAAGCTAGAATAGGTTATTAAGTTTTTAAAATGATAGATTAGAAAAATCATTTCGAGTAACAAATGTCTGCAAAGGAAACTAATAAAGTGTTAGTTATTTAATAATGTTTGATTACTTTCAAAATCTTTTTTAAAATAAGCAAAAAATACATTTACTAGCCACAAACAGTTTCTTTAAATAACAGAATATTGAAAAAAAATGACTATCGTTGAATTTTATTTATTTTTTATTGGCATTCAATAATAATAATCGATTCTAAAATTAAGTACCTTTCGTCACCAGTGTCTCTTCTTGGGTCCGTTGTATGCCGAGCTCCTCCCCGAACTCGTCCCCGTACCAGACGAGCAGCTCTGTGTAGGCCTTGACCTCCTTGTAGACCCTGTACCAGATTTGGCCGTGGTACTGGAAGGCGATCAGGTTCTGGCGCTCCTCGCACACCGCACAGTTCACGAAACGCATCCAGTTCGAGACAGAAGGGTCCACGCCCTCCACGTAGTGGAGGACTCGTCCGCATCTGCGTATCTAGAAAGAAAAAAATAATAACCTGGCTGATATTTTAAGAAATTGAAGAAGTGCATAAAAAACGAACAGCAGTAATAACGTTATTTTTTTCTAATTTCTTTCCATGTTAGTTGAATTGCATATATAGGAATAAATGGGAAATCTCCAGTTCAAGAAAGTTTTTGCTACATTCATAAATGTGCATTTTTATCAAAATGTCCCTTTCTCTGGCAATACTAACTTTTGAGTTTCCTATTGTATTGCATTACCATTTCATCAAAATTTCCTTACTAGACAGTTTGTAATAATATCTATTATCTAATGATTAATACTTTTATGTTTGGTTATTATTTATTTATCATTCTTTTAAACAGAATGATTCTTTTTTTTTTTTAAGGAAACATTGAATTGATTTCCACTTAGGATTTCACTCTTCACAAACTAGTCATTTCCTCGACAAAATGTGTTCATTCATTCGGATTTTGATTGTATTACAACGAACATAAAATGTGAAACTTTTGCTGCTTTCCTAAACCACCGGCTTGGTAAGAATTTTAGTGTGACTGACTAAATTGAAATGTGTTATTAAAACTGATATTAAACATCTCAAGCTATCACTTTGGAGATTTTGATCTCACCGCAACCACTGAATCTGGCAATCTTTTTTAAAACACACCGATAATCCGCAGCATATTTTTGTCAAGCTAATTTTATCTAAAAAAAAACGGCTAAAACAATTTGATTTAATTTTGTTGCCTATCTTTTCGGATAGAGGGATATACAATAATACAATTAGGTTAGGTTGCATGTTGAAGAACATTCGATTAGTGGGTCATTTTTGGTCACGATTGGTCATGGTCAAGCTAATTGCATCTGAAAATGGCTCAAGCGATTTTGGCAAAATTTTGTATTATAATGTTTCCGGACACGAGATGATCATTGAGCTTTATCACATACTTGGAAATTCTCAATTAGTAGACCTTTATTTGGTCAATACGGAATCAAATAATTTTACCTAGAAAACGACTTTAACTATTTAAATTAAAATTGCAATCTATCATTTTCGGTATCGAGAAATCCGGCTTCAGTCAAATATTCAAGAAATTTTGATGAGCGAACCATATTAGGACACTATGTATCCAGATAAACTTAATTTTATATAAAAAACGGCTCTAGTGATTTTTTTTTTTTTTGTATTAGACCGTTTCTGGGCACGACGAGATCATTAGGCAAGGCTACATGTTCGAGAAATTTTGATTAGTGGGTCATCGTGGTTCAACGGATCAAACTAATTTTAACTATAAAACGGCTTTGATTAAATTTTGTATTCTATCGAGAGCTCTCGGTTAGCTCGCATGTTCAGAAAATCTTATTAGTGGGACGTTTTAGGTCTCTATGCGTCCGGAACAAATTAACTATTTCTAAAGGATGGCTAAAACTACATTGACACACTGTTTTCATGAAATTCTTATCATTGGGCCAAAATTAAAAGTTTTGTCAGGGTATCGAATCTACAGTGTTCAAGAACATAGAAAACTGCACCAGCTTAGCAACAAATTAATGATGAATTTTATAAGACATAATAAATATGTATTTATATATCACTACACAAACATCCTAAGCAGAGTTAGTGAAGCCTTACCTCCCATGCGTATCCACTATCTTTCGCTTCCTTGCGCGGCTTGATGATCTTTCCCTTGTAAGGTCCGAACACGTAACCCTTGCTTAGGTCTCTTTCGGCCCGAATGCCGATTCCGGCTCCTCTGATGCCTGATCGGCACACGGACAGGTAATCGGGGCAGGTGTTCCATGCGTGTCTTGAACCACGGGGAGTCTGAAAATAAATAAAAAATATATAAAATATACTTTACACATGTAAATATTAATTTTGTTATTGCTACTGAATTATTAATAACTAAGTGATTTCATTTTGAACCCTTAGGCATTAATCTGATCTGAGATAATAAAACTATGTATATTTGAGATCAGTGTTGAATGAGCTTAGGTATTTTAACGGAAATCTTTCAAAACAAGACTACCGTTGGAGATAAACGCTGTCTTCGGCTCTTTACGCGCTCGAATTTCAATGAAAATCTGTTCAAATGAGCCTAGAGCCTTCAATTACTTATTGATAGTTGGACTTTCCATTTAAAAAAAAAAAGAGAGAGAGAGTTATTCACAGATAATTTTCGAAAGGATGACACTGACAACGACCCCCGTTATTGAAACCCAATGAGCTAAAATTGGCAAAAAGTACTGAGTTAATATTTTCTAATTTATTCATATGTAATTTCTGTATGAACATGAAAAAATTCTCGCTCAAGTCCTCATATAACCTGAAACTATCTACAATCTTAAATTAATGAATCCAAGAAAGCCTGCGATTCAATGTAGAAATTGTAAGCCATCTGACACAAGGTAGAAATTATAGTACTACTATTAATAATTTAAATGACATTAATTACTGTGGTTTAGCTTCTGTCCTGCCTAAACATTATTCTGTTCAATTACATATGTGAAAACTAGTCGTTGGGGGCCACCGTAATACTTACCCATCCTGGAAACAAAACGTGTGTAAACTATTGCAAAATGCATTGCAATTCCCAAACAAAATATAAACGCATATATAAGTATTTTTAACTCATAATCATGCTCTATTAATGAATTGCTGATAAAACAATTTCGACAAATTGTATAAAACGCCAAACTATTCAAGTAGCACTGAATTGCATAAAAGAAACATCCTTATAACTCCAAAAATAATAATCATATTAACTAACGGTTTATTGCATCGAATTAAGTGTCTCATTTCCAATTAAAACGTATCTTTGAATTGAAATTTCAGTAAAATACAGGGTCATGAAAAAAAAAAAATGTGGAAAACAGGATTAGAAATATCTCAACAACTAATAATCCGATCGACTTCGTTTTATATGCAAAATTTGTACTATTTTATTGCTTTTTACGTCCACTCCTTAAAAAAAAATTCGAAAATTTTTATATACTTTTCATGTGAACGAATTTTTCGAGAGACCGAAAAAACTAGTTCCGTATAATCGAGGTTACTGATATTAAATAGGCTTCGTCCCATTCTTACATACTAAGTACATACAAAATTTCATGTCCCTATCTCAATTTGTTCGGGAGATAGAGCGGTTACAGACAGACAGACAGACACACAGACGGACGGACGGCAATTTTTTTTCTAAAAATATGTTTTTCGGAATCTCCAGTGTCCGAAACGTGTAAATCCGTCAAAAATTATTTTTTGATTTTCAAAAGATTGCAAGACTTATCCTATACTACGTATGATGGGTAAGTAAACTAGTCGTTGGGGGGGGGGGGGGGGCACCGTAATACTTACCCATCATGGATATGTATATGAAAATAAAACATGTGAAAACTATTAATACAATGCATTGCAATTCATAAACAAAATTTAAATATTGTTAATATACATAGTAATGCTTTATTAAAGAACTGCTGATGTACCAATTTCGACAAATTATATAAAACGCCAAACTACTCAAGTAGTACCGAACTGCGTAAAAGAAACATCCTTATAACTCCAAAAATATTAATTCTATTAACTAACAATTAACTGTGTCGGATTAAGCGTCTCATTTCCAATTAAAATATATTGAAATTTGAATGAAATACAGGGTCATGAAAAATCGAAGAATGTGGAAAACAGGATTACAAATATTTCGGCAACTAATAATCCGATCGACTTCGTTCTATATGCAAAATGTGTGTTATTTTATTGCCTTTTACGTCCATTCCTTAAAACAAAACAATTCGAAAATTTTTATATATCTTTCCTCAGAACGAATTTTTCGAGGGTCCGAAAAAAATAGTTCTGGATAATCGAGGTTGCTGATATTAAATAAGCTTCGTCCCATTCTTACATACTAACTACATACAAAATTTCAAGTCTCTATCTCAATTTGTTCGGGACATAGTTTACAGACAGACAGACGGACGGCAAAATTTTTTTTTTAAATATGTTTTTCGGAATCTCCACTATCTAAAACGTGTAAATCCGCCCAAATTTTTTTTTCGATTTTCAAAACGATTGCAAGATTTACCCTATACTACATATGATGGGTAAGTAAAAAGGAATAAATTCATTTACTTCAAGACTTGAATTACAATCAAAAATCTTCTTTTTAACGTTTACAGTTTTGTGTAAAACAGATACAGGATTTTTGTTTGTGAGATCCATTGACTCTTTATTATACGGGGTGCATTTAAACGAAATCGAGATTTTAACGTTTGATAGTATTTATTAAGCAATCATAAAATTTAAAATTACAATTGGTATGTAAAATTAAAGAGCAACTCAAGCAGACGTACTTACAAGCTTACAATTATGTGAGCACCTTTCATCACACGGCACACATCAATTCGATAGCTCAATTCTTCCCAAAAGTTGATTAATGTTTGTGAGGTCATTACTGCAACGGTCAGATGGTAGTGAAGAAACATACATATGGTCTTTTAAGAACCTTCACAAGTAGGAATCACACGGAGTCAAAACGGGTGAGTGTCTAGCAGCACGTATTTGCCAATCAACGTTTGGAAAGAACTGAGCGATAGAATTAATACGTCGCATTGAATATTTGTAAGATTGCACGTAAAACTGCTCGAGCTGCAATTTCATTTCATGTATTAATTATATAATTTTAAATTTTGTGTAATAAATACTACCAAGCGTTAAAATACCGATATTTATTTTGAAACATCACTTACATTGAATAAAATTTTGAGAAATGTTCTACAGATTTTTAGAAATCATTTTTTTATGAAGTTTTTGCTCATTTAATCCTTTTAAATTTCGATTTTTATTCATTTATTTATTTAGAATTTGATTATTTACCGATAATCGCTCATTATGGCTGATTTAAATCTTGAAAGTAACTACCATGCAAAATTCTAATACATTCCATAATAATCGCATTTTAGAAAAATTTTTGCTCTGGGACCGTTTATGGGGCAGGTGTACCGAAAAGAAAAATGACCGATTTTCAAACAGAGGTTGGCTACAAATATTTTATATTAAAATTTATGATATTTCCATACTAAATGCTAGTCAGCTTTAAAATAATAAGTTTTTTCATAAATAATTCTTTTCACATCGCTATTTTAATTCATATAGACATTATTTTGTAAATGTGATATAAAAAACTTCATTTAGAAGAGCAAAATGCAAACGATTCCATTTGTAATATCCCCTATACATGCACCACGTTTGATAGGAACCTGGACAAAACTGCGCATGGGCGAAAAGAGCTAGCCCATATCGAAAATGGGGAAGTTCGTACCATCTCAAGATGAGTTTGTTTATTAAACATCCTAGATATGTCGAATTTATTTGGCAAATACCTTTTTGTTTCTGTCATTGAATTATATATTTTTATATATCACATTGTAATTCTGTTTTATTAAGATAAGTTATAAAAAGGCAAATGTAATATAAAAGAAGATTTAAAGGTAAATTAAACTTTGCATAATAACTCTTCCCTCGCAATAACGGGCAATTTAATCTTTTTAGAATTAACGATTGCGTGGCGTGATTTTAAAAATTGCCAAATTGGCGATTTTCAAAAATTATTTCTTTACATTATTCTTTACATTATTTGTTGCATTATTTATTTATATTATTTGCATGCATTGGATATGAATATGGCATAGATATCATATACGCGGAGGGTTTGGTACGATTTTTTTCTAACGTCGGTTTGGAGAAAACCTTGTTTTCGAATACCAGATACACATACATTTTTGAATTATATTCTATTATTTTAAAAAAGAAATAACAATAAATAAAAAAATAAAATATATTAAAATTTAAAAAGTAATAGCCATAGAACAAAAACATTTTACATAATTTAAAAAAAGAAAAAATAAGGTAAATAAAAAGTTTATCAAAAAATAAACAACAATAGCAGGTTTACCATATTAGGCAAAATAATACCATTTTGGCGCCAAGTAATCCCAGTGAGTATATGACATAGATGTGCCCTGAATATTTAAGTTATTAGAATTGGCGATTTTCTCGGATAGCCGCCAAGTCAGGTGTCAAGCAATCGTTAAATCTGCGTTTTAGCCATAAGTATAAATGTAAAAAAAAGAGGAAAAAAAAGACATGTTTTATTAAAATTCACAAAAATGTAAGGGAATTGGAAAGGGTTATTCCGAGAACTGATAGAAGGTGCACAATCTATTTAGTTTAAAATAAAATTGCAGTCAGAACAAAAAATAGAAAACGATATTTAATATCATTTCCATGAATATGTAGAAGTAATCTCGGCCTCATAGGCTATTTCCCCTAAAGTCTGAATGGAATCGGCTTGACATTCTGCCAAGTCAGGACCTTACAAATATGGTATATCAGTAGTTATATACATGAATTGTCAATATTGGCTGACCAAACGTGATTTTGAAACATGCACAGATATCCAGAATCTTGCAACAGTATCTTAGACGGCATGCAGCTTCTACGTGTGACAATTTTACCCTTATTTAAGTGAAAACGCACCTTCAAGACTCAACAGGTGACTTACTTCTTTGTCTTTCATGAACTTCAACGGACCATGTTGAGGACAAGAACCCTCATACTGCTCACCACAGTCGTCGCAGTCTGCAAATAAAAAATTAGAAGGTTAAAAAATGTGGAATCATGGATTGCATTTCATTAAAAAAAAGGGGGCGATGAACTACAAGCTGATAAAAGAATTGTATTATTCCAGCTGCCGAATCATTTTAAACTGGATATAAAAATGTTTTTACTTTCTTTAAATTTCGTTAGAATTTTTTTAATCGATTAGAAAAAAATAATTGATCAATTGCAAGTTTTATTCGCATACAAGGAACGCTATACAAATATAGCTACGTTTCTACTGCTCAAAAAGGAGCTCTCCTAAATCCCTAGTTGCAAAGAAGCGTTTTTTTCTTTTCTTTTCTTTTCTTTTTTTTTTTTTTTTTTGATAAATGTTTAATTAAATCTCGGATAGTTTCGAACAATTTTTGTCAGAGATCATTATTAACATTTCCCCGCGTCAATTGGTACCAACAACACCCTTCATTTCCCACTCTGAGCTCCACAAAAATAACATTCATTAGTAACGGAAAAATAAGATTAAGAAAAAAACTATGTCACTTACTACAATCGTTATAGCTAAATTAACAATAATCTCCAATAATATTCCTAAACTTTTGATAATTTTAGTTCGATCAAATTTGGGTATAAATTGCGGATTATATTTTAGCATTAAATTTTCGACGATATTCCTGAAAATGTAATGCTTAAAAATTAAAACAATTTTATTTTTGAGTGATTTTGAGTGTTCCCTTTTAGAGTGATTATACATTTTTGATGGTAAGAAATTTGATCTTTCAGTTCTAGGATATTTTTACAGCAATACCTCCACACGACATTTTTCCCCATTTAAACTAATTTCTTAAAGTAGCGAAAGTAAACCTCTCCCCCTTTTTGCAGATAACATATTCTAATAATTTTAAATGATGCTTATAATTGGAACTTTCCTTAAATAAATACTAAAATTGGTAGTTGGGGATAGATATTTGGAATTTATAAATCCCCAGGATTTATATAATTTGCAAAATATATAAGAAATAGTGGGGAGATTGAGTTGTTAAATGGGCTTAGTTTCGGTACTTTAGGATAACTCCCCTAATTTTCTCCTACAAACAATTTCAAATGGCTAATAATCTATAAATACGTGGTTGAATAACGTTTATAACTTTCCCATATTTGAATTTTCCTTTTTCCATTGTATTCGAGAAGCGTGTTTGTGACATACAGACAAGCAGACACACGAGTAATCTTATATATATATATATAATATATATATATATAAGATAGAAGAACAATATATATTGTTCTTCTTTTTTAAATATTTTTCTAAATTTATAACTTTAAAATTTTGACAAATTTAAACATCAAAAGAAAATCAACAAATTTGAAAGAGACAACTTTTTTCAAACTTGTGCTTTTATTGACTTGATTATTTTCAATTATTTTAAAATTCAAAGAACTGAATCTTTTCCTGAAATGTATGAATAGTGCTTCCAGGTTTATAACAATTGGAACTTCCGGAACATACATAACTATGCTTAAAAAGAAAGGAAATCGATATCACTAGGATGTTAACGTTGAGCGGATGGAAAAATCAGTACATGTAAATTCATCAAGATTTTCGTATAAAGAAGGATACTTATACCTGAAAACACTGCCACGCATTGTGAAAAAAATACTTTTTTTTAAAATAATTTAAATTTTTAATTGCGCACATGAAATTAAAGAATATATAACATATAATGAACTTTTTTTATAATGCCTTTTAGAAATAATAATTTTATTCGTATTTTCACACAATCTCAAAATTTCAGCAGATAGGTAAATGCGTAAAACTCACAGATGTAATCGTCGTCGCTGGACACCTCTTCTTCCTGATAGCTGACCTTGGGGAGATTCCGCTTGGGATATCTCGGACGAGGTTCAGTGCCTGAGAAAGAAGAAATACTAAGAAACTAGAATATAAAATATAAAATAAAACGAAAATCAAACGAAAGTGAAAGAACAATGCAAAATTGAACATTTTAAAAATTAGAAAATGTTGTCATTTTTATCTGCTTTTAAGTTTAATAAATAAAATTCAATACAAACAAATTTAATAAGTAACAAGTTCTGTTAAAAAAAGTAAACTGAATATATATAAAAAATATTAGGTTAAATGTGAGTTTTGTTATTCTGTCTGAAAAATTTGAAAGTGTTTAAAATTGCAAGAGTTTTTCTTTCGTAATATAATTGATGGAAGTATTATTTTCGGGGGGGTTTTTTGTACATTCTATTACCATATAGAGACGATGCGTTTTAATTTAGTTTTCGCTTAATTACAAGGGCATTATTTATTATTTTAATATATTTTAATATGAGTGGGTATGCATTATTTATTATATAACATTCACAGATGTCATTGCTATTTTGAAAACATTTTTTCGGCAACACTGCTAAAATTTTCACTTTTTACGAATTTTAATTAGTGGGAACTCCTTCAAATTTTCGAACGTCTAACTGTTAATAAGAAATATGCGTCATACATTAGCGTATGATACGTTTTACGTGGTTATGTAAAATATACTTGGTAAATTTATAGAAACACAATCGACTTTAAGCATCTCTATCAGCATGACCTTGAATTGAAAACCATTTACATTGACGAAACACGCGTGTATCAATGTTCAAATATTGTAAAACATCGAAAACAATAACAAGCATATTTGTTAGATAAAGTCCGAAATAAAAATGCACACATGATATGCTGTAGCATTCTCATATGCATTTCAAATACGTAATGCAATTCTTCAACCTACGTCATTTTCAGCATGCTTTTCAAAGTTAACATTATCAGGCTATAAATATATTCCCACTATTGGTGACAAGATTAAAATGAATCCATTACGTATTATCTGGCAATAAATTACACCATTCATGAAAAAAAGTACCAACCTGGTGGTCTTTCACTGTCCGATAAGCAAGGTTTACGAAGAAGTTTCAGCCTGTCTAAGTTTTTGAGAGTTCCTTCCAGGATAAGATCTATATTCATTTCGTCATTTTCATCCGGTATAAAAGGTTCACTTTCGCCCAAAGAAAGATTTTCCTACAAAATGACAATAAATAAACAAACGAATATAAAGAATTAATATGCATCACTGCTTAAATAATAGCACCCGATGATGAAATTTCCCAATTTTAGAAATTCCATATTATTTTTCACCACTCCGTTAAAAAATATTGAAGAGAAAAACTTCTTTTTCTATTAAAATATTTCTAAATATTACTAGTAAAATAATTCCCATAATTACTTTTCACTATTCACTTAAAATGAAGCATATTCAGTTTACAATTAAGAATACTTTTCATTATAATAATTAAAAATACTTTTAATAAAAATTCAGTTATGGTGCAATTTAAATGGATTCGAAGAAGTTTGCAAATTTATTAAAATTAATATTGGATAAATTTAAAATATTGTTAAAACCAAGAAAAGTTTTTCAATTATAATTCTATGTCAAATTATTGAATGAAAACATACATTAGTGAAAGTATTTTTATACTAAATTTCTGAAAATTTCTAAAATTGTGTCCGACTTTATTTAATTTATATTCTTTAAATGCATTGCCTTAATTAATAATAAGCAATTATTAAAAATGGAAACAAAAATTTAAAGGGCATCAGAACTTATACATTTTGGATATTTTTATGCGAAAAAATTTCAAAATATTTGGGGATTGCTATAAAAAAAAAAAAAATAAAATAAAGAATATACTTAACATCACAAAAATTATTTTTAAGTTTTCAATTTGTCAGTCTATGTATAAAAGTATATCCAATAACAAACTTTATTGCAAATAATCATATACAAGTTATATGAATCATAAAAAGCACAATTCAACATTAGTATAACTAGTAGGAATGAAAACTATAAAATTTTCAACAGAAGAGTATTTTTTTTTTTAAAGCTTGTTAATACAAAATTGCAGCTCAATCTTGTTTCAAAATTTGTTTAAAAAACTGTATACATTCGAATTTTTCTTGAAATGATTAAAAACAAATTTAATTTTAGGACTTTTAAGTTTTAAAACTTCATAATTCCGTTTATCTAATGGCTTGGAGTTTGTCATCCGCAGGGTTCTCACTGTCGCTCACCTTTGAGCCAAATCGCGACAAAATGTTTTGTTTGGCGTGTAAATGTACAATCAGCCTAGCCAAATTACGAGTGCTTAATTTAATCTCTTCTTGTTTGCAAATACAGTCGAGATTCTTATCCACTTTGCTGAAAGATACATGTCACTTTAAATGCTTAATTACAACGTGCAATTTCCATTGCTCTATTTATATAGGTACTGGCCAGTCAAATTTTTCTTTCGGTTAGAGTCAAAATCTCGTAGCAATTTTCAGTGTACATTTTCACTATGGAAAGTTAAAGTCAGGTTTTTGAATTTTCATTTAAATTAAATGGAAAGTATGAAATATTTACGCAGTTAGGAAATGCTTACTAAAAACTGAATGCTTTACTTATTTTTAAGAGTTTTTGTAACGGGTCGTCAAATTTTCATTTCATAAGCCATTACAATTTTATTTAATTTTTTTTTAAGTATATTGGCGAAAAAGGAATACACAAAAGAGTTAAAGGTAGATTTTTCAGTGCTTCACACGAAATCTATTTTGCTATTTATATATTTTTTAACGAAATTTAAATTTCTTTTAAATTTAACGGAATTTTTTTACAATGCATTAGTGTAAGTCATAATATTAAACACGGATACACACAAAATTTGGGCAAAATTTTGAAATGATAATTTATTTTTTTCTACCAATGTAAGAATTCTAATTTTAAATTACAGAATAAGGAGTCAGAACTTTACGCAAATTAGATAAACATTGATTAACAAAAGATAAAAGATTTATCTACTTGGCTAAAAATAAAAGTTCAACCCAATTTTCTACAATCTTCTTTCTGCATAACAATTTCAATTTAGGAATCTAAATATTTTGCAGATGTAATATAGAACGCAAATCAACCGGTAACATATCTCTACCAATTTATGAAATTCATATAAACCAGTAAACGTCCGATTATCCGTCAATCCTGAGACCGACGGTATGGTGGGTAACTGAAAGACAATACAAGGCCGTTCCAAAAAATACATTTCTAATTGCCAATATATAAAAAAAGAATACTTAAATGCTTTTTATTATTTTAATCAATAAAAAGCATAACTCATTTTAAAAAATGAAATAACCCTATCGTCATCGTAAGCCTCATATGAGGGTCCTACTTCAAATTGCAGTATTTGAAAGAAAAAAAAAATAGGAAAGAAGAAAACACTTAAACTATTTAGAATGCACGGGAGGTTTCTAAATAGTTGCATAAATTGTACTTAGATGTCTGTATAAGATAATTTCTAGCTTTATTTAAAATTGCTGCTTTATTGTTTTAGTAGAAAAATGAACTAATTTTTGAGCGTCTTTATTTTTTGTGATGCTCAACTTTTCGAGCGAGGTAAAAAATATTTTGTTATTCTTCAGCCCTTTGTTACTCTTTTCTTTTTAATATTTGCGTGATTTCCAATTCATTTTAAACATAACAGATTCCTTAAAAATTGTGGAATTTTGTTCGGCTTTATATAAGGTTCGAACAAAATAATAATAGATAAATCATATTTACAAGAAAAAAAAATTGGATATGATTTATCCTTGGTAATTTAGAAGTATTAAAAGTAAGAAAGATTTTTTTCTCTATTTTTTATAACAATTTAATGACAAGAGGTTTAAAGATACAAATTTAGAATTTTACAGAGCATATAGTAATCTTTTTAATCAAAATTAATCTATTACACATTTTTGTTTGCTTTTTGCTTTTTTTTTTTCCTGCAGCAAGATTGTAAGTTCTGCGTAATAAAAGTACTTGGTATGTTTGAACTTCCTCTTGCTTCTCACATTCATTGATGCACTTAGAGAGCAAAGTGTTGACTTGTGCATAATTTACTCTTGAAACATTATTCTCTGATTTCCAACATTCATCCCTCTTAGATTCACAGTGTTTAAAATATTTTGAAAATTTTCATAATCTGTTAATTTTGGATAAATAATATAATTCTTGTCACATTCATGCCAGTCTGTAACTCTATCAGGAGAAATAATTTTAAAGCATGGTACGTTTGACTCCAATGCACATATATCCAAACACTAATAAATGCTTCATTATCTTGTGTGCTACCAATTGTGTTAGGCTAGTATTTATTTCAGATCTTTTTTTAAATAGATGAGTGGCGTTGCGGTTAACCAAGGTTAACAGTTGATAGAGTAAAGGATAATCGGAAATTTACTGTACTTTGTATTTACGGACATTTTTTCAGAATGAGCATTGAAAATAGCTTACCCAGTCAATGGTACTTCGAGGAACCCAGTTGCTTCGGCGCACTTCCGTTATTTCGATGTCATCTAAAAAATTAATGACAGTCTCATTAAAATTGCAATGAAATATCTAATAAAATTAAGGATAAAAATCTTAAAGAAAGAAATTCTAAAAAAAGCAAATGAAGACCAGTATGCTGCGGAAAGAAAAAATAAATTAGTACAATAAAATAACAAAAAAATGCTTTTTTCACAAATCATCTGTTTTAAATTTTACCTTAGATCGTTTAAAATAAATATCTTCACGTTAATTAACAAGTAAGAAAAATCATGCGTTAAACATAGATTATGAAGCACTTTTCAACACTTCATGAAATCTTGAACAAAACTTCGTTATTTTGGGAAATAATAGTATATAGACAAATATAACCTAAATATGTATTCCAGTACTTTTGAACAGCCCTGTATTTTATCTGTCAGTTAATATAATGGGAAAAATTAGTTTAGCAAGAAAATGCTCAGTAGCTTGAAATTTCCTTTTCAGCAATTCATACTATTAGATGAGAACATACTTAAATACTGTTGTTCAGCCCTGTAGTTTTCCTTGTACCTTTATTACACGTCAACATTAACTAAAATTATTGTAATGTAAAACACCTTTAAAACAACTGAAATCACATTCTTATAAATCATCATTCATAGGCGTCCATGTACCGCATTCTTTGCGTGGCCCTGTATATCCCTTTATCTATATTCTGCAAACATTTCTCAGCAAATTGAATGCAGTTCAGCGTAAAAATGCATAACTTATTGAACGACCTTTAAGCAATTTACTTTCATATTCAGTAACGTTGGCGAGCTCTTTTGGGTAGCCCTGTAAATCAACAATAACATTTATACTCACCATATAATGTGCATATATTTAGGGAAATCTAAACGCGCATATCATAATTAAAATGCATTACATCCCTCCTTCAGCCATTATCGGACACATATATGGCACTTCGGAAAGAATATACTATATAAATCTTTTGTATGGCCCTGTAACTGCTATGTACTTCATATTATGCAACACGTTATCGTATAAATTATATTAAGCTTCAGTGACATTTATCAATTTAAATATACATGAAATAGTTTAATATATTTAAAATTTGTCGCACACAATTCCCCCTTTACCATTATCTAATGAAATTTTTTTGTGCGGCCCTGTAAATGAATAATAGCTATATTTTCGCTCCATACATTACAAAATGCATATTTTAGTTCACTTTGCGAATCCATATGAATATGAGTATGTTTGACAGTGTGCAAACACCTTTAAAATTCATTCGAACGATTTTTTTCCATAGGCCGTAATGTAATCGAAAATTTTTGACTCTCTCTGTAAATAAACCAATTATGGTAGAAATTTCTTTACAGTAGGGTTCGTGCTAGGGTAAACATCAATAACGTATGAAAATTTTATATCAATCCGAGTATATTTACGGGAGTTAGAGCGCGGACAGACGGACAGACTGCCATCCGGCCAGACGGACAGACAAACCGAAATGCATAAGCGCTTTTCAAATTTGTTGGAAAGTGCTAAAAATTACGTTTAATCTTAAACAATCGTCTGGCCCCTAGTTTCTCCAAACATTTTTAAGCTATAGCATAGCTTTTATAGCGGGCATTGAGCGTTAAAACACGCGAAGCGTTGAAAACGTTTAATTTTTTTATTTTATTGAATAAATGACGAAGTCTGGCGAAGTCTGCCGAACTGAAACGACGTTAGCCGGAGTGTTAGTGTTTTTTTTCTCGTTACGGACTTTCTAGATTCAGTCGCCGCGCTCAAAGCCCGCGATAAAAGCTGTGTAATACTTTAATACGTGTGACACTCGGGGACTGCCGCGGTAAAGCTATTGCATAGCATTTTTTATCAATTTATGCAACTATAATTATTTATTTATTTTAGGTCGATTTCGTAAGAAATACGGCCTATTTCAATCGCACCAGTTTATCTATCTATCTATCTATATATATATATATATATCACTTTTTTATGGACACGATAACTTCTATAATTCTTCACCAATCTCCACCAAACTGGTACATAAAATCAAAAGGGATAAAATCTTGGCTAAGTTCGTCAATGAGCAAAATCGGACCAAGGGGATCGGAATCTTGAAAGATTTTTGATTAATTTAGAAGTGGGCTCAAGGGACGAAAAAAAACAGGGATTTTGAGAGAAAAAAATTCATAACTTCGTCAATTTTCAAGATATGAAGTCCAACTAAATTTTTTGTAAATGTTCTTAAAATTATCTAAAACTTTTGTATTTACAAGTTTTTGATAGGACCAACTTTTACCGATGAAAAAAATTAAAAACGAAAAGAAAAAGGGCGCTGAAAAAAGAGAAAAATCCATAACTCCGTCAATTTTTAAGATATCAAATCTGATTAAATTTATTTTACATCTTCTCAAAAATATCTACAATTTTTATATTGACAAGTTTTTCATAGGACCAACTCGTATAGCAAAAAGAAATTAAACAAAAATTGGAGTTGGAGAAAAAACCTCAAATCCAAACTGCTTATATTCTGACTCATTTTTAAATTCATTTTTGATTTTAAACGCATCAAAATGGTAGATCCTCTTATTTAGAAACAGTATAAAGTGACGCATTGGTCAATTTTCTGATAAAGACAGAATATATTTCAAAAAAGGCTACCAAAAAGGATATTTTGAACAGAATTTCCGAAAGTTACCGGGACTGAAAATTGAAGGAAGTATTCAAATAAGAAATAGCATTTTTTTCTGACTCGTTTTTAAATCCATTTTTGTTCTCAAACGTTTCCAATTTACAGATCCTCTTATTTAGGAACTATATAATGTGATGCATTGGTCAGTTTTTTGATAAAGACGGAATATATTTCAAAAAAGGCTACCAAAAAGGGCATTTTGAACAGAATTTTCAGAAATCATCATGACTGAAAATTTAAGGAAGTGTTCAAATAAGAAATTGCGTTTTTTTCTGACTCGTTTTTAAATTCATTTTTGCTCTCAAATGCATCCAATTTACAGATCCTCGGTTTTTTGATAAAGACAGAATATATTTTGAAAAAGGCTACCAAAAAGGGTATTTTGAACAGAATTTCCCGAAGTCTTCGTGATTTGAATATTTAAGGAAGTTTTCACATAGCAAATTACGTTTTTTATGAATCGTTTTAAAATCCATTTTCGCTCTCAAACGCATCCAATTTACAGATCCTCTTATTTAGGAACTATATACTGTGACACATTGGCCAGTTTTTTGATAAAGATAGAATATATTTTTAAAAATGCTGTCAAAGTGAGTATTTCGCACAAAATTTTTCGAAGCAATCATGATTAAAGAATTAAGGATGTATTCAAACAACAAATCGGTTATTTTATGACTCATTTTTAAATTCAATTTTTTTCTCAAATGCATTCAACTGAGTTTTTTGTTATTTAGGAACTGTATAATGTACTGTTTTGGTCGATTTTTTAATAAATTCAGAATCTATTTCAAAATATGTTGTCAAAATGGGCATTTGAGCTGAATTTTTCTTAAGATGTTCTGATAAAACCAATTTTTGCAGAAAAATGAAATAAAATTTTTTTTCATAAACGGCCAAATGAAGTTATTATACTGGGTTTATCTCTAATCACATTTTTTTGTTGTTGTTGTTGAAATGAGCACTCTTCGAAATCTACCTCCGCCTATAGGCCCAGCCGACAGGGATTTTTTTTTATTTATGCAGTTTTTCTGTCTTTGATATTAATTCAAGTTTTTCCTTTTTCTTTGATATTAATTCAAGTTACACTTTTTGGGCGTGATGACCAATAAGAAAACAATTTTTTTCTTTTATTGAATAAATGAAAAGTCTGCCGAACTGAAACGACGTTAGCCGGAGTGTTAGGATTTTTTTTTCTCTTTACGGAATTTCTAGATTCGGTCGCCGCGCTCAAAGCACGAGATATAAGCTATGCAATAGCTTAAAAATAAATAAATAATTATAATTGCATAGGTTGATAAAAAAATGCTATGCTATAGCTTCACCGCGGCAGTCCCCGAGTGCCACACGTATTTTTTTTATGAAACTAGTGATACTGGCAACGACGTGGCAGAAGGCTTTTTTTAACTACTCTATTGCAAATATTTTCCTAGATTGAACCAAATTTTTGCGCTCAATAGCTGCCACTCTATGACGTTGAAAACTTGAATCAATATTTTGAGCGCCTGTTGAAGCATAGTTCCAGTATTCGGAATGAGTTTGAAATAGGAAGCTCCAAAATGGTGTTTCGATATTTCACTATATTATAGTGGCAGCTACTCAGCACCCAGATTTGCTTCAAACAATAAAAAAATTTTCAGCAGTTTAAATAAATGATTTACAAGGTTGGATCAACACAATTGAAGTTAATCCAACAGTGTAAAAAATATCGATATCAAGACACGAAGCTACTTGACTTGTCTAGCCCTGTCAAAGGTCTACCTAATTGAGAAATATCCACTGGCTGCATTGTTCAATTCTATTTGTTGGGCATCATCGCGAAATGCATCGCTAGTTTCATTCATCCGAGGTATAACTAAAACGTTTTACAAGGGGATACTTTAAAATAGCACAGAAACTCCTCTATACCACTTAATCAGGTCATAATGAGAAAAAAAATTATATCTTTTTCAAATGAATAAATTATCATCAACTAGAGAGATGCTAACAAGGAAGGTCTCCATACGGGCATACTCAGAAAATTCTGAAAAAAATTACAGAATGTTCTTCTCATCTGGATATATACGTTTGTAAAAAATTTTTTGATGGAACCCCGTTAGAACGTTCGCAAAAAAATAATGAACATTTCTTTTATTTGGCGATTTATCATCGGCTGGCGACGGAATAAAATTTCAAAAAATATTTTTTTGAAATTTTAAGATAAAAATGTTTCATCTTAATCTCGTTAAAAGAAATTTTATTTATATAACATTAGTTTTGTCAGCTTTAGTGTGTTTTAACTATATTTGCCATATTTGTCATAATGTATTTAAAAAAAAATTAACTGTAAAATTTTACGAATTAAAACAAAATTTAAATTACTTAAAATTGTTTCAATCTCAAAATTCATTCCAATCTAACTGAGCTCTGTCGATTCAATTTTGTTGCTATGGAAACAAAAACGTCTCCAATATTGAAATGCGTTACTGCAGCATTCTCCATCTGGCCTTTATTTTGTTATAACGCTTAAATATATGAAAAAATACTTTTCAATATGAAAGTATTTTTTATAAAAGAAAAGTTATTTTTAAAGTGATAACATTAAATAACTGTAGCAAAAGCAACAGAAATAGGTAACATAAAATACATCTATATGTCAAACTCTCTCATTATTCAAATTTAAATTCATTAAATGCAATTTACACGTCTAAAATTTAACTGACAAGAAATTTTCAGGTGCATTAAAATCGTTTGCTTTTGGCGAGGGAAAATGCTGCTCGACAAATCGCGTAAAACTTTCATCTTTTCGCGCCAAATACTCAAAAGTATTTTATTTTTTTACCGAGTTTCTTCTGTAATTCCGCCGATATATTTCACTGATCCTTTGTTACACACATGAGTAGTTTAATCAGTATTTTTTCCAAAATATTCTGAGTATGACCAGTATGGAGACCTTCCTTGTAAGTTGAGATTTATTCTGACAGACCGTCTTTTAGCTCTGCTAGAAATAACATCGACTTTGCTAATCTGAACTTCAAGACGATTAATTAGATTGTTGCTTCGAAAAAAAAATATCCAGCAAATTTACATTAAATGACATAAAGATGTTTGGTTTACCTTCAGTTTCTTCGATAGCCGGTCGACGATTACTTGTAACATTTATCGACGGATTTAGTGTAGACGTCTCTGGGCATCATGTTTTAAAAGAATATCTTAAAAAGAATATCTTAATCTTGTTTAAAAAGAATATCTTAAAATAATAAAAGAAAAAACGAAATCACATATTGCGCATAAATTGTAAAACGTATTTTTAAAACGAACTTTTAAAAAATTCCTTAAAAGTCGGAATTTAGAGATATTTTTCAACTGCTAACATATTTTAGAGTGTTTTTTCATGCTGAATCGAATGGTATTAAGCAAATTCTTTTAAATCCAGTAGTTCGTGATATACCTCACATTTTTCTAATTTGGCGATGTCTTCGGCGCATAAACCTGCAATTTTCAATCCTTATCTATATATATATATATAAAGTCCAGATTTCGTATTAATCACAGCCAAAAAAAATTTACAGAACCAAAAATCTTGAAAATTGGGATAAAAATACTGCTTATAACATAGAGTGCCGTTAAGAAGGGATTTTCGAAAATTCCACACTTAAACGGGGCAAAAATAAAGAACGAACTTTTAGAAAATTCTTTAAAAATAGGAATTAACGGATATTTTTCAACTGCTAACATATTTTAGAGTGTTTTTTCAATCGAATGGCACTAAGCAAATTCTTTTAAATCCAGTAGATCGTGAGATACCAGCATAGCGGGCGAAGGATGCTAGTTAAACTTGTAAATAGAAAATCATTTCAACAGAGACATGATATAATAAACAATAGCATTAAATAAAGCCTGAATGCTATTATGAAAATTCTGAGACTGTGAAAAAAACTTTTAAAAGCAGGCTTTGTTTTTTTTTTTAATTTTATAATATAGTCATATAAAATGAAAAATAAATATTTCTTTTAATACAAATAAATGAAAAAAATGTCTATTATTTAATATTATCCAAGAAAATATAATTTATTGGAGAGAAATGATTATGAAAAATCAATTTTTCAACATTTCCATTTTTTTCGAAAACCCCCGGAAAAAAAACGGTTTTTTTTTTCCACTACTTCAATTTTTTGTAGAAAATTTACATCTCCATACATTTTAATATTTTGAAATTCGGTATCACAGTCAAAAATAAATCGTGATATATGTTCGTTATGGGGATTATAATAATATGAAATTCGTGCAAAAGTTCTTGAGATATGGCTTTCATTAAAGTCGCATAAATAATGAAAAATCAAGTATAGCAGTGTCACTTTTTAAGGGATTTGCACTAAAACCTCGTTATCAAAAACTTATGTCAAAACCTAGCTGAATGTGAATCTTGATAAAAATCCATGCATTAGTTTTTGAGATAGAGGTGTTGAAAAAATCGTTAAAAATCCATTATAGTATCGCTACCTAATCGGCGATTAGTACCTAAACCTTAGAAGAACAAATTGTGCAAACGTCGAATTGAATCTAAGGTTAGGTAATTTTTCATGTTTTTATTGTTTAGACAGAGCTATTTGCAGAAATCGTGAATAATGCAACATGATAGCGGCACCTGTTGAGCGATTTACGCCAACGCATAAACAGCATCAATTCAAACCAAGGATTAATTGAATTTGAAGCTTAAAGAAAATCCGTGCATTAGTTCTTGAGCTAGATCAATTGCTGAAATCTCGAAAAAGGGAGCAAAGCAGCACCCCCTGTTGAATGATTCACCTCAATAAAAAGAACAACGCTCAATTATATCAGGTACTAATTGAATAAAAATTATTATTAAATTCTGTACATTGTTGTTGAGTTAGATTGGCCATAAAATTCATGTCACATATAGATAGACAGACTAACAGACAGGCATTTTGAGAAAAAAAACACGTGATCTTTGACTATTAACATATATAAATACATCGGAAACTGGAAGGTAAAAATTTTCGCTAATCCAGTATTTTCTTTTCTGTAAATATGAGAGAAAGTATTACAATATGAATTTAACACATATGTAATAAAAAAATGGGTCCAAATGCTGAAATATTTGGTATTACAAAGCTTTCTATAAAAATTAAAAAGTTTCGTTGTGGGTCGCGACTATGCAACTAATCCGAACGTGAAAAAATACTTTTTGGTGTAGTTTGCGGCGAAACTAACCAAAATACATTAAATATAAATACATAAAAATGCACAATTACATAAAATTTATATAAATATATGAACAAAAAATTAAAGTTTCCAATTAAAATCCTTCTCTTTTATATTCTGTTCTTACATCGTGTTGGATTGCCTAGACTACAAAGTTACTGCTTCTTCAAATCCAATATTTATTAAATATTTTTAAAAAAATCAAGTGCAGTTAGGAATATTTTGTCTCTTAGTTTACAACCAGCGAATTGAATGAAAATATATCATGCATTTATTATAAGGTATTTCGTCTAAAATTAATTCAGAAACTATATTTATTCATTTTTTTGTAATTCTCATTTTTTAAAAATGCAATTTTTCAAAATTCTATCTTTATAAATAAAATCTCCTAAAAAAAAACTCTTAGTATACCATTCTCCTTATTAGAAGAAATTGATGAAAGGGAATTTTCAACTGAAATATGTCTATCGCTTGGATGAAGTAAATTTTATTTTAATAGATACAACACTCTTTATCATATTTAGAGCTGCTAAAAAAAAAAAAAAAAAAAAAAAAAGGATAATTTTCCAATTGTAGATGGGAACAACTGAAATTCGGTTTTGAAATACGTTATACTCTTCCATATGATGAAATGAGACGAAATATTTATTTTTTTTTTTTTTTTACCTGCGCAGCTTTGCTACATCATTCTGAAGTTTGGAAAGCGCTTCATAATCTGTGCTTGGCGCATGATTTTTTTTTCTTTCTTGTTAATATCGAAAACATGAGGTGATCAATTCCAGGAGTAAAAATGCCATAAGTTTACTAATTAAGCATCAATGTAACAGACACTTATTCCAAAATTTAAAAAAAAAAAATCAAATTTTGCAAGTAGTAAAGTTATATATTTTTATAACATTTAACATAAATTATGTAACTTTTTAGGAAACTGCTAAAAAATATGTAACATTTAAAAAAAAAATATCATTTATCTTGCTCAGTAATTTTTCCAAGGAAACACTATAGAATTGTGATTTTTTTTTCTGTGCCTGTCAGGTATTTTTAACACTTTCAGTGCTACGCCATTCATGGGTGAAATTTTCATTTATATAATGATATAATCATGTAATAAATAAAAGATAAGTAAATTGTAAATACATTTTAGTAATTTCTTAAAACAATATACTATGTCTTAATTTTATATCATATTTTACACTGTCAGTCTCCGGCGACTGATGCGGTCAAAACGGAAAGATCAATGTCAGTCACCGGTGATTGACGTTGCACTTAACGTGCTGGAGTTGTAAACGGTAATCTAGATTATAAAACACACAAGAGAGACATGTGAAAATAAATACTAAAATCTAGATTTTCCTTGCGTAATTTTTTAATAAACCAAAAGCTTTGTGTCCTTTACTGACATTGACACATTTACATTAAATTGGAAAGTGTCATCATTACCACATTCATGCACACGTGTGCATGTGAAACCAAAGGTATGAAAGAGGTTTTTTTTAATAGATATATGATGAAGATCACATATAATTGCTGAAACGTCAGTGAAAGGTTACTTTGGAGACACGAAATTTTTTGGTTTCTGTCTGTCTGTTCCGCGATAACTAACGCAAAAAAAAAAAAAAAAAAAAAAAAAAAAAAAAAAAAAAAGGTTAGTTTGAAATTAAGTGGGTATGTTAGTGAGGCACTGGGATTAAGCTGTATAGTTTTTTGTTAGATTTGATTCCTTCGTTCGGAAAATATAGAATATTTTATTTTGCGCAATAATGCTTTTCTACGGCAAATCCAATGATTTTCATTTTTTTTTCCTTGAGAAAAAATGACCCATTTCATTAATGGATTTCAATGATAAATGGATACTAAAATTTACCAGTTAAATTATTCGTATTGTTTAGAAATTTTGTCTACGCATTTGTCAGATTTTTAAAATTATTACTGTAAATTTCGGAGATTTTTTATAAATGTGTTCCAATAATATAAACTGATTTGTTTTAGAGATTTACTAATTTCAAATGTATTTATTTCATTTTTTTTATTTTATCTTAATGATTGGTAAGCAACCATTCATCCTAATCCTTATTTTTATAATGTTATAAATTTGAATGCGTGGTACGAAAATTTAAATTAAGTCAACTTCAAAACTGATGAATTAATTGATGTCTTTGTATCTTTGCGTATAAATATAACATAGGCCAGAAAAGAACATAGGCTATGTTTTATTAATTTTATTCAAATGTTTTCCTTAATAATTCAAAAATTCCTTCTTTTTCATACAGAATTAATAACAATTTTTTAGATAAAATTTAACCAATTTCCTTTGTCGTTGCCAAAAAAAAAAATCAAAATCAGGAATAATTTTTCAACGGCAATAAGTTTCAATTGAGCAATTTCCATTCGAAAAATTAAACTAAGAAAAAATAAATATAACCTCAGAATTAAAATAAAAATAAATATAGAATTTGTTAAATATTAAACACGGAAATTTGTTTCGTAATAAGAATTTTTCTGACAAAAATGGGTGCAGAATTAGAAGTAAAAGAAATAAAAAATAATTATATTTTTAACAAATATTTCAATTGGTAAAATTTGACATCATAATTGAAATAAAACAGGAGTTTTATAGTAGTCGTTAAAAATACAAGAAACATGGATAACAATAACTCATGAATAATGACGTCATTGTCGAAACTTCAGTGAATGCTTATTTTGGCGACACAAAATTTATTGTTTTCCGCCTGTCAGTCTGTTCTTCTGTATGTCTGTCCGCGATAACTGCCACAAAATGCAATCAAAACTTCTTTTTTTCGGAAACAAAATTGTAAAACACTAGATTGCTGAGTTTACACTTTCGAAAGTTCCTGATATTTCAGATTTAAATGTTTGTGGTGGGCAGGTATGTAGAAATATGAGGATAATGAAAAATGCTTATTAAAACTGTTACTTATCCTTATAATTCAAAATGTATAAAGAAATACAATATATACGATATCCATTAGCAAATTGATAGAATGTTACAAATTTAAATTTAATGAGACTACGTTGCCTTCAGGGGGGCTCCGCTTCCCTGAAGAAATATACTATGTTATAATAAAAAAACAAAATTAATAGATCATGAAAATTTCAGAATATTCTAACATAACTAAAACTTTAATTTAACGCTTTTGATGTTTGAAAACTTCTTATTCTTATTTTATTCTTATAAATAATTATGCATTTTGAAAATTTTAAATTACAGTTTCCAGGAGGTTGAATATTACCTAAAGTGTGTTTAAAAAAATAATGTTCAAAGCTGACGTTGAGGCTCTTGATCTGCAGATTTACTAGTTTATAATAATAAATAAACAGATTTTCTGATGATAGACACATTGTTCTTTGGGGCCCCTCGTAATTAAGACAAGAGTAATGCAACGACAATATTGATGTTACAATTGATATATTTATTTATGATCCCACAAAACTTTTAATGTTTTTTCCTCACGGCAATTCAAGAAATAATGTAAATAAGCATCATCGCACTTTCTGGATAGTTATTTTTTCATTTATGAAAACAATCATTTTTATGCTTTTTAAACTTTTCAGTTTGTTAGATTTGTATGTGGATATCATTTCAATTAAACAAACAGTTCCACCTCCCCCCAAAATAGCTTTGATTATGGATATTTACCTATTTCTTATTGCACATTAAATCATAATAAGGACGCGTTAATATAATGGATTGAAAAACTTTTAAGAACACTCGCAATTTCAAATGACATAAAAAATCATTTCATATATAGTATATCTTAAAAACACATAAAGCAGATGGCAGCGATTATTAAATATTACCTTATTCTAAAATGATTTTTTTTTTTTTACAATTTTCCAATATTAATGACATCCATGCACAAAATATTAACATAAAAAAGCACACTGTCTGATCTAATTAATCTAATTAAATGAAGTTAAATTAAACGACGCTGTCTTAGTAATTAAATCTAAATATTTTCGCATAATAAAAGTTTAACTACTTAAAATAATTTTTAATATATAAAAAGCTTATTGATGATAATTCCATCTCAAATAATTCTAAACAAATGTAAAATTTTAATCGTTTTTGTTATCTTACCCATTTCTACGAGATCTTCATAATTGCTTTTCATCCTAAAGAAATTTTCTTTTTCGTAAACACTTAATTCACTCCACTCTCTTTTTTCGAAATATATTTTTAAAGTCTCGAAATCACTTTCGACAATTTCGTCTATATTTCGCTCGTCATATCGTTCGAATAATCTGCGACAGAAATGTTCTAAATATTGTTTTAATTATCGTTTGTTTCTCTTTTATTTACTGTTGCCACAAAACATTCAAATAAATCACGGAAATATGAAAACATGGAAAATGATTGTAGTTTTTTTTTTTCAAAAGTGTATTTAAATAATAATAATTATTTTTATAATAATGGTGGCCAAAGGATAATTAGGTTTTACAAAATAGAGAGTGAATAATAGTTTTATATAAGAATTTATTTATTTGTGTATAAAGAAAGGTTTTGTTCTTTTTCTGGTTGGAATATGCGTAGCCTAGATGGTATAACGATCCAATAATATTTACTGTGATCGTCTGCTGACATTTTTAGTTGTCATAGCTACTGAATTAGAAAGAATTGAAATATAATGCGATTTTTAAATAAAATTGGTTGCTAAAATGGCATAAAAATTCAAATAAAAATTTGATTTAGACATATTAATAAAGCAATAAAACAATTCAATTACATCCTATTTTCCAAGTTTTATCTATTCTATTCAATATTTGCATAATTAATAAAAAAATTAAGCCGTATGAAAATACACAATTAGAAAATGAAAAGCCAGAAAAAGAATGCAAGTTTTCTCGAGATTCTTAAGCATACTGACAGTGATATTTTATTCGTTATATATTATTTAATGATTTAAACACAAAAAATATATGAACATACGCGATACCTATTTAAAAACATACGATATATTTAATAGAAAAGGCAGACGCATTATTTACTAGAAAGTATTATTATTTTTTTGGTTGTCTATATGTATTTCGAATTGACGCATTTTTGAGATAATTAATGAAACAGATTTTCGTTCAAACTTTACTTGAGAGATATTACGGGAAATAGCTTATAAAAGTATTTTTAAAAATAATAATAAAAATAGAATAATTATTCATTTAATATAAAGCGTACTGATAAATTCTGAATAATTAGGACATACGTATGATCGTATCAAGAACGTTTCAAACTTGAAAAACTTGGCATAAAACTCAAATGCAAAGACTTTTACGTTGAGGTACGAGTAATGAGAAATGCGGCTTCCTGGATGAATTGTGTATCACCATAATTTAATTAGCTCCAGAATTATTAAGACCGAAATTCAAACATAGAAAAACAGCACTGAGGGGTCGAAGTCAAAATTAATATAGCATCGATTTATCGCAATTTGATGTAACTCCAGATATTTTTTCTTCACCTAAAGCTTTCACGGAGATCGTGAAATGCACAACATTATTAACGATATCTGTTGGTGGGTATATATCAAACATAACAATGAACACCAAAAAACAAAATTTAGCTGGCACACGCTTTCATAGTAAATCATGATTTATTTAAGGTTACTCGGAATTTTTTAGGAAACTGCAATGTCTAGAACTTTTTATGTAACTTCGACTCGGTTACAGATAAAATTTTAGCGTGATTACTGTAATTTTAGTAGATTTTTTGTAAAGCTACAGACTCCTGTAGCTTTACAAAAATTAAATTTGTAGATTTACATATTTTCCCTTACAGTATACAAATTAAATCTACGTAAGCATACAGTTTTCTGTAAATTTCCATCTGTACAATTCCAGATTTTTTTTTTTTTAGTCTAACAAAAATCTATCAAAAAATGCAGTTTGGTAAAACTCCTTGCGTTAGTTCTTGAAATAAAACTGTCAAAGAAAGCGTAAGAAAATGCAGCAAAGTGGCACAGCTTGTTGGGACACATTTACCTAAACTTTTAATTGTATTTGTCATTATATATTGTATAGACCCCCCCCCCCTCTTCTGCCCTATTTCGAACACTTTCGCAAAAAATAGGACATTTTCCACTGTTTAAAATTGAATTTGTCAATTTCTAGGCTAGAGAGTTTTTTTTTTTCAGAATTCGACAATTTACGTGTCATTTTCACGTGCCATTTTTTTTCATCTTATTATTTAATTTTGTTTGCATGGCGATATTGCCCTCAAAAGGTGGACGTTGGTCAAGAAGCCTCGCACTACATTTTATGAATGCATACCTGTAAATTTTTTTTTTATATAGATAGTCGATGAGTTAATTTGATGTATGAAATATTATATTTGTTCGGAATAAAATATCCAAAAGTAAGCCGTGAAAATTGGTAGAACTTTAACGTGACATTATTATTCCAGGATACCTTACATATTTATTTAACCCTCTAAGCGTTTGTCCCGTAATATTCCGTACACTAAGCTCCAGGTTTCACTGCAATATAAGCAAGATTTAAGATATTATAATTCTATAAATTTAATGAATTTTCAAAGCATTGAAGAATGATTAAGACTCTCAGGGATTAAATTTATATTCCTAAATAAGATTTTTTATGTAATATTGAAAGAATCGTATTTTATTTGCTTTTAAAACAAAATGCAGAGAAAACAACATTACAATTTTACCCATTTGCAAGACGCTTGGAGGGTTATGCATTTCTTTATCTAATTCTTTATAGCATAATTACATACAGGTATGTATTTTGAGAAAATGTGAACAAAATAAAATCTAGGAAACTAAAGAATATTAAAAATTGTAGACTTATTACGCAACGAATGGATCTGCTGCAACTAAGTAAAAAAAAAAAAAAAAAAAAAAAAAAAAAAAAAAAAAACATATGTTTTTAATATTTTTTAATTGACAATATTCTTAGATTTAGTCTGTTATTTACTTTTTATATTTATATTTAGATCTCCTCAAACATATTTCAATCATAGACCTTTTTTACGAGGGACGTTTTGAGTCTTCATTACATCTACCTATTAAACTTTTGAGCAGTTTGAATCATAATTCAAGATATTATAAATAAATAACTTTTTGGGACTCCAGAATTCAAGTTATGTATCTTTATATTACTTAAATTTCAACAGCTTAAATTCATTTGTAAGAAACATTCTAGATATTAGGGAGACGAAATGTGAATCCTTCTTAACATGACAAAATTATCTAAAATTTATATATAGTTTTTTTTTTTCAAATCGTCTTTAGTTTTAACCGCAATAAATCTATCATATCTCAACCTAGATTCATAACACACTTTCACGTATACTTTAAATATTAGAGTCTTGTTTAACATAAACCTAATTTTATTTACTAAAAAGAAAGAGAAATTATTCATAGGACAAAGAAAATTTTTAAATAATATTTTTATTTAAAAAAGCTATAAAAATCTAAATTAGTATAATAGGAAAAAAATGTATGCATATGTATTATATGTATTGAATGTATTGTACGCGTTCTTTTTATCATCTTATTCCAGTGTTTTAAAATATCCTCTAATTACACTGTAGAAAAAGATAAATGTTTCTTAACCTACGAAAGTTTACAAAAGATTATATTATACGAATGTATATTATTATAATCCACTAGCGAAAACACACTTACAGAAATAATTCCTCAATTCATGGAAATATTACTGGCAGCACAGCTACCGGATTATATCCTAGAATAGAATAATATCTATTCATTTTTATTTTTGTTAAAAGAAATAAAATTTTCGCCAACTGAAAAAAATTGAAAAAACATTTAAAAAAACTCTCTATTTTTCTTCGGTAGATGACCTTGAGTCAGTTATTAAAAATTGAAGAGCTGTGTATATTTTTAATTGAGCTGCTATATATATTTTCATTGTGTTCGTTTAAAATACGTTTTACATAAAAAGAAAATTAATACTAAAAGAAATGGAAAATAAGCTTAAATGATTGAGAAAGATGCTACTTTAATGAAGTAAAAAGCATCATTTTTTTCTATCATTAAATAAATTAGAAATTTCATTTTGTTGATATTTCGGTGTTTTATTTAAAATATAAATAAAAAACCATTAGTATAATTCGTACAATACAAACAACAACATTGTTGTTAATATAGTCAATACGCGTTCTTGCAAGGAATAAACGGATTTACTTCTTCTTTTTCAGACTTTCGGGGAGATTTGGAGGAAAATCATGGAAGTACATAAATTATTTCTTTAAAAATGATGGATAATTTGATATACACAGATAAATTTTCAAGTGTATATAATAACGTCTTTTCAGTAGTCAAGAATCCCGAAAAATATTTTCTAACTATAAAAAGCAATATATTTCAACAGTGAGAAAAAAAAAATGTTGATTTTATAGAGTGTGAATGAATGCATGGAGTGTGAGTGATTAAATTGACAGATATTGTTTTCGGTGTGTCGATTCAAAATCTTGGTGCAATGGACCATTATTGCCCCAAAGAAAATTTATGAAATGGGAAAATGGAATTAAAAACTATCCAAAGATATGTTATTTGGAAGCTCAAAATTTAAATGTACTAATACGAATATCAAAACTGAGAAATGGGAAAAATTATATTCAGAAGCTGAAAAGGTAACATTTAATACTGCCTGAAGTAGACTTTAATATAAACATGATTTCTTTTCGAGACGAAAAAATTATCTGTACACTGTTAAGACTACAGATGGCACATTGCACCTTTTAGGGGTGAAAGGCTTGTCTCACTGGTCATACCCCTAGGGAAGCCAGAATGGCACCCCTAATCCAGAGTGCCCAATAATAAAAAAAATATATATAAACCACTTTTGACCCGCGAAGGATTCGAACCCATAACGTCTGATTGGAAGCTCAACGCTCTAACCGGTCGGCCATCGAACGCATCTTCAGTCTCACTGAAATGTTCAAATGTCCTGAAATTCAAAGGTTAATTTATCTAATAAGCTAGTGAAAAGTTACCTATCAGATAACGAAATAGAACGAAATTGGGATTAACTAACGAAAACTAAATGAAATTTGAATAGCGCATGCGCGGTGATAGTCTCCTTAGAAAGAAACTGCTTTTTTGATCCACCAGTGACGGAAAGTTAAAGAGGAAGGGTACACGTCACAGAGCATGCGTAAATGACTAAGAGGTGAAAATCTTCCAACTGTTTGCATTGCGCGGCACCCTAATTAGCGTCAATCACCCAGTGAGAGATCAAACGGCACCCCAAACACATTTTCAAGCCCGCGGGTGTCAAATGGTAACAACTTTCTACCCCTGGGCGCCAAATGTCCCCTTTGTCACCTTTATTTTTAACAGCGTACGAACCATCAAACTGAGAATTAACGGTAAATATTTAAATTACTGCTGCAAAAAAAAGCCACATGGTCAAAGAATACATTTTTTATTATTACCTAATGGAATAAAAAGTGTGCACAAACAGCTAATGATTATAGCGTGAGAAAATATTTGGGGTTTTTTTTCATTTATTTTATTAATGGTTTTAGATAAACATAGGAAAATAAAGCGTCTGATATGTAAAGCGTAAAAAAGAAAGAGAAATAGATACATTTGGTTTAAGAAATAAAAGGATGTTTAATTAACTTTATAATTGTGAAAGAAATATAATAATTTTAAAAAGAAGGATAAACAGTGACTTATCATGACAGATCACATTCATCATTTCACTGACTAACACTCTTATTTATGTCTCTAGCACCTTATCGATTCTAATGTGAACAGTTTTTCTGGAATGGTGTTAAATCTATTTATCTCACCATTATTCTTCTAAACACACTTGATGTGGATGCGGGGGGGGGGGGGAAGCAAAATACTCCCAAAGAATAGAGAATTTAAGGTCCGAATGACTGAGTCAAAAGGAAACGGAACGAAAAGATTATTATTTTTTAAAAGCAATTCCGATATCCTCGTGATACATTCAATACGGAAAAAAAATAAACATACAAAAAAGTGAACTTTGTACAGATTTGATTCAAACTCCTTGCCTCAAGGGACGGTTAGAGTTCGAAACATGCGCTACTTATAGACACTCCAAATACTACAACGCCGCCAGCAGTATTGTTACAGCAAGGGTAAATTAAAATGGGTGTGATCTTAGATAAATCCACTTCTTGGAGCGATTTTAAAAAAGTGGTGCGATTTTATATACGTATGCATACATGTCTATACATACGCACATATATGAACACATGCAATATGTAATATTTATTGTTGAAGCTGAAGAAAACATTTTCAAAATTTAACGAGAGATGCATAGAAGCAAAGTTTTATCTTTGCTGTCCCTGATATTTGTAAACATTTTTCGAGTAGATTATATACTGTATCAATCATTGTTTTTTCACAGCGGAATATTGTTTTTGACGATGAAATCCATTCTCAATTAAACATATTTAGTAGTATATTTGAATTAAAAAAATGTTTTAATTTTAATGTTAATACTGGCAATTAAGCATGTTTATTTAAAATTAAATTGTGTAACATGAGATAAGACCTCGAAAATAAAGATATATGCTATTTTTGAAAACCGATAAATACACCATAAATTTTTTTCGGAAACGTTCTCAAAAATTACTTTTAGAAAAGAGAATTTTTAAGTAAATGTGTTTTTTGTTTCAAAAATGTGCTAGTTTCTGCCGTTTCGAATGCTATTTTTTTTTTCGGAATGGTGGGTAAATCTGAAAAGGTCACCGAATATTTGTTTACGCTGTTGCATTTTATTTTCGTTGGTTAAAAAGTATATGTTTTCTCTTTTTACACCTTAAAGCTTCATTAATAAGATAAAAAATACAGAAACCATACAATTATTGTTTCTTAAGGAAGGAACTTAATATTTTTTTCTCATAATAATATTCTCAAAACCTGTTATGTCACAGAATTGATTTCGACTCATTTTTAATATTTTTTAATTATATAATTAAAAAAAACTATCTATAAACTATCCCATTTGTCATATTCTAGGAAAAGAAAATGATCAACAGATACGTTTTAATCACGTGATCACCAGCCCCCCAAATTTTGTTCAAACAGTCCTAGTTTATAATTTGTAGCCTGTATTTTTAACAAACCAATCAAAATCAGCCAAATTTGAGGGATACAAAAAACGATTATTATGTGATAACAGTTGAAACTGATCTATTGAAGCCTGAAAACTAAATCTTTTATGTCTAATCTTTAGCTTCTTATTGGCCTTTCAGACGCGCTTGCCAATTCGTCTCTGAAATGCCTAATATTTTTAAATAAACAGATTTAAACGGTTTAAATTATGAATCATAAAAGAAGGATAACTTTAAGCCTGTTGTTTCAATGCATTACGTATGAATACCTTAACTTATATTCAAAACTTTGTAGAAAATTTATATGTAGACTGAAATGTGTTTAAGAAAATTTGATTTTAGTTAAAATATGTATAATATAAAAAATCTACTGGATTTTTAATTTAAAAACATTTATTTATTTATTTATTTATTACTTATTTCATTTTTTTTTTGTAGCAAATGACTTTATTCTACACGTTGTATAATATGCGGTAAAACAAATTTTCATTTTCATTTTTCTTGTACTTTCTTTCTTTTATTTTACTTTAAATTTTCAGGAAAATATGTACCTCTGTGTAAATTCATGAAATATATACATATATAGTCGACTCTCGTTAATTCGAACTCGTCGGGACTACAAGAAATATTCGAATTATCCGGAGTTCGAATTATAGAAAGTATGAAATGAGAATATGTTTAATATGGTACTATTACAAATGAATTAATGTTATAGTCCTTTTTAAATTTATTATGTGTGTTATCATCAGAATGTGACTTAATATTAAATTGGAATGTATAAATACATAAACTAATTAAAAGATTAGAAACAAGCACAGTGGAAGAAAAATTTGTAGCGTCACTGATGGACAGACCGGACACTTAGCAAGTGGATATCAAATGCATGGGATTATATGCATATTCGTTAGGAACAATTCTTGCAAAACCAAAGAAAGGAAGTTATTCAAATGATCTGAAATCCACGAGAAAGTAAAGAAAAATAAAAAAATCGGAATTCTCGTTAGTTCGAATTAAACGATGTCAAGCGAAAATGAGTTCGAATTAATGAAAAAGTTTAACATTATTTTGCCATTGAAAATTTTGGGACTTCATGTTTAGTTCGAATTAAGCGAAGATTCGAATTAATCCGATTTCGAATTAACGAGAGTCGACTGTATGTAGATGTAGAGATAAACTGTGGTTGTAACATTGTAAGTGTTACAAAAATTTCCCCTTCCACCTTTTATGATAAATATTATGAAATGTTCCCTACTTCAAATGTCTTTCTTATAATAAACTTGATTACACGTTGGTGATGAATTGAAAAATAAAATAAAATATTCGCTCAGTAGTAGCATGTATCTTTTAAACCTTAAATTGTATTGGATTAAAATTATGATGCCTACATCGAATTTGTACACCAAAAGCCATGCACTTTCAAAATACCGTTAAAACAAAACACTGTAGTTTTCGTGTAAAAAACATTCCTAAAAGGTAGTTTTTCTATAAAATTTTATTGCAACAGATTGTTCTATACCACTCTTGATTCCGTTCCATTCAGTGGCGCTATTGATTCAGACCTACACCTTTCTTTTCCGTCAAGGTATCAGCTTGAGATTGATGCAGACTCTGATCCTCTTTTTCTGACGGACTTACAATATCCTATTGAGATAAATCCTTTTCCAATTCTAATACATCCTTTGTGGTCTTACAGAATGAAGCGCAACACATCGGTTGAATGCACCCACTTGATTCGATAAAGAATTCGATTAACTTTTGTAAAGGGATGTGGGATTTAGATTTCCGAATTTGACTCTTTGATACAGAAAAAGTTTCGATACAGAGAACATCTGATTGGAAAAAATATCTTCGAAAGCAAAGCATTTTTAACATTAGCCAAATAAACTTTGATACTGCGAAACTGTTCAGGAAAACAAAATTCTTATTGCTATTTTTAAGTGTTCTTTTCATTCGCATTTATTATTTTCAAGTTGTATTTGAATGATTTTTTTGTTATTGTGATACCAGAGTCAGAAAGAAAAAAAATTATCGTTATTTTTTTATTGTTTATTTTTTGTTTGGATTTAGCGTTACTCTATACGATTATATGAAATGTTTCTTACTTTAATATTAAAACCTTGTTATAGGCCTGCATATTTTTTTCATTTTTTAGATTAAATAGTTTTTTAATTAATGATTTCTAAATTTTACTTAGTTAGTAATAAGCATTTCCTTATTTTCCGAAGAAAAACCAATACTTTTTCATTGAAAATACGTGAAAATATTTAAAATTAAAAATCTAGTCTAATATTTATTCGTTTGATGTAACAGTACACCCATTTTTAATTTGGAAAGAGATAACTAAACCGAAAAAAAAAATAATTTAAATTAAATAAAGTTGGTTATATTTAAAGGTATGTTTTAATTTTATGAGCGTGTTTATATTAAAATAGAGTGATGCTAATTTCCAGGTACAACAGAGAAAAACATTACTACCCTATACTGATTTTTGCACATAACATTGCGTAATATGCATTCTCTTAATAAGTTTGCTTCTTTTGAGAATTCCCCTTTTGGTAAATAACCACGGATGCTATGAACGAATCCATCCGAAATCGCAGGATAAGCTCTTTCTTTGATGTTGTTAATCCGATCCATCTACACGCCGTCAATACACCCCTCTCATGACATCACAAGTGGAGAATATTTATACTTGCGCTACATGTTACGAAATGATTAGTCCTCATCTCATAGAAGAGTTCACTTCTGCTCATAGTAACTTACCAAAAAAATAATATAGAGTATTCTATAGGTATGAAGATATGCTATTTAAAATTAGTTTATGTTGAAGGTTTAGTAAATGTGTTTAGTCTGATAAGTGATAAAATTATTAATGCTTTTAAAATGTTTTATTTTTATGTATGTTTAGTGTTTTTATTTTACTGATGAGAAACTTTTCGATGGATATATATTTCTTCTTCAATTAGCTGTTTTTAAACATTAACGTACGAGCATATTGTAGTCGTTCTGTTGGTGATTATATTTTACGTAGCTGAACTCATAATAACGCTAAAAATTTTATTCAAATATGCAATAAAAATCGTTACTCTATAAAAATTTACTCTTTTGGGGTAAAGCATTATAATCGGAAATATTGCATGAGTGACAAAAAAATCGATGCTAAGCGCAAAAAAATTCTCAAAAAATCGATAAAAAACGCACTGAATGTGGCACTGAAAATCGCATTAAAATTTGCTTAAATTCAAAAATCGTAGCAGACAAAATTTAGTACATTAGGCTAAACGTTTGAAATAAAATTCCTGTAACAGAGTGTCGAGAGTTATCATCCCTTCAGTTTTTTTATTTATCAGAACTTTTTTTTCCAGGACTTTTCTTTTTTAAATGATTACTAAAAAAGAAATTTGCTTGTAGAATTCATTACAATGTAAAATTAAAATCCTTTAAATTAACAATTAGTATAAAAAGTGATCTGCGAGCGATTTCTTTGCTGTTTTATAGGTTTTAAAAAAATCTTACAAAGATTGTTTGAAACAAAATAAACATTCAGATAATTTTATCCATTTACAATTTATTTCTAAAGTGAAGAAAAGGATTTATATTTGCAAAATATAAAATAGATAATATTTAAAACATTATTAAATGCATCATTGAAATAGTTTTAAAATGTAGGCGATCCCTATCATTAAAAATAAGTAAATAAACAAAACAGTTCACCAATTAGAAGCAAAAACTTTATTTCTTTGTGTTACGTAACGCTTACAAAATGTTTTTCAACAAAACGGAACATCGCCTTTGGCAAACAAGCCTCGTTACACACGATTTTATTTCAGTCATTTATCATTAGGGTTCAGTATCCAAAGAAATTACTTTTGTTTCTTAGGGTATAAAAAACTTGATCTACACGGAATTATGAAATATTTTCTTGCGTTTATTTATTTATTTTTATTTTTATTTATACAATATAAATTGCATGTTCTTTAATATTATTTAAGTCAGTATTTAAGATTATTTTCGTATCGTATCTCTCCAAACTAATGCGGAATAAGTATGCTCCGCTATTTTTTTTAACTGCAAAAAAGTGATAAAACTTCGTTCAAATAGAAATATTCTAAATAAAATTACAAAAATATTATTTATCTATTATTCAAAAATAAAGTGTATAATTGAGCTCAAAAGATAAATTTCATAGATTTCACTCATCAATGTTACAGACAAAATCCTACCTATCTTTTTTTTTTTTTCTTCCACTATTAAATCATAGTAGGATTTTCTGAAGTAAGTAATTTGTACTTCAAAGGACTGAATACAAAAAGAAAGTTAATAAGAATTCGAATCAAAACGCAAGACGACATGCTTCAATATATTTTTTAACGAAGTGCAGATACTGTCTATAGTTTTATAAAAATTCGTTTCGAAGTTCACCTTTAATTTTTGAAAAAAATGTACTGTTTACCTTTGAAGCATTTTTCAATTAATACTCAGTTTTAAATAATGATGTTCATTATATTCATAACTTATTAATTGTTATCATAAAATAGATTATGTTAAACGTCTTTTTCATTTTATTTTGCATTTTTATTCAAGAAAATATCCCTATGAAACTGATTTGAGAAGTTGTTTTGTTGTTTATATACCTATTACTGTTTTAAGATAGTAAGCCTATTCGATATTTCATCATGAATAGTAAAATTTGATATTGAATTTAACTATAAAACAGAACCTCAAGTGGAATATAAAAATATAATGCAGTGTCTGCCTTTTGTAAAATTTTATTTTTCTCTCTTTTCCAAAAGAACCTAATATTTTTGTTAAAATGTAACAGAAGAGGTGATATATTTTTGTTTTCCAAATAGCTATAAATAATCAGTATGAAGATCTTTTGGCATTTATGTACTTTTTAATTTTGCATGTTGATAATATGATATTTACCTTTTTTATTTTGATAATTTGACATATTTAAATGTAAGGACACTTCATTTAGTTTTCTCTTTTTGCGATTTTTAAATGAAATAATAACCATAGTGTTTTACAAATTGTAAAATTTGATATTATTTTTAATTACGTATAATATTTAAAAAAATCTGTCTATTTAAAGAATGACTAAAATAATTCTTTTTATCAACACAATGTATATTAGTATTAAATGAGAAAAATATAATGCATTAAAATTAAAAAAAAAAAAACTATAAAATACTAATAGTTTTGTAATACCTACGTTTTTAGAGCACAAAAACTTTATTTTACTTATAATTACAAATCCTTTAAATGTTCAAGTACAATTTCTTAAAATAATACACTTTTTTATTCTTAAAATTAAACAATCTTGTTGCTTAATTTAAATATTGTAGAGTTTCGGCATAAGTATATAATGCGTGTCTGCATTCCAAAAAAAAAAAAAAAAAAATATTGAATATCAAATGTAGAAAAAAAACTTCAGAAAAGACACTGTTGAAAACAATTATCAAAAAATGATTTTTAAGTAGATTTCATATAAAATACTACCTATTGCGGTCGTTCCAATGTTGCAATTTCTGAAAGATTTTTGCAGATCTACGCCGATCATAACTTCTAGACCCCAAAACTACCATCAGAAAAAAGTTTATATATCTATCTATCTATCTATATATATATATATACAGTGCGTGTCAATAGTTTAAGCACAACAGAAAATTTCAAAATAAAATTTTATTAATGAATGAAAGTTAATTTCCTTTTCACATAATGTACAAATTGTAGTTTTAAAAAGATAGTTAACAGATTTATGTTATAAAATGTATCTTAAATAATAAAATTTATCAAAACAACAAAAATGAGTGTGTCAAAAGTTTAAGTACAGTAGTTTTTAGTATTTAGTAGAATAATAATAAAAAAAATTTATACTTGATTATTGCTTCTTTATGCGGAATTACTTTTATACGGTCTTCCATCGATAAAATGAGATTCTGTATTGTTTCTGGTTCAATTTTAAACCAAGCGTTCCCTATGGCATCTTTCAAATCTTTAACTGAAGAATACTGCTTTCCATTTGGATAAACTGCATGAGTGAGAATACTCCACATATTTTCTATAGGGTTTAAATCAGGACTAATTGTCGGCCATTTGAAAACAGACACTTTTTTCGACTTAAGCCACGATGAAGTTGAGTTTGCGGTATGGATCGAAGCATTGTCATGCTCAAATAATCATTTTTCTCCCCTCAAAACCTCAGCAACAGGAAGCAAATGATTGGCAAGTGTCTCTTGATAGTTTTCTGAGTTTTCACGACCACTGATGAATGCTAGAGATGCCTGACTATTGAAAGAAATAGCCCCCCACACGATTACAGAACCACCATTATGTTGCCTGCTAAATACAAATCTAGGTTCTTTGCGGAGATCATGCCAATAGTACTTAAACCCATCAGGGCCATCGAGGTTCCATTTCTTTTTCATCACTGAATATGACATTCAGCCACTTCTCACCAAATGACATATGCTCTTTGGCCCATTGTAATCTAGCTTCTTTATGGTGTCGTTTGAGACACGGTAATCGAGCCATTTTATGGTATTTGATGTATTTGAATTCCGAAACTCTTCTATGAACAGTTTTTTCCGATATTTGTCCTCCAACTGCATGTTTTATTTGCGAAAGAGAGTAATTACCAGTCGAAGCCAAATTTCTGATACAGTTATCTTCGTGCAAACTAGTCACTCGCAGCCTTCCTGAACGAAATTTTCGTTTGAAATTATTACTACGAGCCAAAATTTGATGAATACCTTGTTTTGACCTTTTTAATGTACTTGTGATTTCAGAAACATACTTAGATTTTGCTCTCATACTCCGTATTTTTAGCACCCCCTCCTCTGAAAATTCTTTCGACCGAGGCATTTTGTACTAACTCGTAAGCAACAACTAACATCTTTTTATACACCCAGAAATTGTTTGCGTGCGCAACCGCTCATGTCAGATTGTAAAATTTGCATAAAAACGATTTAGTGCTTAAACTTTTGTCACGGGTATTTTTGTTCTATTTTTAAACTCCATGGTTTGAAATAAAATTTAAAAGTTAATTTCAATTAATATTGCGTTAAAGTAGATATTATTAACATGTACAAGACAAATATTGAAATAAAGTGAATATTTAAAGTTTTATTTGAAAATTACTATTGTGCTTAAACTTTTGACACGCACTGTATATGTATATATATATCATTTTCTTATGGACATGATAACTTCTATAGTTCTGCTCCAATCTCTTCCAAATTGACACTTAAAATCAAGGGGGATAAAATCTCGGCTAAGTTCATTAATGGGCAAAATCAGTCCAAGGGGGTGGAAATAGGGAGGGTTTTCGTGAAAACCAAAAAAATGCCATAACTTCTTAATTAAAATAGATATCGAAAAGTTTATGCATGACAGATTTTTGATAAATTTAGAAATGGGCTCAAGGGGCGAAAAAAACAGGTTTTTTGGGAGAAAAAAATTATAACTTCATCAATTCTCAAGATACCAAATACAACTCAATTTTGTATAAATGTTCTCAACATTATCTAAACTTTTGTATTTACAAGTTTTTGATAGGACTATTTCTTACCGATGAAAAAAATTAAAAACGAAGACAAAAAAGCGGGGAGGGGAGTGAAAAAAGACAAAAATCCATAACTTTGTCAATTCTTAAATTATCAAATCTAATTAAATTTATTTTACATATTCTTAATAATATCTACAACTTTTATATTGACAAGTTTTTCATAGGACCAATTCGTATAGCAAAAATAAATTAAACAATAATATGATTTAGAGAAAAAACCTCAAATCCAAACTGCTTATACTCTGACTCATTTTTAAATTTATTTTTGATTTTAAACGCATCCAAATGGCAGATTCTCTTATTTAGGAACTATATAAAATGACGCATTGGTCAGATTTTTCATAACGACAGCATATATTTAAAAAAAGACTGCCAAAAAAGGTATTTTGGACGGAATTTCCCGACGTTATCGTGATTGAAAATTGAGTAAGTATAACAAATTGCGTTTCTTCTGACTCATTTTTAAATTCATTTTTGCTCTCAAACACATCCAGTTTACAAGTCCTCTTATTTAGAAACTATGTTATGTGACGCATTGGTTAGTTCTTTTGATAAAGGCTGAATATATTTTTAAAAATGTTGTCAAAGTGGACACTTCGTACACATTTTGCCGAAGCGATCACGAAAAAGAATTGATGTTGTATTCAAATAACAGTTTGGTTATTTTATAGCTCATTTTTAATTTCAATTTTGCTCTCAAACGCATTCAATTGACAGTTTTTTGTTATTTAGGAACATATATAATTTGCGTATTGGTCGATTTTTTAATAATAAAGTCAGAATATTTTTCAAAATATGTTGTAAAATGGGCATTTGAGCCGAATTTCGCTTTAGATGATTTTGATAAAAACTAGTTCTTATATAAAAATAAAATTTTTTCAAAAGCTGCCAAATCAAGTTATTAAACTGGATTTATCTGTAATCAAATTTTATTTTTTGATGTTGAAATGAGGACTCTTCGAAATCTACCTTCGCCTCTGGGCCAAGCCGAGAGGGATTTTTTTTACTATTGAATTAAAAAAGAGTATGGCAAAACAAATCAGAGAAAAACACAGTTAAAATAGGAAGAAACTGCCAACATTTTTCTTCTTGGAAATACTGGTAGTAAAATCAAGGGATTAAGGAAGGAAAATTTCTCTTTAACAAAATACTGGTAACCTTTCTGATTGCGTTTTTCCCTATTCACTCGCAACCCTGAAAATGTAACCTTTAAGTAGCGACTGAAATATACCTATGCGCAAAAAAATAATACAGTGAAACCTCCAAATAAAGGACATTTCTATTTAAGGGACAAAAGTTGCGGTCCCATAGGTCCCATATTATTTGGAGATTTCACTGTATTTAAAAACCTTTAAGGGTCATTCCATTTTAAATCAACAAATTTTCAAAAAAGTTGTTGCATCACCATTTTTAATTTTGATAAAAATTTGCATGTCCATTCCCCATGTTTCCTAGACCTAAAAAAAATATTTTTTTTTGTTTTAAAAAAATTATTTTTGATGTACAGGCCAACTTTGTCGTTTGGCAACAGTAAAAATTTGGTATTTTAAGGCTTTGTCTAATGAACTGCAACTTTTTTTCTAATAAAGTTTTAGAGCACAGCCATATCTCATTGCAAAGCTAAGAGAATGGTCTTTTTTCATATGGTATCAATAAATTTGAGATTTAAAAACAAAGCGTATCTTTTCAAGGTCAAAGTTAGTGATACAAAATTGATTTTTTACCATTTTTGAAAATTAAAAAAGTAATGAAGGGCTTGGAATAACAAGCCCTCTTTTTTTTCTTACATTCATATGGATGGATACTTATTGTATTAAAAAAATTGTCTTGTTACTCTGCCCCCTTCACAAGATATGGCTCTCCAAAGTTGCACATTTTCTAAAAAATCCAGTTTTCAATGCTAAAAAAATTAATGTGGGGGGCAAGGTAAAATTTTTTGTACTTGCCTGATCTTAAGTACTTCATACCAGCTTTCAAACAAAAAAAAGATTGATTTGTTATTCAAAGGCATTTGGGAGCTTTAGGGGGTCTGAATTTTCAAAAAATCGCTCTGAAACGACAGTTTTTTCATGTGCTTTTTTTTTGTAAATATGCATTTTTTTGCATATATTATGAACTTATCTTATTTAAAGGTTTTAGATTAACCTCATAAATAGTATTTTAACATATTCCTAACTCTCATCATTTGCAAGCATCCATTTGCTAACTATGACAGGAATAGCCAGGTCTCAACTTGCCCAGTTTGCTTCCCATTTGTTAACAAACATGAACAGTTCTTTGTATCTTTCCTATTAGTGGTTGGCACTGTGCCAAAGACAGAGCTGTTCACATATTATTGGATACAACTATCCAATAACATCAGAATAAGAGAGTTGCATAATGATGTCACTGCAACTGCTCAGTTGATTCTTTAACTCTGGAAAGTTGCTAAGCAAGTGTTCCTGTTGTATTCTTAATATTTCAGTGTTTAATGTTTTTTTTTTTTTTTTTTTTTTTTTTTTTTCTCATTTCAAGATCCAGTACATATTTATAGAATATTTTGGTGAAGCACTTTTCTTCATTAACAAGTTTTTTTTTTAAATTTGTTTTTCTACATATAAATAAAAAATGGATTCTTAACCCTTTCCGGCACGGTCAAAATCTGTACTGAAATGAGAAATTATCGACTGACACCAGAATTCACAAACGAATTTTTTAAATATTTTAAATTCCTTAATTTAAGCTTTTATTGTAAAAGCAAAATTTTACTAAAACGTTACTGGTGCTGTTTGCAAGTTTGGAATTAAAATTAGGTATCCCAGACCAGGCACAGTGTGCCGGAAAGGGTTGAATGGGTCTTTCTACATATAAAGAGTAAATTGTGGATAACCCTAAATGTTCTGTAGGAATTTTTAAGAAAGATGATTGTAACATTTTAAGTTATAGTAGACAGTCAACTATAAACAGTATTTCAAAATATAATGATGAGGATAAAACTTTACTACATTTAAGAACTGGATGTAAAAGCATTGAAACTGTTTGTACATACCATGAAAAAAAAATTCTAGACAAATATTCCCACCTGGACCTGGAACATCATTTAAAATATCACATCAAGATAACCAAACTTGGGTTCGATTTCAAGACATCTTAAAAATTCTAACTCCATCAGAATTATGGTCTGCACAGGAAAAATGCCATAATATCACACCTGAGATGAGTGAACATTTATCAACTCTTCTCCGAGAGAGAGCAAAACACTGAACAATATACTTTTGCATGCTTTGAGAGTTCAGTTTTATTCTATGTCTTCAGGTGTTAAATTTCTTAAATTAGCTTATTAAAGTTTAAATAAATTCTTTGATAATTCTTCTTTGCCTTTTCTAACTGTTTTCAACATATAAAATTAGCAATCTTTCACAAAAAACTAATATCGGGAAGTATGAAAAAAAATTTCGTTTCAGAGCGATTATTTGAAAATTCAGACCCCCTAAAGCTCCCAAATGCCTTTGAATAACAAAGTAATCTTTTTTTTGTTTGAAAGCTGGTATGAAGTACTTAAGAACACAACAGGAACACTTGCTTAGCAACTTTCCAGAGTTAAAGAATCAACTGAGCAGTTGCAGTGACATCATTATGCAACTCTCTTATTCTGATGTTATTGGATAGTTGTATCCAATAATATGTGAACAGCTCTGTCTTTGGCACAGTGCCAACCACTAATAGGAAAGATACAAAGAACTGTTCATGTTTGTTAACAAATGGGAAGCAAACTGGGCAAGTTGAGACCTGGCTATTCCTGTCATAGTTAGCAAATGGATGCTTGCAAATGATGAGAGTTAGGAATATGTTAAAATACTATTTATGAGGTTAATCTAAAACCTTTAAATAAGATAAGTTCATAATATATGCAAAAAAATGCATATTTACAAAAAAAAAGCACATGAAAAAACTGTCGTTTCAGAGCGATTTTTTGAAAATTCAGACCCCCTAAAGCTCCCAAATGCCTTTGAATAACAAATCAATCTTTTTTTTGTTTGAAAGCTGGTATGATGTACTTAAGATCAGGCAAGTACAAAAAATTTTACCTTGCCCCCCACATTAATTTTTTTAGCATTGAAAACTGGATTTTTTAGAAAATGTGCAACTTTGGAGGGCCATATCTTGTGAAGGGGGCAGAGTAACAAGACAATTTTTTTAATACAATAAGTATCCATCCATATGAATGTAAGAAAAAAAAGAGGGCTTGTTATTCCAAGCCCTTCATTACTTTTTTAATTTTCAAAAATGGTAAAAAATCAATTTTGTATCACTAACTTTGACCTTGAAAAGGTACGCTTTGTTTTTAAATCTCAAATTTATTGATACCATATGAAAAAAGACCATTCTCTTAGCTTTGCAATGAGATATGGCTGTGCTCTAAAACTTTATTAGAAAAAAAGTTGCAGTTCATTAGACAAAGCCTCAAAATACCAAATTTTTACTGTTGCCAAACGACAAAGTTGGCCTATACATCAAAAATAATTTTTTTAAAACAAAAAAAATATTTTTTTTTAGGTCTAGGAAACATGGGGAATGGACATGCAAATTTTTATTAAAATTAAAAATGGTGATGCGCACCCCATTTGTTGATTTAAAATGGAATGACCCTTAAGTATTTTACTCAATATATCTTTCTCTCAATAGTAAGTAATTAAAGATTAAAATTTGGAATTCTTCTAGCTACATTGCTTTTTTAGTCACTGCAAAAGCGATGTAACGCAGGTTATTTCTAAAGCATAAATCAAGCAAAAATTGTGGAAATAAAATTAAATTTGGACTGCATATTTGAAGCTTTTAGAAGTCGATAACACTTAAGTTGAAATAGAGTTACAGTTTTGCATTGTTTTCGAAAATTGCTGTAAAAACATATATATGTTCGAAAATAACTTTCGAAAGAGAAAACGATAAATAATAAACCAGCCTTAAAAGTAATATAAATAAAAATAAATAAATACTAGGAATAGATTTTTAAATCCTTTAGTGCAAAAGTAGAGACCATTGTAGTAGTAGAAAAGATTAAATCTTCATAATTCCTAATCTATTTTTTTAAATTACATTTAAATAGAATTAAGATAAAGTTTGTTTCAATGTGTTAGTAGCTAGGTTAAACAGATATTCTGTAATGGCTGTAAGATATTTCCTGTTTTTATATGCATAATAAACTGCATTATTGTGCTTATTAATTAGAAATATTAGTGTTTTCTAGTTTCTCTCTCTCTCTCTCTCTCTCTCTCTCTCTTTTTAGGTGCGTTCGTAATTATGTAAATACGTAGCACCTACTGTTATCGCTCAGTCCGTCCGTCTGTCTGTCCGTCCGCATATAACAACGCAAAAACTATCCAACCGAATCATTTGAAATTTAAAATATATAATTATTACATAATTTTGTCGAGTCATTTCAAATTTTACGAAAATCGGATGGATAGATTAATTACAAGGACAATCAAAAGGATTCCGTTACATTACGTCAGAGGGGAAAAAAGTTTCAAATGCATTTTAATCGTTTGAAATTTAAAATGTATATTTATTACATAATTTTGTCGAACCATTTCAAATGTTATGAAAATCGGATGCATAGATCAGTTACAGGGACAATTAAAAGTATTCCGTTACATTACGATCAATGGGAAAAAATGTTTCAAATGCATTTTAATGGTGTTACACTCATTTGAACATAATATAATTGACATGAATCTATGATGTATGTACTAAAATCTACATTCTGTGCAATCTGGGATGCAGAGAATATTTATTATTAAATTACAGGGCCACACAAATGTATTCCACTAAATGATGTTATACGGGGAAACATTGTTTGGGGCGTGTTTTAATTATATTAACCTAATTCACATTTTATGAATAAGATATACGTTAATAAAGTATAATAAAAATTACTCCCTGTATATTTACAGGAACACAAAGATTTCGACCACTGTACTGTATCCAAAGTACGCTCTACTATATCAGCAAAATCTGAATATTTTAAAACTTACAGTACGAACGCACCTCATTTGCTACGCTTCACGTGCAATTTCCAACTTGTTATTTATTTATTTATTTATTTTTATAACTATGAGTCCTTTTGATCCATTCCATTACCTGGAATTAAGCTTTAGAAAAGAAAGCAAAAATCACATCACATTTATCCTGATTTTACTTCAGCAGCGAAATGGGGAAACATAAGTATTTTAAGTTCATGTTAGTAGCAATGCATTTCCATTTAAACGAAATAAATGTTATTAAATATGAAAAAGCATTTCATTTCTTTTGATAAATCTCAATAAAAATAACCCGCATACCCTTCGATAACAGTAGAGAATGAGATCGATTAAAAGCGATTTCTTTGAATTCATTTTCTAAATTAAAAGGATGTGTATTAAATATTCACTTTAAATTGAATTGAAGACTGTTTACAATTTAAATGGCCAACCATTTATTTGAACAGACTAACATTGGGTTACAGCGGTGTACAACCTGTGGCCCGCGGGTCATAAAGATACCACTATTTTCATGCAGAATATCTTTCCTTATAACAATGACTTAAACTTTGCTATTAAATAAAACAAACGACACTTTTCAAATATTCTGGTGGCAAAAAAATTTCCGGCCAACAGGTTGTGCATCACTGGATTAAACTCTTTCAAAATGAAATAATGGCATTTTGTTTCGAATATCAACAATCACCCACTTCTACCCTATTATAAAGTTCTTCAAAATGTTAAAGAAATTATGGTAAAATAAAACAAGTTAGAAATTGCACGTTAAGCGTAGCAAATGAGGTACGTTCGTACCGTAACGAAGTTCTAAAAATGTTCTGATCTTACTCTTATAGAATACAGTACTTCGAATACAGTAAAGGGATCGAAATCCTTTGTGTGTTTCTTTAAACACTACCTGCTTTCTATTATACATTAAGTAACCTGTATTAAACCTCAGCAATGTATATCAATTTCTTAAAGTGTGAAATATTTAATATAATTAAAACACGCACCAACCATGTTTCCCCATATAACATTATGTAATGAAATACTTTTGTGTGGCCCTGTAAATCAGCAACAAATATTTTTTGCAGCATAGATTGTACATATTGTATATTATATAATATGTTTTATTGATGCATATCAATTTTGTTATGTTCGTAAGAGTGTAACGCCAATAAAATGCATTTGAAAATATTTTCTCCCATTGACCATAATGTAATGGAGTACTTTTCATTGTACCTGTATATAAACTATGCATCCGATGTTCGTAAATTTTTCAGTGACTCGATAAATTAATGCAACAGTTATAAATTTTAAATTTCAGACTTTTCTGTTCGTTAATTTTTGCGTTGTTACTAAGCGAACAGATAGAGATGGATAGACTGAAAGACAACTATAGCTGCTACGGAATACTTATTTACGAACGCACTAAAAACAGCCAACTAAAAATAAATGATCGTTCATGTATGAAAATTAACTCAATAAATTATTCATTATTATTATCGACTTTTAAGGCGGTAATAGAAGAGAGTAATGAATTTGTGACTATAGGATTTTTAATTCTACTTATTTGAACAAAATAATCACAAATGCTAAAAGTTGATTTTTTTAAAAATCTTATTGATGCAATTTTCCTATGCATCTATAAAACAATCTAAATAAATTGAAAATAATTAAATTTTACTTTATATAAAAAGCTTAGTTTAAGTTTTTCATGGCAAAATCTTTTAAATATCTTACGCACACCACAGCATGAAACAATAATGTACGCTAACCTCAAATAACTGTTTTACTTTCTTCTGCTTCTTTAAAATACATAAGTAATATTCTATAAAACTGTGTTAAAATAAGTCTCAAAGTGATTTTTAGGAAATTTATATTGAAGTAATAGTTTAAAATTAATTAATTAATTAAATTCTAATTTTATTTTATTTTAATTATTAATTAATTAATTAATGTAAATTAAAATATAAATGTGATTACTTCATAGTGCAGTTTTATTTTATCTTTATAGGACTGCATATTGAGGTAAGTCACTTTTCCTCATTAAAGTAACAATTTGATTCTCAACTTAACGATGTAAAAAATATTTCAAAATTAAACAAAATTTATGAATCAATAAAAATTAAATGTATTTTTTTTTTTCTTTTACTTCATGATCAATTTTTTACGACTAAGTCAAAATCGTGGAAAAAAACAGGTTTGTTCAAAAATATTTTTGTTAATATAGAGAAGAGATTTTATAGTTTAACATTATGATAAATATTTTAAAACGACATAAGTTAAAACTACCAGTATGACCCAAACTCCTTCATTTTCCTCAAACACCGTTCTTGCTAATTCTGAAAATGCAGCTGTATTTTAACTTAATCGAATTGTATATGGGAATTAGTTACGCATCTTGTAGCATACTCAAATTCATTTTTCTCTCTGCTGGATTAATTGCAGTAACATTAGTCTCAATATGAAACTGTATTACTATTACGAAATACAAGGTGATTAAAATTATAGTAATCACGGTTCATTCAACATCGTAAGAACTAAATAAAACGCGTATGACGCATGGCAATTTGAATTAAAGAAAAAAATAAGTAAGTCTTGCATAGCCAGATTTCGTCCTGAGGAATAATTTTCCTGATGGTAATTGTCGATACGATGGACAATTTCTCAGATTAACAAAATGGAATCACAGTCAAATTTCAAGTAACATAATTCCGCAGACGTTTAAATATAATAGAGACATATCATTAAATATCCGTATACCGTCTTTTAGGAATATATTTTGGGATAACTTTTAAACCTACTTTTAGATCTACAACACTCCTTTTCGATTGGAAGCTTATTGGGGTTGATCGTAGTACTATGGTTTAATATCGTGTATATATGGCTTTCACAATAGATGCGATACTCAGTTTTCCTCAACTTTATGATAGAAATCAAATAATTTAAGTAGATATATATAAAACAAAATCAAATAAGAGTTTTAAACGGTTTACATAGAAATAAAATGCAACAAACTGCCAAAATATCCGAAAGTTACTTTTTTTCGGTAGACAAGTCAAACAATTTACGCAGAGCAAAATGCCGAAAAGTTTCAAAAGGTTAAAAAGTGCATGTTTAAGTGAACGTCACTATTTATTCAAAATATATTTGAGAATTACGACTTATTTATAGTTAGGCTAACGGATTGGGCTTTTTTAACAATAATCAATCACCTGTTTGAACAAGTTAATAATTTCATATTCTTTTAAAGATGCTCATGAACATTACATTTCATAATGGACCCTTCCCCGTTTCCCCCACATTACACCCTTCCTATTTAATCACCCTTTTTCTAACATACGAAAATATACATCTTCGTCGGCAATTATCTGCTCTTTAGTCACTTTCAAACTATGACATTTTTATTTCGATGCAAGAAATTGCAAAATCAATAATGTGTTTACTTGACTCTTCCTCAAAAACTTTATTTACGTGAAGAAGATTTGGTGCCAAAACCTTATATCTTTTTGTGTTATGAAAGTAGTTTGAGGCAAAATGTTAAAAATAAATAAATAAATAAAGTTTAGAATTTTTAACCGGTATTACATCTTGAATTTTTCCGTTATTGTGAAACAAACAAACAAAAATACCTTATATTCAGCTTAATAAAAATTGTATGAAAAAATATTTTTTCAACAATCAAAGACGATGTCTTAGAAGCTTTTTAAACAAATATAAGAACCTTTAGAGCCTTAAGCGTATATGGAGAATGTCAAAGTAATAATGACATGTATAATTAGTGTTGAAAAAAGTATATCTAATTAACATTCAAGAAATTCTAGAAAAGTAAATATATGTCTAGCACATTAGTAATTGAAATTTTTTGCACATAAACGAAATGATATTTTTTTAAATGGATCTAACTGGCAATAATCAAACAGATGAAGTTCACTAATTAAGAAATAGGCGTAACAGTGCGGAATCAAAGCTTAAATTACTCAGTCCTGACGCCGCCTATCTGAGACAATTTGAAATTACATATCTAATAAAGACATTTAAAAAATAAATTATAAATCAAGTTTGGAACTTTCACTTATGTATTCAAATCTGCACTATTAAAAATTAAAAAAAAAATCTGCATCATCACTCCACCGCTTTTGTAGAATATCTCAATTTTCACCAATGGGAATTTCCATAATACAGTGAAATAACCGTTTTCTATAAAAGCGGTGGAGTGATGATGCAGCAAATGTTTCAAATTTTTAAAAGTGTGACTTCTAAATGAAAAAGGATTTTATTCAAAATGTCGTCTTTTCAGATTCTGTTTTTTCAAATGACACTGATAAACCATTTCCACACAAGATGGAATAAAATATTCTATTTTAATTAATTAAATATGGACTCTATCGAAACTCGGATTGACTTTTCATTCATTTTAATTAAAATTAAAAATATTAAGCAGCTCTAAAAAGAGGATTATATTTGCTGAAGAATATACACATGTGTATCTGAACTATTTAGGCATTTGAATGACCTATTAAAATATAAAATATGTTACCAAAGGAATATTTTTAAGAAATTATAAATGATATTAAATGAAAGTATTTAAATTCAAATGCTTTTCTTTTCTTTGAAATTCGAAAGACATTTGCGCAAAATATTGTGTCAAACCTTTTAAATTATACGCAATACACATTTAAATTATAAACATAAAAGAGACTTCATTTATAGCAGATTTCTATTTCCGTAACATAAAAAAATTGAACTTTACTAAACAATAAATTTGCTTTCTAAACAGCGAAAGAAAATCCAGCTGAATTTGGCACGTTACGTACAAATGCGTGCCATGTATCTTTATCATTATTTAATATTGAAAATTATGTATTTAATATGTAAGTCGAAGAATTTCTATTTATTTAATGGTTGTGTAATGATTTTTCTTTGATTTAAATAGGTGAAATATTCTATTAAACAGCAGCGATAAAACTTACGCCCCCTTTTTTAATCTCACAAAAATAATGTTTTTAAAAATGAAAAGGTTTCAGATATGTACAAGTTGATGTGGCACTGATCCTAAAGTTAAGATTAATACTGGAATATAAATTCTGTTATTAATAATAATTTTAAATTTTTTAACAAAATAATGACTTTAATATATAATTTTATAGTAAATACAAAAATTGGCATATTCTGCATATTAAATACTTTATTTTCAAAAAATACACTTATTCAAATGAAGTAAGCATGCCGCATAGTTCTTGGATTAATTTAAACGTTTTCCATTTCTTTATTTCTTTCCTTATTTTTAAGGGTTTGTTTATGTCATAAAATAATGTTTAAAACAGTGCTTTTTGATTTTCCTAACAACAAGTCTAGAAACAGGACCGTATCATGAGAGAGGAAAATCTTAGTGAAGCGATTTGCCGAAAAGACAGCGCCGCAACATTGGATAAAAATCGTTTGCAATGAAATATTTTAAACATTTTTTTATCTATTTACTTTTGCAAATAGAGAATGCTTCTAAATAGACACATGAAAAAACTGTCCTGCTTTGCGACTTGTTCTAGTCTCACTTTAGTTAAAAACTTTGAATTTCGAAATTTTTATAAAAAAGAAACTTGTTCATCATGAAATTTTAATAATATTTAAATGGAATCAACTTGGTGTCTTACAGTTAAAAAAAAATCAAAATCAGTGATCATTTACAATAGATATTCACATACAAGAGTAAAAAATACATACATGCGGGTCGAATAGATCCTCTTACATTGTACGATGTCGGTTCAAAATATTTAAATGAATGGATGAATTTAAAAAAAGAATGGACGCATTTCACTTGAATTCACTCTTTGATATTATATAATGGATAACCGGTTGAATCCTATGCACTAGGAAATTTCAATTAGAAATATAACATAATTTAAAATTTAATAAGATAATTTGAATTGCTTTGTTAGATTAAAAAACATTTAAAAACATGTTATTTTTATGTTAAAGCCTTTTTATTTAGATTGTTTTTACTTTATGAGGATTTTTGGTGCCTTACCAACATCGAGTCATTCCTAATTTTTTTTTTCTTTCTAGTGAGAATGCTATTTATTAAAGCTTAGAAAGACCTCAACTTTTTAATATGCTCAACTTATATCATTACAGCTGTTAGGATAAATATTGTCTGGTTCTTCTTTGATTATTAGTCTATTATTTTAAGGAAAGGTAATTTTTCTAAATGTGTTTACTAAATATATCTGTAGTTAGTATCAGTAGTTATTAACGGAAATATTTTTTCACTTGATGAAATCTCAGACACAACATTAAAAATTGAAAATTTTTCGATCATTATTTTATATGAAAAAATTTCAGTATTTTAATTATACTAGTACACTTAGCGACCCGTTTGGTCTCTCTTGAATGTATACTAAGCATTAAATCATATTGATTTTATTCATAATTTATTTTAATTGCTCATGGATAATTTATTTTTTTGCCAAATTACAAGATTCTGCTCGAGAAATAGACACAGATGTCAAATGCATACCACATTTGTGCGATTGCAACAAAATGGCAATGATATGTGCCTCGCGTTGTTATTTATTTATTAATAAACTGTTTGTTTGCTTTTATTTTCTTTTTTAAAATGATATAAATTGTTTTATTCTATAATTGTTATCTAAACTTTTTAAAAATTACTATTACCTTTTTTAAAATAATAGGAATTAGTTTAAAAATATGTATGTAAGTGGTATTTGAAAACGGAATTTTCGCCGAATTGGAGTCAGAAAAATAACGCGCCAATGTGGTGCAATATATGACATCTATTCTCATAAATCAAGAACTCAGTATTTTATGCTAGGCTCGGCGCAGATAATAAATAGCTAAAATCTGTGGCATTTTTTCGTACTTCATTAAATATTTAAAATATAAAAATATAATCCTTTCACTCATTTAATTTATAATACATAATTTGAATCTGAAACTGAAAAGTTTAAAATTCATGACTTTTATTTAATTTTTTAAGTAAAAATAACAGAAAAAATGAAAATAATGATATATTGAAGCTCCATAATTGCAGCCAAAGAACAAAACATAAATAAGTCCAATTTACCACAGCCTAAATATTACCAAAGGACTTTTGCATAGTAACTCATTAGATGTGTTTCATTTAGATGTTGCCATTAAACAATTAACAAATAACCTTGATTTCTGAGCCACATACGTTACCGTAATATATATATATAGATAGATTTTATGCCTGTAGGCTATACTTTTCAAGCATTGTGCTTGCTATATTTTCATACAATGCGTCCTGCTTATTTTAGAAACTATGTGTTTTTCTTCCCTAAAAAACATCCATTTTCATTACGATGTGACTTTGGTGTGTCCCACGATACTCATTGCTTATCTACCGTGTTTGCTCCATTTGTTCTCGAAAGCATTTGGGAAGGAGTTTTGATCTCTCGAAGCCTGTCAAAGTGGTGATCACAAAACTAGTTGCTATATCTGTTTTATAGACTGGATAAATGACAGATAATGAAATAAAACGTTTCGAGGATGTTTTAAATATTTGAAAATTTATGATAACAGGGAAGGTGTTTGCAGTTTGTTTATTTAAAAAAAGTCTATGTAAAAAATTGGCATTTATTAAAAATTACCGAATAGTTTTTTTGGTAGAGGTAATTTTAAATTTCTGGATTGGAAAGGTAAAACTACTACATAACAAATGGTAACTTAAGATTTTTAGAAAGAATCCGAAGCAAGGATGATAAGTAAGCAAAAGATGATTGGGAACTATTTAATTTTTAAGACTTTTTTTTGTGAAGTATATCGAATCGTGTAAATATCTACCAATTGGAATTAGGAATTTAGAAAAGAGAAAATGTTTTAGAAAAGAAATGTACTGTTTTCTTAAATTCTTAAATTAACGTTAGTATTCATAGAATAAAAACTTCTTTCCAGTAACTAAAATCGATTTATGCACAAAATAATTATTGATGTTCCTTAATTTTTTATTTATATATATTCCGAGATGATTAGAATTTTCCCATCATTTTCTCACTCTAAATAAAACAAAATATCTAGGATAAAGATAAAAAAGTGAGTGAAATAAATCAACAGACTTAAAGAGTAAATTAAAAATTAAATAAACTTGCAAGACATGCTGAAGAAGAAGAAAAAAATCACTTCTTATTATTTTTTCGCATTATTATTATTATTTTTTCGCATTTCCCTAAGAAATATTTCCTGAAGCAGCATAACGTATGTTTTTTTTTCATTGGGATAGAAGTTCTATTGCTATTAAATGATTCCCGTTAGAAATATCATTTCATGTCTGGATGTCCTTTAAAATTTTTTAAATTTTTATGGTAAGGTCTTATGGACTAAATTCTCACATAATTTTTTTAATGAATGTTACTATCAAGGATATTGCTTTTTCAACTATACACGAAAAAATTTTTCATTGATGTGAGCTTCGTGTTTTGTAAATAGCGCCGAGGGAAATATTTTCAAAATTCAAGGAAATTTTCATAGTAAAACATATTATTCTCTAAGTTAAAAAATCTGATTTTTATCTTTTCAAAGTTATATATTAAATTTTCGCAAGAGATAAATATTTTCATATTTTTAAAATAATATAACTCTACATATATGTAATTCTGTTTTACTTATATAAAAAAACTAGTTTGGAAACTTTCAATCAACTGTAAATGAATATGGCGAATGATCACATTTTTTTGTAACGATTATTTATCATAATGGAAATTATCCTGTGGTTAATGTTAAGTAACACTTCATAGCACATTAAAACGATGTGTTTAAAAGCTCATAAATTTTAAATCATTAAACAGTTTTTTAAAAAAAATATTTCCCTTTTTATATTTTATTATAATTTTTTTTTCAATGGACATCAGTATTTCCTTCGAATTTCCCCCTAAACTTCCAATATCTTCTTTCTGTTACTTTCTGATATCAAGAAATTTATCTATTGTTGTCTTTTTATCTCAAAATATGATTTCATTCTCAGAACGTGCAATTATTTCACTGAAAGCCGCATACGCTTAGTAGCTAATAATGCTCCTAATTTACTGTCCTTCGGAATATATTATGCTCACATGATGCTTAATTTACCGAAAATTTCAGAAATTTGATGTTTCTAATGTTCTAACGCTTCTATAAACGAGATTCATAATTTAATACTGCCTTACCAGAATTTTCCACACCTCATTCTTTCTTGATTATCTTATTTCTGTTTAATGTTTTATGTTACAGCTGATACTTGGAGCAGTTTGTTAAACTTTCAGAAAAATGAGTTAAATAAAAAACTAATCTCTCTCATAAATAATCAGTTTGAAAGCAAAATGGGTTGTTATGAGAACCAGATGTCGAAAATGATAAGTGAGGCAGACATGAGATTTCAAGAAAATATTTTCGCTAGGGAATTTCAAGAACGTTAAATATCTTATCTCATAATCTGAGAAGTTTTGTTACAACTGCCAGTTTTTTTAGAGGATTCCAATACTTTCAGCTGGAACACCAGTATTCTTATGTAAAAAATATGAAACATATAATCTCGCATTGGCAAAATAAATTTTCTATGACAAAATAGCGGTGATTATTTGACTTATATTCAGGGAAATACCTTGATATGTAGGAACATTGCTGTAGTAAATTATAAAGCGTTCGTCTGGAATCATTTTACAATAAATAGTCTATAGTAGTATATAATATAAGGTACCCTGGGGTAATAACGCCACGTTAAGGTTCTACCAATTTTCACGGCTCAGTTTTAGTTTGTATTTTTCAAACAAATGTATGATTTGATACAGCAACTCATTGACTATCTATATTAAAAAAAATAATTTAACAGATATGTATTCATAAAATGTAATGGCGTGATTTCTTGACCAATGCTATTTGGCGTTATTACCCACCTATATGGGTAATAACGCCATGCAAACAAAACTATGAAATAAGTTGGAATAATTGCATGTAGATTGCCCAATTCTAAAAATACAAACTCTCAGCCCTAGAAATTGACAAATTGCATCCTAAGCTATTGAAAATGTTCAATTTTTTGTGAAAGTGTAAGAAAAATAAAGGTGTGGTGTGTGTGTGTGTGGGGGGGGGGGGGAGGATGAGGCAAAAGAATATCAGACCGTGAGCTTCTTTTTGCTTAAAAAGGACCGCTTAAATAGAATTATTAGAAATATTGCACAGTTTTAACTGTGTTTATTTGAATCAGTATTTAGGATGGAGCTCGGCCACTGTAGGGAATCAATCGGGGTAAAAATTGCAAGGATTGGCGGTATTACCCCGTTATAGTTATTGCACTGTACATTTTAAATTACAAATTATCTCGAGAAGATATATAAAATCTTCAACAACATTTTGAAAGTCCATAAAATGTACTACAAATTTATGTAATTAACAAAGTATTTCCGGATAAAAAAAATAGTCTTCACATCACAAAACGTATCTCGCAAATTTTAGATCAAGCGTTATTTTTAGTAGCTTGTAAAAACAATAACACCTAAAAATGAAACAAATTAACTTGAAGCTGTTTTTTGCGATCTATATGACTCAAAACCCTTCTTCGCAGAGCACATGGGTGTCATTTACCAGATTATTTCATAATTATGCAAAATATTAGCACTTGGCGTTATTACCCCTTCTGGTGTTATTACCCCAGGGTACCTTAGTATAAATAATATGTGTTTAACTCCGCTACAACAGAGACTGATTTTTGATTTCTTGCAATTCTGATGGGTAGATGAGAATAAAGTTTGTCCTTCACCTCTCCGATACAGCAAAAAAAACTTTTTTTATTATCTAACATGTATTATGAATTGTGTGCGTTGTGGGAGTGATCAAAGTTTTTGAAAAACGATAGTTCAGATTGAGCATTTAGTGGATACATTATAAAACTATATTGCAAGAACTAAATAATTAAACTTCATAGATAATATGAAAGAATTGCTTATCATTTTAAGATCCACAGAGTGATTGGGTACTGAATCTATTTCTAAATCAGTTTGAACTCATTTCACCCGTATGATCTATTCAATTCGAATAATTTTTTTTTTTTTCAAATAATCTATTTTCATACTAGCAGCCTTCGCTCGCTACACTGCACAGTGCGATATTTCGCTGAAAAAGCTAGCCAAAAGTCAGAATTTCAAATCTCATATTTAGTTGATTATTTTCTGGTTGGTATAGGAGGACTATCCTCTCCATATGATAACGGGTTCATTTCTTTTCGCAGAGTCTCCAATTATCTGGTATTTACTTCGAATTTACTGAATGGTGTATTTCTCCTTTTATTATTTTGATTTTTGCATCATGTAATCGAATGTCTAAAAAGCTATTCTGAGTCGAATTTGAGAAACATTTTAAAGTTTTTAAAGACGAAGTCATATACTTCCTTTCACATAAATATTTTTGGAAATGTAATGAATCTTAATTGTGATATTTAAGTTTGGATCTTTAGATTTTTTGATTTAAATATTTTAGATAATAATGTAATTCTAATAATAAGTTAAACTGCATTCAATAAGAACTCTTGTGTTTTCATAATATCTATGCCTTCTAATTAAAAGATATGAAAGAAAATCTATCCCCCATTTTTTTAATAAGTGAAACAAAATTTCAAAAATAAGTTTTTGAAAAACGATTCTTTTAGCTTATCATAACTTTTTTACATTTCATTTATGCTGTAGTTTTTTACCCCTCACTTGATACCCTTTGGTGTACAGATGACGAATCTGAAAATTGCAAGAATTTTTTTTTTTTTAAGTAGGTGGATTTTTCAATCGTGATTTGAGTGCGGATGCCTGTACGTGACACGGGAAAATCAAGATTGGCAAATACAGATTATCCATATGACGTACAGGAAAATTAGGGAGGCAGTTAAGCTAAAATAAAATATTTATGTCTTCTTGTTCTAAAGCACGGAATTGAAATTGGGAGTAATATAAAGGATACAATAGAATGGAGAAAACTTTTATTAATATGTTCTTAAGTTTACAATCTATTTTCGTAGAATTTGAAATGGCTCGATAACATTCTGCAACGGTTCTATATATTAAATTTAAAATCACATGGTTGGGTAGTTGTTGTGCTATTATATGTGAACACACGATGAGATAGCTGAACAAGACGACAACCGTAGGTGCTACGCATTTATATAATTAGGAACGCGTTTAAAAAAATAGCTAAAGTACAAAATAGCTTTACACATTTTCAGATGTTAAATTAACTATAAAACTAATCAGATACAGCAAACCTAATTTTTTTCTACTATCGTATCGATGTTAATGATTTCAAAAATCGTTATCGCAAAGCTAACATTAGATGACAATCTGTCGATCGTGACGTTTCTAATGGTATGAAATGAGTTTTTGAAATATATCTATTGCGAATTTCGGGAAAAAGTCAGAAGAAAAGCGCCACCTGCTGCGTGATTGACAGCAAAACATAATCAGGAAAAATATTTATAAAGGTAAACCTGAATCTTGGTAAACCTGAAACTTGATAAAAATTTGTCCATTAAATCTTTGAATAGAGCTATTGCAAAAATCGGGAAAAATTCTGCATTGAAGCGCTATTTATTGAGTGATTGATACCAAAAGGTAAACATAATCACTTAATAGGAAGGATTAACTGAATCCATAGTTTGATGTTCCGTGCATTAAATTCTTGAGATAGAGCTGTTGCAGAAATTGTAAAAAAGGTGGCATAGCATCGCCACCTGTTGAGATATTTACACCAAACAGTACTAAACAGCTTTGTTTCATGTATTTTTCTAACAGAATCTGATGTTTGGTGAAAACCCGTGCAATATTTCTTGAGATTGAGCTATTGCAAAATTCGTCAAAAAGGAAGCATAGCAGCGCCACCTTTAGAGTAATTTGCACCACAATGTAAAAAGCGTCCATTCATGTAAATAATTTACAGAATCTGACTTTTTTCAGAAATTCGTGCAGCAGTTCTTGAGGTAAAGCTGTTGCGGAAATCATAAAAAAGGCAGTACACAAGCGACACCTTCGATTTACACCCAGCATCAATCTATTTTTAGGGAGTACCTGAATATGAATTTTTATTAAGTTCCGTGTATTAGTTCTTAAGATAGAGCGTCTACAAATTTTATGTCACATACATAAAGACAGTCTCACAGACAAAAATTTTGTGAAAACGTGTTTTTTTTATATATCTGTATTTTGTATATATTTTTGTGTAAATTCGTCAAAAACCGGAATTCGAAAATTTTCACGAATACTTTACTTTCTTCTTGAAAAGATAGAAGAACGTAATAAGTAGGAATTAAACAGTCTAGCTTAAAAAATTGAATAATTTGGTTTTGCAGTTTCTACACTATATGGCCAAAGATGACCGGCCACTTGCGATTATTGACATTTTGTTAAATATCTACAAAAATGCATGAGAAATTATACTGAAACTCTAAGTGTATAAATTTAATAGTGCAAGTCATACATTTACGTGACGGTTTTTCCCAAAATTCCATACACTGTCAGAAAAATTTGTTAATATACACTAAGTTATCGTTATTTTTTCACAAATAACTTCTGTTCTCCCAGAAAACGTATTTGTTCCGTGAGTTCATTCCGAACGTCGAAAAGGTTCCGAGGAAAAGATTCCGTTTATATCTAGCACGCATGCGCATTGGGTCTGTTAGTAATAAATTCGAATTTATTTTAAAAATGAAAAACAACAAGTTGGAAATTGCACGTGAACGTAGCAAATGAGGTGCGTTCGTACGATAACGGAGTTTTTAAAATATTCAGAACTTGCTGATATAGTAGAGTGTATTTCGGATACAGTATAGTAGTCGAAATCTTTGTGTTTCTGTAAATATGCAGAAAGTAATTTTTATTACACCTCAGCAACGTATATCTTATTCATAAAATGTGAAATAGTTGAATATTATTAAAACACGCCCCAAACAATGTTTCTCCGTATAGCATTATGTAGTGGAATGCATTTGTGTGGCCCTGTAATTTAATAATAAAAATTCTTTGCATCACAGATTGTACAGAATGCATATTTTAGTATATATTTCATAGATTCATGCCAATTCTATTATGTTCGAATGAGTGTAACATCATAAAAATGCATTTGAATCTTTTTCCCATTGACCATAATGTAATGGAATACCTTTGATTGTCCCTGTAAATGATCTATGCATCCGATTTTCATAACATTTGAAAGGACTCGATAAAATTACGTAATAATTATATGTTTTAAATTTCAAACGATTAAAATGCATTTGAAAATTTTTCCCCATTGACCGTAATGTAACGGAATACTTTTGAATGTCCCTGTAATTGATCTATGCATCCGATTTTCATAACATTTGAAATGACTCGACAAAATTACGCAATAATTATATGTTTTAAATTTCAAACGATTAAAATGCATTTGAAACTTTTTTCCCATTGACCGTAATGTAACGGAATAGTTTTGATTGTCCCTGTAATTGATCTATACATCCGATTGTCATAACATTTAAAATGACTCGCTAAAATTACGGAATAAATAAACGTTTTAAATTTCAAACGATTAAAATGCATTTGAAACTTTTTTCCCCATTGACCGTAATGTAACGGAATCCTTTTGATTGTCCCTGTAATTGATCTATCCATCCGATTTTCATAAAATTTTAAATGACTCGACAAAATTATGTTATAATTATGTATTTTAAATTTCAAACGATTCGGTTGGGTAGTTTTTGCGTTGTTATATGCGGACGGACAGACAGACAGACAGATAGACAGACGGACAGACAGACAGACGGACGGACTGAGCGACAACAATAGGTGCTACATATTTACATAATTACGAACGCACCTAAAAAGATTCTATTGATTAAAATGTCTAATTTAGTTCAATTCACAGTAATATTTTACCCGAATTCCCTCCTGCCTTTATTAGGTCGCGAATTTTGTATTACATATTTCTGGAACAGAAATTTCTCTCTGCTCTGAAGGAAATATTTTTTTTTCTTACTAACAAGAAAAAAAAAAAAAAAAACAAAAAAAAAAAACGCTGTAACGAAAGAAAAAATTCAAAACAACTTTTTAAAAGAAATATGAGTACAAAAAAGTTCTTGTTATAAAGAAACACTAAGAAGAACTGATTAATTTCGCTATACTGAAGAGTTCGTTAAAGATAATGTTTTTATAATGAAATAGCATAACAGAAGATTTTGACAATCCAAACTGCATCTGTCAAACTGGAAATTTCGTTAAAGTTACATTCTTTGAAGCGAAATTATAGCGTATCCATAAAAAAATATTTTAAAGTACAAAAGCGCACTTCTGTTACGATACATGAATGTTTAGGACCGGAATTAATAAAACAGACTATGATGACGGAATAAAGTTTTATTTATCGTATTAGCAGTACCTTTTTGGCTTTCAAATATACATCTTTTATTTTGTAGTTTTTAATATATTCTACATCAACGGGATCACAGCTACTCTTAAAACGTATGACATTTTTTCCGTTAAACGAAAATCAAGAGTATAAATAAATAGTTTCAGGAAATTTGCTCCCCCAAAGTTGTCGAAAACTGTGGTTGAATGATCTATGGACAGCACTGAATATCGACTGGCATGTTTTATCAGTTACTCTTTTGTCGTGAGAGTGTTTTCTTTTCCACCATGCGCTGCTTTCATGTGTTTTCGCAAGTTCTGGCTCCAAGCTGCCCTGTAATCGCATATTCGACAACCGTAGGGTTTCATCCTTTCATGCACTGCTCTCACATGCATTCGGAGACTACCGATTCGAGTTGCACTGTAATCACAGTGGTGACATGGATGAGGCTTTTTCCCTGCATGTACTGCATCGACGTGTTGTCGGAGATGAGTAGCCTGAGATGCTCTATAATCGCAGTTTTGGCACTTAAAGGGTTTCTTTCCTTCATGTACTGCATCTATGTGTTGTCGCAGAGTAACAGCCTGAGATGCTCTATAATCACAGTAGTGGCACTCATAAGGTTTCTTCCTTTCATGAACTGCATCAATGTGTGTTTGAAGATTTTTAGCATGAGATGCTCTATAATCGCATTGCTCACACTTGTAGCGTCTTATTCCTTCGTGCACTGAATGGACGTGCTGTTTAAGATTAGATGTTTGAGATGCGCTATAATCACACATTTGACATTGGTAGGGTCTTTTACCTTCATGTATTGCATCTATGTGTCTTCGAAGATAAGTTGAATTTGAAGTCTTATACTTACAGTGTGGGCACGCATGACTTTTACGATAAACTCCGTTTTCTTCTGCGAAACTCACATGCTTACTTTGATGGCTAAATACTCGATTCGCTTCCGCAACAAAATCCTTTGCTTCATTTTTTGCAACACCAGATATATCAATGACATCATTATCTGTTGTAATTCCTCCGATTCCACGTTTGCGATGTTTTGACGCTTGTGAAATCTGCTCTTTGTTTACTTCCCTTGGAACATCGGGTGAGCTGGCAGCTCTCAGATAAGTTGGTTTATTCGCCATCCTCGTTGACTGCTCTTGAGCTATTTCTGAATAACAAGTCTTTTGAATCGATGACGAGGGTGCAACTCCTTTATCATATTCAAGCTTCATAGTCAATCCTGAAAAATAATTATAAGATGTTTTTAATATAATATCATCTCGTTTTCCGATTAAGAAAAAAACTTGTTATTTAACCCTTTGAAAATCTTTAAGCTATAATGTACCCCAATTATTTTTGATACACAAATACAATAAGGACACCAATATTTTATTATACTCTTTATAATGTTCCAGAACAAAAGCATTTACTTATTTTCAAACAAACTTGTTTCTAATTATTGGTGTGATTCAATCAGAACACTTTAGTAATATAAATAGTTTGCCCCTGAAAAGGTTAAATAATAAAAAAGCTCAGCGATTTTCCTTTTCTTATTAATATTTTATTAAAATTGTACACTTTATAACTAAAAGACAGTTTTGTTAATATGATTTGCTAATTTTTAAAGGTATAAGTAAATGGATTAAAAATGATTAGAATCTATATATTTAAAAGACCTGGCTGTTTTTTTAGTCTTCAGTGCTGAGCTTTCTACTGTCCCGATTTTGATAATTATTTTTTAAAATGAAAGCTGTTTAGTTTATGTGTAGATATGCCCATTCTGGCTAATTTTCGATTTATTTCCATTTTTATATTTTATTTTTAATTTTAAAAGCTTTTACATGACATTTCTTCAAAACAGTGGCAACAGACTAAGCTTTTCTCACTATAATAAAAATTTATTTTGCTTGATTACTTTCCACCAATCAGGAGCTTGATCTCATCGGTGAATGTGTAATCGCATTTCAAAGAAAAAAAATAATGGTTTTCGTAAATAATAATGTTAATAATAATGTTCATAATGTTTATTCATAAGGTTTTCGTAAAATTTAAGCCTAAAAAATGATTGCACATAATTATTTACTAATTGCGGTACAATACACAGATTATTTACTGAGTAATATTATGAAGTGTTATGTAAATAAAATAACAGAAAATAAATTTTAATAAAATATAATATCTAAAGCGAAATTTTGTCGATGGAGAAAATGTCGTTATTCAGAAACTAGATAAATTTGTTCCATGAATATAATATACATTGTTATAATTGTGTCAGTGATGATGTCATATTCACTGACTTTTATTCCTGAATCTAAATAAACTAAACTTATATTTATTTAAAGGCCCGTGATGTGCACAAATGAAAATATTTCTATAAATTGCGCCATTTCTATTTAATTATAATAACTATTTTATGAAACTAAACAATTTTTAAATAACTGCATAAATGACGCTTTTATTTCAGAAAAGATGAGTGTTTCTGAAGGTGTAACTGATGTCATATTAGAAAAATAAAGAATAAAACCTGTGATATGCCGTTTTTACGATATTTCTTTTTTTCATAATATCAAATATTAATTAAAATAATTTCGTTGTATTATGTTTTTATTTAAAATAAAAATAAATAAAATGATTTTTGCTTATCAGCAACAAACACGAAAATTTTATTTTTTATAATTACAAAGATATCGTTTTTATTTTCGTTCCCATAGCAATAAAATTAATTTTGACAAGTTCACGGAGTCTACAAATAAATAAATAAATTTACTGCAAGTGCTTTAAACGGAGAAAAAATAAACTATGCAGATATTTTTGAATTCGTCTTCTGAAGTATCTATATAATAAAGGCCAAACGTATCTGTGCGTAACGCATACGTCATGTTTTGAATGGCAACACCTTTCGATGAAACTTTAATTTTGCAATTTTCGCTATTGTAAAATTTTAAACTTCTAGACATAGCACGTTTTCGACATTTATACCATCGTATGCGGAAAATATGCACGTTTAAATGCAGTTTGTTAGAAAACTGTATCTCAATTTGTTTTTGAGATATTAATTTTTTTATAGTTTTTAGTTCATTTTCTCTAATGGTGGCAACTTAAATATCGCATTTGTGTGGGAAAAAAAAGGAAAAATATCGATAGAGTAAAAAAAAAAAAAAAAGAAGATGAATAGAGATGCAGTTTGGTGGCTGCAGGTGACGCTAAAAAATCATCTGTAAAATTCGCTGCATTGCACCAAACACAACCACGTGATTTCGCAAAAAAAGGAAAACTTTTAGCGATACAGTTTTAATTCATAATACAATGAAATGCTATTTTAGAATGCTAAAATATAATTATTATTATTTTTTTCATTTAGAGAAAAAATGATGTTAAAGGATTCGGTCTCTGTTCTTAGAGATTGTTTTGTTTGGCCCGAATAAGAGACTTAAATTGGAAGAACAACGCCCATGAAACCGTTTTAATTGCATACTTCACCTCCGTTTATCTCTTTTCTACGTGAAAAATAACAAATCACTGTATATTTTAGTTGCCATTTTTTCATAGCAACCGAAAAAAATAGTAATTAAAAACGTGTTATGTCAAAATATCGCCGGCTATAAAACCCAGTGAATATTGTTGGTTTTATTTCGTTTTTTTCCTATCAATTTAATAACTTTTAGTTCGTTGCAAACTTAATTTACAAAAAAATACATCATTTAAACTTTACAAAAATGCATTTTAAAGAATATCTGTGTATCATATTTTCTTAGTTGATTTTATAAACTGAAATGATGCAATTTTATTCTTTGGCAAGATCTTTGGCTAATAAATTCGATCTTGCGTCTAATACGGAAGTACCGATAATTTTCAAAGCTTTATATGATGACATAATTAATATTTTTCAAATAAAATTGCTGTTTGGAATTAGTTGGCAGTTTAAAAAGCATATTACGTAGGAAAAATTTATTAGACTTTTCAATTTTAATTTTTAAGAAAGTTTTTCACCTTTACTCTGTGACCCGGGAACTCCGGGTTCGGTGTACTAGTTATATTAACTTCCTAAATAATTTGGCATTTAAATAATATTTAAGGTTTAGAAACCGCATTAAAAAGATTTGTAACTAAAGTTAAGTCCAATATAATAATTTATTCGTTGTTTTCCTTATTGTTTGTTATTTTCTGAAGTTTGAGTATCTTTATCATGAAAAGTTATGTTATCCCTATTTTAAGAAATGTCAATAGTTTATTTCGCTCATAGTATCGCATTGTGTGTATAAGACTGATATATATCATACCTAATGTACCGGGTGATCCAGAAGTTTCGGGAGTTTTGAAAAGTTAATAATTAGGAAACTATGTATAATACAAAGGTTCTGTTTTCAGATATATGCTCAGAAACATGTGGGATTTTTGTTTAGAATGAATTTTTTTAAATATATATAGTTACCATTTTTAGCAACAGGTGGCGCTATTGTATAAGACTGAATGCACCTATACCATGCGTTATATAGACACATGAGTTCATTGCGAAACTTCTTTTCTATGATATTGATAAGATTTCGTTTTAAGAGTGGTTTATGTTCAAACATTTTTTGTAAGGTAAATGAAATTGCATTGTAAGGGAAATTTGATACAAAATTCCATGACCAACTGCAGTGTTTAGACATTGTCTAGACTATGTTTAGAAACATCTTTGCATGTCGCGTTGTTTTCATATCGTACAATACGTTAAGTTAAAAGTGCGAAAGAATCGATGGCCATTGCAAATGTGAAATGCTATGGTAAGCAAGGTTTGAGAAAAATGCTCATTGGAAGATCGTAATAGAAACAAGAGATCCCAAATGTCTATTATAATCGTAAATTAGGTAGGATTCTATGCCAATACTCTATAGAAATCACCAGTTCATGGTGAGTGCAGTAAACTTGTGATATCACGATGAACTGAAATTTCTTCTGGAATTTCTTTCTGCTCTGAGGATATTGTGCACGCTGTTTTGCATCGGCTCACGGCGGTACTTATAAGCCATGAGCGTCATGATTAAACTTTGTAACCCTTGGACACTAATTCGTTCTTTTAAATGAGCTGTATCATACTATAAAAGCAATACTATCAATTTTAGCGCCACCTGCTGCCAAAAAGTGCAACTAACATAATATGTTTTTTTCATCGAAAAAACAAATCCCACAAGTTTCTCAGCATTTCTGTGAAAACCGCATACTTCTATTGTTTATAGTTTTCTAATTATTAGCATTTCAAAAGTCCCGGGACTTCTGGATCACCCGGTATATTCTTTTCATGCGAATTTCGACGGGTGCAGCTAGTTTCTTTTTAGAGCAACCTTTTTTTTTAAGTAGGCGTTACAATATAAAATATTGCCATGTTTCTAAAAGTCGACCTACCATTGAATAATTCAGATTATAAGAATGTTTAACTTATATGTTGACACTATACGCCACATATCTGTTTACAAGTTGTACATGTTTACAGTTGTTAGTAATATACGAAAAAATATTTCGGGAAAACTCTAACGCGTGTACATTTTCATAGCCATTTCATCTTCCCGAGTCATGCAAAACTACTCCTCGGCGAAAAAAAAAATCGAAAATAATAACTGGAAATTTGGTATTTTCAGTTAATGGAGCCACCTATTGTAATAAAGATTAAGCATTTTCGTTGCAGTGTTTTACTATTATTATTGCAATTATATTGATGGAGAGGAACAGTGGCGCCAACTTGTATGGGCCCATAGGGCGCAAACACACTTAATAATGTGCTATCTCCATCCTCCCATTATTAATTGCCCCCACGAAATATTTTTACATTTGTTCAAAAAATGTTTGAGTCCAACCAATATTTTTCAAAAGTTGGTGCCACGGGAGAGGAATGAATGATAAAAATAGATAATAATTTAAATATTTTTGAATTGGATGCATGTTAATGTCGCGAATTACATTAATATTTATAATTGCTTTAGTGTCCGCACTCTCATGGTGACTCCATGGTCGTGGTTTTATTTTCGCAGATGATCACGAGCAATGATAAAAAAGAGTAGTAGAATTTTTCTGGAATAAAGTTTGTGTTAAGTTTTAAGTGAAATGTTTTGAAGCTTCATTTTTTTGTAAGATATATTTAAATTATTTTTCACACGTAAAACGACGATGTCTATATTATCGGGTAGATTTTATAGCTTCGATTTCGCAATTGTTTGCGATATGTGGCGTCCGAACTAATAGGGACGTGTGAAAAGTAACTGTTTTTTATTTGTTATCAGAAGTTGTCATTGAGAAAAAATGGATGCTTTGAAAATCAAAAGAACTCCTCTTAGATCTGGATTTACGAAAACTTATAATGCTTTAAATGAAGCTTTAAACGACGCAACTCCAGATACTAATTTAATAGAGAATTTAATGTGTCAACTGGAAGATAAAAGCACAAGATTGCGAGCTGTAGATGAAGAAATTTTGAATTTTATGTTGACAGAGAAAGTTATAGAAAAAGATTATTCTAAAGAATTTGAAGCTTGCGAAGAGTATACAGAAAAATTTATTGCTATAAAGCAAAAAGTAAAGACATTTTTGGTGAAGCCTATCGAAGAACAACTCCGATCGCAGAATTATACGGATGTTGAAAGAACACTGTCGCGACCACTTCGCTTACCAGAAATAAGTTTACAGCCGTTTGATGGCGATGCAAGATTATGGTTAACCTTTTGGAAATCATTCAGTAAAATTCATGAAGACACCACTTTAGATGACCATTTGAAATTTGTTTATCTTTTACAGGCGATAACGCCGAAATCCAAAGCAGCACAGATAGTAAATAGTTATCCGGTTTCAGCTGATAATTATCCAAAAGTAATTCTACATCTGAAAGAAAGGTTTGGCAGAGAAGATACACTTATTGAGATATATGTTAGAGATCTTCTTCAATTAGTTTTAAATAATAATCGATCATCAAGCAAGAATTTCAATTTATCGTCGTTATATGATAATCTAGAGACAAAACTTAGGTATCTAGAATCATTAGGTGTCACAGAAGAAAAGTATGCCAGCATACTTTTCCCACTTGTAGAATCTTGTCTACCTCATGATGTCCTTAAAATCTGGGAAAGACAGTGTGAGAAGACTGCTCAAGGTAAGAATCAATTAAATTCTATCCTTGATTTTTTGAAAAATGAAGTTATTGCGGAAGAGCGGGTTCTTTTGTCTCATTCCAATCTTGGTTTTGAAAACCCAAAGAAATATCATAAATGTAATAATGAATATAATTCAATGCCAACTGCCACAGATTTATTTATAAATAATAAGTCTAATAAGAATTTAGTTAAAAAACGTGAAGATTTGTGTATATTTTGTGACAAGTGTCACTTATCAGAAAAATGTTTTAAAGCTAGTTCGCTTTCTTTTGATGAGAAACGTAACTTGATTTTGAAGAAAAAAGCTTGCTTTGTTTGTCTGAAGAAAAACCACATTTCACGCAATTGTAACTCTAAAATTAAATGTTCGAATTGTGGTAAAAGACATTTTTTTATATTATGTCAAAATGTTTTTAATGAAGGTGGTAATGTGTCGTTAGAAAGTCATAAACATGAATCAGGGAGTAGTGACACTGTTTTAACTACTCAAGCTTCGGATCCTACTGTGTTACTCCAAACTTTGAGTGTCCGTGTAAAGCACAATGGAAAAGAGAAAATCGTGCGTGGAGTTATTGACACAGGATCCGAACGCTCCTATTTATCACGAGATGTAATTAAATATTTGAATTATAAAAGTATTGGTGAAATTAAATTAATTCACACATTATTTGGTAATGTTGAAACAAGTGAAACAAAGCACAATAAATATAGAATTCACTTAAGTAGCATAGACAATAGTTATAAATGTGATATGCATGTTTTAGATGTTCCTGTTATTTGTTCTAAAATACGAAAAGTGCCAAATGGGCCTTGGTTATCAGAATTAAATAAATATGGCATTAAAATTTCTGATGTTGAAACTAGTTCATGTGAAACCGAAAATGAAATTAAATTATTGATTGGTTCTGATGTGGCCGGAAAATTACTCACCGGAAATATTAAAGTTTTAGAAAGTGGTCCGGTTGCGGTAAAAACCCATTTGGGATGGACTCTAATGGGAAAAATTCCAAGTATTAAATCAGAAACAAATAAGGCTGCTATGGTTATTTCATCACTTTGGAACAATTGTTCCGTTGCTGATTTGTGGAAGCTGGATATTATGGGTATAACGGATTCAGTTGAATCCAAAACTAAATCTGAAATTCATGAAGAAACTATGCAGCATTTTAAGAGTAATATAAGAATAGATTCAGAAGGGAGATACGAAGTAGCATTGCCATGGGTGCTAGATAAAGCTTGCTTACCTAACAATAGAGAATTGGCCGAAAAGCGACTTGCTACAACGAGGAAAAAGTTAATTAATTTAAATAAAATTGAGGTATATAGCGAAGTATTTGATTCGTGGATAAATGCAGGAATAATTGAAAGGGTGGTTGATAATAAAGAAACTAAAGTACATTATTTGCCACACAGACCTGTATTTAAAGAATCGAGTGAAACTACTAAAGTTAGACCAGTTTTTGACGCTTCGGCTCATGTTAAAGGTTCCCCTTCTCTAAATGATTGCCTAGATAAGGGATTAAATTTGATTGAAATGATTCCTTCTATATTGCATCGGTTTCGGAAATATCCTGTTGGTGCAGTATCCGATATAGAGAAGGCATTTCTACAAATTGGTATTAGAGTAGAGGATAGAGATTATTTGAGATTTCTATGGGAAACATTCGTTTTGAATCGCGTAGAAGAAATCAGATCCTTAACTCAAAGGAACCAATGGCGACACATTGCAGGAAAATTTAATCAGGCAGATATCCCTTCCAGAGGTTGTTCGATTGAACAATTTTTACAACTAAGATGGTGGGAGGGACCGGATTGGTTGGCTCAACCTGAATATACTTGGCCTCAAAGTGTCGAAATTCCCAATGAAGAAATTATTAACTCTGAAAAACGGAAAAGTGTCATTTCAGCAATGAACAAGAACACAGAATCTAGTGATTGGTATTATCGACGGTTTTCATCTTTCAAGAAAATTATAAGATTGATCGCCTGGATTTTAAGATTCTTAAATAATTTAAGAAATCATAATTCAAAAGAAGTTTCTGAACTTACGTGTTTGGAATTAGAACAAGCCGAAAGAAAATTGATAATTTTGATTCAGAAAGACAGATTCAACGAGAAGAATAATCAGAAGATACGTAGCTTAAGACCAATTCTAGATGAAGATGGTATTATAAGAGTGAAAACGCAAGTTATTTATAGAGAAGATGCTTTCAATTTTAAATACCCAGTTCTTTTGCCTTCTGACCATCCTGTAGTTCACTGCCTGATCTCCTGGAAACACCAAGAGCTTTTGCATGCAGGAGTGGCTCTTATGATGACATCGTTACGAGAAGACTACTGGATCGTAAAAGCTAGGAAAACTATTCGAGCAGTAGTACAGAAATATGTACGGTGCAGAAGATTTAGTGCACAAAAGATTCGCTGGAAATTTAAACTGCCTACCGCTGCCTGGTGGGAGCGATTGATACAAATGGCCATACTCGTAGAGTCTGATAAGAAACGTGCCTATTGGACTTTAGCCCAAGTGCAAGAACTTATTTCTGGTAAAGATGGCCACCCAAGAGTTGCACGATTAAAAACTGAAAATGGTGAACTTTTGAGACCTGTCCAAAAACTGTACAATTTAGAGATTCCAAAAGAACTTTCTAGTGATCCAGTATTAAGAACGAGAAGTGGCAGAATAGTGACTGTCCCAAAACGTTATTAACTCTAAATACTGTTTCAACAAAAAACTTTATTCTTATTTTTTAGTATATTTCATAGTGTTAATTTGAATTTGTAATAATATGTTTAATTTTATTTGAATTTTGCAGAAGAAAATGTTTATTTACCTGTTTTGAGAAATGTAATATTGTAAGAATTGTATCTTATCACTGTAATGTACGTATTAGTCATATTTTATTTTATATTTTATTGTACCCATTGTTGAGTTTATCTGTCGAAAACTCAAGGTGGGAGAATGTCGCGAATTACATTAATATTTATAATTGCTTTAGTGTCCGCACTCTCATGGTGACTCCATGGTCGTGGTTTTATTTTCGCAGATGATCACGAGCAATGATAAAAAAGAGTAGTAGAATTTTTCTGGAATAAAGTTTGTGTTAAGTTTTAAGTGAAATGTTTTGAAGCTTCATTTTTTTGTAAGATATATTTAAATTATTTTTCACACGTAAAACGACGATGTCTATATTATCGGGTAGATTTTATAGCTTCGATTTCGCAATTGTTTGCGATAGTTAATAATTTCATCTTTTGAAATCTTTTGGAACAAAGAATGTCTTATAATTATGGTACAAAATATATAAATCTATATATATAAAAGGAATTCCGAGGATAATTAATTGAATAATTGAATAATTATTTGAGGCACAGATAGGCCCTCATCCTCTATATTCCTTTTATTTATAGAGATTTTACACAGCTTAGGTAAACGCAGAAGAAATATAAAACAGATAATGTATTTATCACAAAAAATCGTCTGCTAAGAAAATCTTTTTTCATTTTGAACTTCTATAAATAAAAGGACAGATAGGCTCTCAAACAGTGAATCGTCGAATATAATTGAAGAACAAATGGAAGAACAAATGGAAGAACAAATGGAAGAACAAATGGAAGAACAGATGGAAGAACAGAAAGAAGAACAGATGGAAGAACAAATGGAAGACCTCTTCATTAACAATAAAAAAAGATATGCAAACGAAACCCCAGAACACCGATCAAACATATCTGCCGGAAACTGACGAGACATGGCACAGAAACGTGAATGTGTGGGGTTGTAGAACTGGCATTCAGATAGTCTTCGGGCTACTGAGGGCGGGCAACCGTCTAGTAGATAAATAAAATAAAAGTAAAAAAAATATATAAATAAAAACGAACATAACTAATAAATTTTAAAATTCTTTATTTAAAGGAAAAAAGTCTTTTATTTTAATTTTCTGTTATTTCTGTCACGATTTGGCTTGAGTTGTTACCTACATGTGTAAAAACACTTACTTTTTTATTTCTTCGCTCTGCTATAGTAATTGTTAAACATTCTGAGTAAAGAACATTATACATTACAAAAAAGAGAAAAAATGCGCGAATAGATTTTGAAAAATAATTTTTGTCACGGTTAATATTAATATATTTTTTAACTGATTGCGCGATTGTGATTTTCGAAAGAAAAATGGATGCTGGTATCGCAAGGTATCTTTGAGTTTTTCATATTTTGATTTCTGATGTCAATCTTTAAATATAGCTGAAAAAGCAGAATTTGTGAAGAAAATTTTATTTTCCTTTATTTTATTTTATTTGTATTGTTGTTAATGGTTAATATTTATTTTAGAAACGGATTATGGCATTCTATAAAAAAAAGAACATATATACTATATAGCCATAAGTGACCATCCACTAGAATTTTTAGATATTTTATTAGATATCTAGAAAATACATGAGGAATTATTCTGAAACTCTAAGTGTGTAAACATAATAGTACAGGTTATACATTTCTATATTTTACCGAAACTCAATAGGGACCGTCAACAAAATAAAAAAACGAATATCAAAAAACGAATATCTGTCAAAACTAATGTAGCAAAAGCGTTCAAACTATAGATTTGATAGTATAGATAGTATAAGCCACTAAGAGTATAAATAAGTGGCTTACTATAACTATATAAACTATGTTCATTTTTATGCGGATAACATGTATACTCATAGGAAAATTGAGAATTTTATAAAAACACTCCCGAAATTTTTCTAAGTTTTTTGCTTATAAATTGTAGATTACTTAATATAAAATAATGTTTTTTCCAAAAATATAAAAAACAACGTTACACACAAAAGCCTGTGTCAGAATTAAAAAATAATAAAAATTGTATGAAAAGTGAGTAGATTTACAAAATAATTTTGCATTGCTCATTCGTGAACACTGTAAAAATTTCATTTGCATATTGTTTTAGCAAAATATATACAGAAAGTTTTGTGAATGTCAGAAAAGCATAGTTTGATAATCCTGAAAGTGAACGTCGATAGAATAGGGTCAAAATACATTGTTCCCAAAATAAAGCAAAAAAAAGCTGGGTTGTATCCAAATTTACGTGACATACTATTATACTATATTGAAACTAATCAACGAATAAGTGGATTCACAATTTAGCAACTGAAAATGTAATTTTTTGCAACTGAAACTAGTAAAGTATTAGTTACTTAATATTGTTTAATTACTTTCATTATCATTTTTAAAAATAACCATAGAGTTGATTATGAAAATAGATGAACTTGCCACAAATTGTTTCTTTAAATAACAGATGATTGAAAAGAAAAAAACAAATAAAATTATTGTTATTTAATTTTTCAATTTTTTTATTCTTGGCACTGAAAAAAAAATCGATTTTGAAACTACTTACCTTTCGTCAAGAGTGTCTCATCTTCGGTCCGGTGTATTCCGAGCTCCTCTCCGATCTCGTCCCCGTACCAGACGAGCAGCTCTGTGTAGGCCTTGACCTCCTTGTAGACCCTGTACCAGATTTGGCCGTGGTACTGGAAGGCGATCAGGTTCTGGCGCTCCTCGCACACCGCACAATTCACGAAACGCATCCAGTTCGAGACAGAAGGGTCCACGCCCTCCACGTAATGGAGGACTCGGCCGCCTCTGCGTATCTAGAAAGAAAAATAATCTAGCTAACATTTTATGAAATGTATAAAAATGAAGAAAATGATTTTGTGAAGTGAAGAAGCTCATAAAAGAGCAAACGCGCTTTTTTTAATAGCGCTATTTTTAACCGTTTAGTTTGAATGTTATTACGAACCGATTTATATAATAATATCTATAATCTTATGATTAATAATTTTATGTTTGGTTATTTATCAATTTAACATTCTTTTAAAGAGAATTACTTTTTAAATAAAAAATGATTTCCACTTCGGTTTTAACTCTTCACGAAATAGTCATTTCCTCCGGAAAATGTAATCATTCATTAGGCTTTTGGTTGCTGTACTGCGAACCCATCTCCAACCACCGGCTGCTTGCGGCAAGAATTTCTCTCAGAACGATTGTCTGAACTGTAACCCGCTATTGAAACTGAATTAAAACTTCTCAATCTATCACTTTGGAGATTTTTATCTCACCACAGCCTCTGAATCGTTTAAAATCAACATAGAGTTAAAATTTTAAATTTTGCACGACAAAACCTTAGTTAGTTGTGATACTTTACATTTCATGTATTATTATCGTTTTCTTGCACTAAAAATGCATTTTTCCTCGTTGAAAATTTATACGTATCATAACTCAGTAAATTTTGCCCGTAGAACTTTTTTTTTGCTGATTTACTTGTTAAAACACATAAAAACTTTTTCTAAATAAAATTTATAGGAAACTTACTGAACACTGTATAAAACATTTAGTTTCTTAACAATTTAAAAAATAATTATTTTAATGTAAATTAATATTTATATGATGCAGAAGAAAGTTTAAAGCAATTTTGCAATTGTTACAATGACTCCAAAACTGACGATTTAGAAATTATTTTTTTCTAAACGATCAGAAATATCCTCCATAAAAACAACACCGTTTTAACAATGCGATTTATTAAAAAAAATTATCTTCTAGCACCTAGGTTTGAAGTTCGAATTTTGACATCCCCGAATCAGCATATGTGAACGTATATTCAAAGCTTATCCCACAAGAGCACGAAACATTATTTGTATAATTTTAATGAAATGTCATTTATCCCACAAATTTCGTATCTGCAAGTACGTATTTAAAATCCCCTCCCCAAAACTTGTGACAGGCCAGAAAATGACGTTGGTAGTATAAAATTGGCGCCCTATAAATTTCCGCGTCCGTCGGGACCGCCCCCCCTTCGACCTCCTCCCATCCGTTTTCGAATGGCTGTGTCCTCACTAGGCTATTTTCTTCTTTTTTTTCAATAAAATACAATTACAAAAGTAATGTTTTCCAGTTCGTATTTTCAAACGACGCAATATTGACAAAATAATAATGATAAAAAAACAGTAATAAACATTTTATTGAATAAAAATCATAGCGCCAGAATACCCCCCTTCCTCAAATACCATGAGTACATAGTAATATCCCTTTTAAATATTCAAACTCAAAGATTGCCACCGTTTTACCCATCTAACTACAACAACGAAAGATTATGTCCCGTGCCCAAGCGATAAAACAGCTTTCTATCATCAATTAAATCCGTAAATCTCTTTAATTCCATTTTTCAAACAGAGATTCCTTCCCATTAAAAATATGACCAAAGATGGCCGACATCACCTCCTTGCTTTTTAATAATCTGCAAGCGTCACTAACTAACTTCACGTACTCTAGAATAAAAACACATTTTTCCCCAATTCATTTTCAGTATTCTAACCAGTTTTCATTATTCCAGCTGTTTTGTTTTTCAATAAATGTTGTTTTCGTTATTCTAAAAACTGATTATACTGCTTTAATCTTTGTAACTGTGAGCGTTATAAAAAATTCAGACGATAAAATATATTCTGTGAAGAATCGAAGCCAGATGTTTTTAAATATTCATAGAATAATCAACAACGAATAGCTTTTAAGAGATTTTATCACGTGAACTTTTGAGATAGCAAAAGGACAAGGTTTCCTATGATTGGCTTCCTTGATCAGACCAAAAAGATTTTTAATGTCTTGGAATCGTAGATCGACAGTGCCGGGTCAAAAAGAAAGTTTCATAGGGGTTTTTTTTGTGCGTCGGAATTTTTTTTCTCTCTCTATCCCAAAAGCGTTTTAATGCAGTTGAGAATTTTTGTTTTCTGCAGTAATAGAAATTCTTTGCCTCAGAATTCAAATAGATTTATAAGTTGGAATTTTTAATATAACTAAACTTTTATTAATTTATAAATATGTATTCTTAAAATGATTTTCAGCCTTACTATTTGTTTCTCCTTTTTAAAATGCTTATCATCCGAGGCGTTCCAAAATTAGCAGGGACTTTTTGGTAATCTGTTATTGAATAATAAGTTTTTGGTTAATATTACGAATATTTATCCTGTTATGTTAAATAATGCCCATCTATAATAGGAAGCTACCATGATGTTTAATTTTGAACTAGTTTTACACTCGAATTTTTCATCATCATATCTTTTTCTTAGCATTAAATGAAGTTAGTTCAACAGTTTAATATAATACATAGTACCTGAATGTGATTTATGTACAAATTAATCTTTCTGTATCAGAGAGAGAGAAAATATGAGACCCCCCCCCCCCTATTAGTCACTTGTAGCTGCGAACCTGCATCGATTCGCTCAGAAATGTGCGTTATTTATTCAATTATATGTCATATATTGTGTAACTTTGAGACATTTTTTAAGCCCCGCCCGCTCTGCATATTGCTTTTTAAACTATTTCATATGTTGATCTATTGACTATGCTCTTTTAATGCACGATGGTTCGCCGTATTTTGTGTCACAAATCTCATAATCTATCCTAGTTACCCGACAGTGTATGGTCACAGACACTGCAACCAAACTAGCAACAAGTTAATGATGAATATTATAAAACATTAAAAAAGATATATTTCAAACTACAAACATCGTAAGCTGTGTTCGTGAAGCCTCACCTCCCATGCGTATCCACTGTCTTTCGCTTCTTTGCGCGACTTGATGATCTTTCCCTTATAAGGTCCGAATACGTAACCCTTGTTTAAGTCTATTTCGGTCCAAATGCCGAGTCCGGCTCTTCTGATGCCTGATCGGCACACGGACAGGTAATCGGGGCAGGTGTTCCATGCGTGTCTTGGTCCGCGGGGAGCCTGAAAATAAATACATAAAACACACTTTACTGGTGTAATTATTGCTTTTATTATTGTTACTGAATCATTAATAACTAGTTGATTTTTCTGCTAACCCCCTCACATTTTTCTGATCCTTGATAATAAAATTAAATATATTTTAAATCAGTGTTGAATGATTTCAGCACTCAGCTTTAAAATTATCAGCGTTTTTATCAGTAATTCTTTTTACAGGGCTGTTCTAATTCATATAGTCATTATTTTGTAAATTTTTTATAAAAAATGAATTTAGAAGAGCAAAATACAAACGATTCCATTTTCGATATCCCATAATTATGTATTTGAATTTTAAGCAATAGCTTACCAAACATGATTTTGAAATGCGTACACATTCCCAGAATCTTCCTACGGTAACTTTGACGGCATTCAGCTTCTACTTGTGATTTATTTTACACTTAATTGAATGAAAACGCACCATCTAGACTCAACAAGTGACTTACTTCTTTGTCTTTCATGAACTGCAACGGACCATGTTGAGGACAGGATCCCTCATACGGCTCACCACAGTCATCGCAGTCTGCAAATAAAAAAGATATAGGGTAAAAAATTTAGAAAAATTGGATTGCATTTTATAAGAAAAATCTATTAACTACAAACTGATAACAGGAATTATATTATTGCAGCTGCAAAATTACTCTAAATCTGATGTTTAAAAGTTTCTACTTCTTTTGAATTCTGTTATATATTTTTCTATCTATTACAAGAGAATAATCGGTCAAGTGCACCGCATAAAGAGTTATATATAAATATAGTACAGATACATTTCTGCAGCTCAAAGAAAGAGCGATCTGAAATCACTAGAAAGCCGCATTTTTTGATAATTTTTTAATTCAATTTTGGCTAGTTGTGGAATTTTTATTCAGAGATCTTTATTAGTAGTCCTAATTTCGCGTCAATTGGTAACGATAATAACCCTCATCCACCACTCTCTGCTCCAGAAAAGTAAATTTTACCAGTAATGGAAAAATAAGATTTTTTCAAAGACTATGTCACCTATTAATGACTACAAATAAATTAAAAACAAACTCCCAATATCACCAATTTTTTTTATATTTTTATTTTCAGCAGATTTGTAAATAAAGGGAAGGATGTATTTTAACAGTAGATTATCAACGATATACCTGAAAAAATAACACTTAAAATTAAAACAAGTATTGTTTTGAGCTCCGTATTAGTACTTCTTAACAACAATACCTCAAACAAGAATCACTTTTTTAGCCTAAATTAATTACTGTAAAGTACCAAAATTAAGCCAACTTTAGAAGATAGGAAATTCCAATTCTTTTAATTGATGCTTATAATTGGAAATTTTGAAAAATATAAAAGTTGGAAAGTTTATATTTGGAATTTATAAATTTTCGAGGATTTATATAGTTTGTAAAATATATAATGTGGCGGTGCTTAAATCTGTGGGGGTTTTGCTTTCGGGGCTTTATGGTAGCTTTTCTAAATTTTTTCTAAAAACATTTGTATCTGTCAAATAAGTTATAAATGTTTAGGTGGATAGCATTCATAACTTTCCTAAATTTGAATTTCCCAGTTCCCATCGTTTTTGAGAAGTGTGTCACTGACAGACGGACAAGCAGCCGTGAGTGATCTTATAATTGTTCTGTTTCATTTCTTTTCATTTTTTTTTTAAATTTTGTTTTGACAGATTTGAACATCAAAGAAAAATCATGAAATTTGAAAGAGACAACCTTTTTAAAACCCGTGCTTTGTATGGCTTGATTATTTCCAATTATTTTAAAATTCAAAGTACAGAGGAATTTTGTTTTGAAATTAGTGATAGTATTGACTGATTTATAATAATTGGAACTGCTGGAACATAATTAACGGTACTTGAAACGAAAAGGTATCGATATCGTTAGGATGTTGACGTTGAGCTAAAGAAAAAATCAGTACTTTTAAATAAATTAAGATTAAAGTATAAAGAAGGATAATAATCCCTGGAACACTAACATGCATTGAGAAAAAGGGCTTTCTTGACAAACAATTAAACTTGTTTATTGCTCACTTGAAATTAAAAAATGTATAACTTGTAATGAACATTTTTATGATGCCTCTTTGAAAATAATAAACTTATTCCTATTTTCACGATCTAACAAAATTGAAGCAGACAGATAAATCATATGAGACTCACAGATGTAATCGTCGTCGCTGGACACCTCTTCTTCCTGATAGCTGACTTTGGGGAGATTTCGCTTGGGATATCTCGGACGAGGGTCAGTGCCTAAAAAGGAAGGCATAATAAGGTGATAGAAAAAATAAACTCAGTGATGAATAATATCAAAATCAAACTGAAAGTGAAAAAGAAATGTAAAAATGAACCTTTCAATAATTCAAAAATATTTTCATTTTGATCTGCTTTTACGTTTAATAAATTAAACTCAGAAAATGCAAATTTAATAAGTAACGAGCCCTATTACATAAAATAATTCGAATATATAAGAAATTAAATACATAAATAATTGATTATATAGAAAAGTAAAATTTAAGTTTAGTTACTCCAAATGAAAGATTTAAATGTGTCTAAAATTGCAAGTATTTCCCCTTCGCAGTATAATTGACTTAAATATTATTTTCGATTTTCATGTACATTTCTTTATTATATAAAGACCTTGTGTTTTAATTTAGTTTTTTTTAAATACAAGGGCCTTATTATATTTTATTTATTAACATATTTTAATACTAGCAAAAGCCATGCTTTGTTTGGATTCGTTAAGCATTACTTTATAATACAGATATTTGTAAGTAAATTATTTTTAAATATTGTTTTTGCATCTTCATTAAACAAAAACGTTATTTTACGTTTTGGCGCATTTAATTTTTTTATATATGATGTAAGACTGGCATAATAAAATATTTTCGAAGCAAACTTTTACAAAATATTTTGAAATTTTCAACTAAAAGCTCTTTTAATTTTTTTTTTTACAATTTCCAGTAACCACTGGTGTTTTTTAAAGTTGTTTGAAATATGCATGTTTCCAATCTTTGTAATTAACATCAAATAATCTTTGATAGCTATTTTAGAATAATATATTTGAAGAGAGCTTGAAGAAAATTACTTCGTCAAAATCCTATTTTCTGGAAAAACATTTGAAATCTGCTTTCGTTGATACTATGAATTTTTAACTGTAAAACTTTTTTTTTTCTAATTTCTTCGTTTTTATACATGTTAGCGTATCAGAATTTTTTATATTGTAGAATTTTTCGTAAGGGAAATTTCTATTGGATGCTTAATTTTGAAGGATTTTCATTCTCAACAACGTTACGTACGTTTTTAAGCCAACTGGTGTCTATATATCCTCAATATCTACAACTGCTTCATCTAATGTTAAACCTTGGGATTTATGAATTGTAACAGCAAAAGCTAACTGCGGAAGAAATTCTTTCCTTGAGCAATTAATGCTTCCAATTTTCCAGAATTTAATTATTGGGGGAATTGGTACGCACCAATTCTTATAAGTTAAATTATTGTAGTATTCAAATTTATCCATGATTATTCGCGATATCTGGTCTGGTGGCTTGTGATTTTCTTTATTACGTGCAACAAAGTCTAAAGTCCCGTTCACTAAACCTTTTTCGGTCCACAAATAAGAACGTAACATTACTGTAGATCCAAATGATAAAGTAAGAAATGGTCAAAGTCAATTTGTCGTTTCTGAATCGGCCAACTTTGCTTCAGTACATTTATAAAGAGCTTGAATCGAGGCAACGACTTCATGCTTCAATTCTTTTAATTTTTAATTTATATAACAAAATTGACAATTAATTTTATTTGTTTACGATTCTTCTGTTGCCACTTTACATAAAAAAAAAAATCCATAATACAATTTTTTTTTAATGTTTAAGTGTCATCTGTGCAAACGATTTTGCTGAATAATGAAAACATATTTAATTTATTTTAAATTAATCATGATTCTATCTATAATTACTTACTCCATGATTTATATCTTTTTTCTGAAACTATACGCGTTTCATTTTTTATTTATTTGCTAAAATCCGTCCGTATTGGAAATGCATGTAAAATAAATTAATTAAAATAATAAATGTTTTAACGTTTTACTGTAAAAAAAAAAAAAAAAAAAAAAAAAAAAAAAAAATATTGTGCAAATCTACAGATCATAATTTATTTTTGTGTTTAATTTGAAGTTAAAATATTGAATAGTTTTTTTGTAAAGTGTACGACAAAATGTAATTTGAGTGGCCTAGTAGAGAATTCGCTTCGCTCATCCTAATGAGTAGATAAACATTATTTATTGTATTACCATCACCCATGTCGTTGATTTTTTGAAAACATATTTGAAAATTTTAAAAATATCAACGCATCTCTACAACGCATCTCTACAACCTTAAAAATTTTATTTTTTGCGAATTTTAATTGATAGGAATGTTATTAGTATTTTTTATCAGAATTTATTTAGGAAGTTAACTATATAACAAGCACATGAAAATATTTCTTGCAAGCAACGTCTTTTAATTTGTGAACAATATGCTTCTTGCTGTCTATAAGAAAAGTGCGTCCTATATTCACATGTGATACATTTTGCGTGTTTATGCAAAGTATACCTGGTGTATTTATAAGTTTTTTAACCAAATAGACTTTAAGATTTTCCACCAGCGTGGCCCTGAATCGAAAGCCATTTACAATGATGAAACACTCGTGTATTATACTTCAAATATTATAAAACATCTAAAACAGTAACAAACAGTTTTCTTAGGAATAGTCCAAAATAAAAATGCAGAAATTATGGGATGTTGAATTCTCATATGCATTTCAAATATGTTTTCAAATGCAATTCTACGCCGTTTTCATCATGATTTTCATAGCTTATATTATCAGGCTGGAGTATATTCCTGAATAACGGTGACAGGATTGAAACATTCCATGAATTCCATGAAATTCCAGATCTGAAATTACGCTTGAAATTTTTGAATATTAAATTTGTAACTTATCACTTGCGAACTAAGCGTAAGAACCAACATGGTGAAAAATGTCCAAGCTGGGGATCGAACCCGGCGCACTCTAATTCCTCTATCATTTAAGCTGCGTGGAGGATTTGTGTTCACCGATAATGGGTTTATTTGTGTTTCATGTTACGCCTCAAGATTGTGTGTTCATGAAGACTATACAATTCTGGGGTGTAATGCAGCCTTATCAACATATAACAGTGAAAAATCCAATGCTGGGTATCGTCCTCTTAGCTTAAATGTTAGAGCACTTGGAGGTGCTATTCTAAGGGTTCCAGGCTCGATCCCCGGTTTAGACATGTTTCACCATGTTGGTTCTACGCATAGTTAGCAAGTAATACACTTATTAAATATAAATGATTCTAAGAATATTAATTTTGAGGAAGCCAAAATCATAGTTCCATGCAATAACCCAGTTCAAGGAAAAATAATAGAATCCATCGAAATCATAGCACGAGAAAAGAAACCATGTAATGATAATTTATCCTACAATATACCAAAAATATGGCATAACATCATAAAACCTTAAAATTTTTATTTCCTTGCAATATTTTAATTTTTACTCACGTGTAAATGGCAACATTTTTTTAAATTTTAATTCATTTAGTTTTTAATTTAGTAGAAATATTATCTCTCGAACAAGATGCAAACGTAGTCCTTCCATTTCATATTTTCCTGAAGACGCCCGCAGAAGACGGCGCGAAGCGTCGAAAGTTTTATTTTAATATGTACAAATGTATATTAAAATTCCTGTTTTGTGCACCACTGAGCAATGTGTTATTATTAGATAAATGATTCTATTACTTACCTATTATCTGAGAATAAATTACATTGTTCTAAAAAACATTTTACCAACCTGATGGTCTTTCGCTGTCAGATAGGTCAGAGTGGCAAGGTTTGCGAAGAAGTTTTAGACTACCTATGTTTTTTATAGTTCCTTCCAGAATGAGATCTATGTTCATTTCATCACTTTCGTCCGGTATGAAAGGTTCACTTTCACCCAAAGAAAGACTTTCCTACAAAATGACAATAAATAAAATAAACAAAATAAATAAATAAATAACATGCTTTACTGTTAAAATAATAGCACCTGATGATAAAATTTCCCAATTTTAGAAATTCCATATTATTTTTCATTACTCCGTTAAAAAATATAAAAAAAAACTTATCTTTCTATTAAAATAATTCTAAATATTAATAATACATTAATTCCCATAATTACTTTTCTATATTTACTTAAAAGGAAGCATATTCTTTTTAGAATTAGAAATACTTTACATTATGACAATTTAAAATACTTTTAATAAAAATTCAGTTATAGAGCGTTTTAGATGGTTTTCGAATAAGAAAATTGTAAGTTTATTAAAATTAATATTTGATAATTTTAATTAGTATTAAAGCCTATGTCAAATTATTGAAATAAATCAAATGTTATAAAAATATGTTTGATAATGTCTGAAAACTACTAAAATTTTGCAGGGCTTTTTTAAATGTGCATTCATGAAATGCATTGCCTTTATTAATAGTACATATTTTTAAACTAGTTGGATGTGCCCATCCTAAAACCTTCTTCCATCACTTACGTACATTTTAACATTTCAAAAATAAGTTACACATGTTAATGCTTTAACATTATTAATTCAACACTATACCAACTATGAGTTTCATCTTATTTTTCTGTTTCAGTAAACTGATCGGAATAAAAATATAATTAATGTTTATCATGACATATATTAAAATCAATAATTTTCCCTTATTCTGTTATCATCAGCTGTGCAGACATGACTTTGTTAATGTAGCGATCTCTTGCGGCGGATTGTTTTCAAATTCAGGGATGGCCCGCTGACTGTTACGAAACAGTAACTGAAAAAAATTGTTTCAGTTCAATACATAAATACATACACTTTTCGTTGGTACAATATTTAAAATGGCACAAAAATATATATTGCAGCGCCACCTTACGGTGGATTTTTTTTTCAAATTCAGGGAGGACCAACTAGCCATATCAAAACGTTTACACAAAAAATTCGTTCAATTCTATGCATAACTTCATACACTTTTCTGTGATATAATATTGAAAATGCCACAAAAATTACTATTGCAGGGCTCTTTGCCGACGAATCTTTTTTAATTCAGAGAGGACCAATTAGCCATAACCAAACACTTACACAAAAAAATTGGTTCAATTCTAGACATAACTTCATATAATTTTCGATGGTACAATATTGAAAATGGCACAAAAATCGCTATTACAGTGCTCCCTTTCTGTGGAATATTTCAAATTTGAAGGAGTTAAAGACAAAAAAAAAATTTTGGTTTAATTCTATGAGTACCTTCATACACTTTTTGATGCTGAAATGGCGACATAGAGACACAGAGAGACAAACACAGACCCAAAAAGGGACAGACAGACAGTTTGTAAAAAACATTTTTTACAATATCTAAGCCCTAAAACGTTTAAATCCATTCTAAACCGGAAATAAAAAAAAATTCAATTACAATACGTTCTACTATCTTCAATAGAAAAAATAAAAATTGAATCAAATATTTAAAGAACATCAGAACTTCCCCGATTTGGATCTTTAATGAGACAAAAAATTGATAAATATTAGATGATTGCAACAAAAATGACAGAATATTATTTAATATTATAAAAAATTATTTTTAATTTTTTACTTTTTCAATCCATGAATAAAAATATATCCAACAACAAACTTTGCTGTAAATATTCATGTACAAGTTATATGAATGTTGAAAGTCATAGTTAAACATAAATGCATGGAATGAAAGCTATGAACTTTTTAACAGAAAAGCATTTCTAGGAGCTTGAAAATACAAAATTTTAGCTCATTCCTATTTTGAGGTTTTGATTAAAAAACTGCACACATTTAGATTTTTTATGCAATGATTAAAAACAAATTTAACCCTTCGGACTCCGGTGCCTCTTCCACAAATTGTATTCGATTAGCACCACTTTTTTCAAAGAACTTTCCTTGAAGTAGACAATTTCAAAAATTCTCTGATTAAGTAAAGAACATTTTATTTTCCTGTATTATTGGTGCCAAAAACAAATTTTGGAAGGAAAAATGATGTCCTCGCAGCGAAGACAACGGAGTGCCAAGGGCTAATGTATGGACTGATAAATTTTAAAACTTGATAATCACTTTTATGAAACTGCTTGGCTTTTAAGATCCAAATGTAAAATATACCGTAGATTCTGAATATGATCTTAAAGCTGTATATCAAATTTTAATGACTGTTAAAATTTCATTTCTGCCCGAAACCGATTGCCGAAAAAAATTAAATGTATTACTAACTAGCAAAATTATTTAACCATTGGTATAAGTCACATACTTAAACAGGATTCTTGGTAGCAATTTGAAGTGAACGTTTATTTTTCCCTACCAATGTAAGAATTCTCTTTTTTCACTTACAGACTATAGAAATTAGAACTTTAAAGAAATTAGATAAACATCGATTAACAGAAGACAAAATCTTTATTTACTTGGCTAAAAATAAAAGTTTAATTCAATTTTCTACAACTTTCTTTCTCAATAAGAATTTCAGTTTAGGAATCTAAATAATGTGCAGATGCAATAGAGATCACAAATTAATCATCAATTTATCTCTAATAATTTATGATTTTTTATTAAGTGCAGTAAGTGTCCGATTATCCGTCACTCCCGAGACCGGCGGTTTGGTGGATAAAAGAAAAAAAGTATAAAACCATTACGAAAAAAAAAAAAAAATTATGTGACAGTTTATTAAAAAAAAGAATGGTTAAGCACATTTTTGTTATTATTTTAATACATAAAAGGCATAACTAATTTTAAGAAATCAATAAAGGATACATATTTAGAAATTTACAGAATACATAGTAACCGCTTTTATCGAAATTAATCTAATATAGATGTTTGTTTGCGCTTTCCTTGCGCTTTTACTGCGGCAAAATTACCAGTTCTACGTGTTAGAAGTATTTGGTATAAACTGGCTTCCTCTTGCATTTCACACTGATTAATGCACTTAGAAAGCAGACAGCTGTTCACTTCAGCATGACTTGAAACATCTTTCCCTTATTCATCACCCCCCCCCCCCTTAGATTCACAGTGTTCAAAACATTTTGAATAATTTCGTTAATTGTTAATGTCGGATAAATAACATCATTCTTATCACAATCAATCCACCTGTAACTTTATCTGCAGAAAAATTTAGGAAACATTGTACTTTGGACACCAAGGTCCCTATCTCCAAATATCCTTAGATGCTTCATTATCGTGTATACTACCAATTATGTTAGGCCAATGTTCGTTTCAGATCTTTTTTTAAATAGAGGAATGGACTGGCGGTTAACCTAGAGTGACAGATGTTAGAGCAATGAAAAATTGAAATTTACTATATTTTTCATTGAAGGAAATATTTAGAAAGTACATGGAAAATAGCTTACCCAGTCAATACTTCGAGGAACCCAATTACTTCGGCGCACTTCTGTTATTTCGATGTCATCTTAAAAAACAATGACAGTCTCATTAAAATTGAAATGAAATATCTATTAATAATAATAATCAAAAACTGAAAGAAAGAAAATTTAAAAACAAGAAATGAAAACCAGTATGTTGCAGCAGGAACAATGCTTTTTTTTTATAAATTCTACCAAAAAAATTAAATTAAATTCGTGTTGTAAAATTACAAGGAAATGCTTTCTTCATAAGTCATCTGCTTTTATGTTTTATCTTTCATCGTTTAAAATAAATATCTAAATGAATATTTTGAAGATAACACAAAAATATTTTTATTCTTGAAAAATCGTCTGGGCCAAAGTTTTTCCAAACATTTTTTTTAATAGAAAATTAAATATTCCAGTTACAATGTGGTTAAAAGTGTGTGAAATATATAATATTTCTAGTAAAACTGCGTCAATTAATGGACTACATTAGAAGTATATCCGTATTCATAGAATAATAGCAGCGCCTGCTGATAGATAAAAATTAAAATTGAATTAGCCTTTAAATACTGAAATTTTAACCATCCTCAAATGATAAAAAAAATCACAGAAACAGCTAAGTGTGACATTGAATACTGCTTTTAATAATATCGTGAACTCTCAAGTGAAAAAATTAGACAATACATCAGACAAAAAATTAATTAAGTATTACAACACCGAAAAGAAATAAGCGCCTTTTAAAACGTGAACAGTAACCAACAATAAATAATGAAGGACTACTTTCACCAAGTTGTGACGTAAGAAATATCCCGTGATTATCTTAAAAGAGCTGAAAAAAACTTTATTAAAATTTACAACGCTGTCACCTTAACAAATAATAAAGTTTTAAAATGAAACGCCACTATAAATGCAGCTTAAAACTTAATATATAATTTCACAAATCTTAAAGTAATAGCTAAATAAAATCTTCTCATGAGGGATATTTCTTCATGTGTCAAGGAATTTATTTAACAGAATTATTTTATTCCCACAGTTCCAGTCCAGAAATGAAATAACCAACTGTATATATAATAAAATGAGACGGATTTAATTTAGGCCACAGAAACAAGGACTTGGAGTGATGAAAAATGAACAGGTAACGTGTTGTTTTGATGTTATGTTTATCAGAAGAATATATGCGCAAATGTTTTCTATTTCTGGTAGATCAAGGAAAAATTCAGTTGTTTCATTCTACATGAAATGTCCTAAATGTGATAGGAAAATATTCGCAAAATGTTTAAGAAAACATTGTCTCCTAGCCCAATTAATTTAATCGTCATAATGTGAAAGAAATACGTAAAAGCAAAAGCGTTTATAAAGGAAAATTACACAGTAATTCAAAGTGAAAAATAATCTACATTCATACAAAAAAGAAAGGAATTAAATCAAATGTTCATATTTCATTTAATTACATAGTTTTTTTTTTTTTTTTTTTTGATTTTAAATAGGTGTAATATAATTATCCAACTATGTATGGAAAGCAAAATATACCATTAATTTAGGTCATAATGAAGAACAGGAATACATATTTTGTTTCAATTGTATAAGTTATTGTGAATGAGGGAGCAACTCAGTATAGATTTATTCTAACAGAGTATTTTTTCCCTTTGCTAGAAACTACATCGACTGTGCTACTCTGACCTTCAAGACAATGAATTACTTTGATGCTTCAAATAACAATGATAATAATAAGAAGAATAACCTGCAAAATTCAATAAAACTAAACTAAGAGGTTTGTTTTACCGTCAGCTTCTTCGCCAGCCAATACACGACTACTTGTTGTAGCGGTTGCTGTTGTTATCGACGTTTCTGGGCATATTTTTTCTGAAAGAAGAATATCTTTAAAGAATTAAAGTTGAAACGAAATTACACGTTATGCGTTTATTGTAACACATATTTTTACATAATTAGCATGATTACAAATTGCATTGTCCAAAATCGATAAAAATAGCTAAGTATTATCTTACACACTGTTCTTTTTATAACTTTCACGAGTTCAAGATCATCATAACTTAATTTCTTTTAATGTAAAAATGCTTGTTACATTGATTGAATTTACTGAAATATATGTATATATATATACATATCAAAGTATTGGAAAAAATATATTTTTATTCTTAGCCTCTTTGTGCTGGAAATAAAATCTTTAACGAATGGAAAACATATTTTATGCCAATATTTTGTTATTAATTAAAATAATTAACTACTTATATAGCTATGATTTATATATCAATAATTAGTTTTCTGTCCGTTTAACGGCAAATATCAAAATAATACAGAGAAATGGGGTTTAATTGGAATGGTTTAATGATTTAAAAACAGCTGAGTTTATTGAAACTCATTTTAGAAGCTATAAAAATGTGTCGAATTACGTTACATAAGAAATTATCACTTCTATGGTTTTCAAAAATCGATAAAAGTATTAAACGCAATATTTGTGAATAAGAATTTACACAATATTTGTGAAAAAATTCAATGTTTATTTACGATTCATATATTTTTTATCAATTGAATAAATGGATCAATTTTTTCAATCGAAGAAAATGCCTATAATGAATAATGAAGCGAAATTTTTATTTCAATCTCCCCACGACTAACATTAAGATAACTGTATCGGCCAAAAGTAGTAAAACGTTTACGTTTGTGTAAAATTGCTCTTAATTAGATGAATGCAGTTAATTTTGTGGTAAAAATAATAATTTAAATAGCACTAGTTTCATCTGAGTACGATTATGTATAATTTACAGTTTTGATCAAAATCGAATTAATGTGTCAAATTCGCATATCAGGGAACAAAAGTAAAATTGTACTTAATTATTTATAATAAATTTAGCGCGCATTCGCGTGTACTGGACGGTCTTGCAAGAAATTTGACGATTTATCAACTCCTATCGACAGCAATATTCTAGAAAATAGGATGATATTTTGCAATGTGATTATTTTAATTTATGACAATACAATGAAGAAAAAAGTATAACTAGCTCCCAAAGTTACAGTAACAGTCACAAAGTTTCAAATAAAAACATTCAAGTTATGCAAGTTGAATCCACGAATTACTCCCGACCTAAAATGTTCCATTCAAAAAGAATTTATATCAGTGTCTTCATGCGACTGCTTATTTGTAATTCCATAAAGTCCGACATTTGATATGCCATCAGCAAGCACTTAATAATTTTGAAATCAGAATAAAAATTCGAGTGTATCTCTTTTCTACACTGTAAAAAATAATAATGTCAGTTTTCACCAAAAATGGTTGAAACGAAGTTGCCACCAATAGTAGGAAAACAATACACCACCATTAAATTGGTGTAATAAACCACCATCAACCAAATGGCGTAAACAAACACTACTTTTGGTTGCTACTAATTTTGGTGCGAAGTCCACTGCCGCTTGTTTGATGCACTTTAACAGTGAAATAAAAAATTAATTAAAGAATACGTTTTAAATCTAATACAACCGTAATTTAAAATAAATAGTTTCACGCAAAGAGACAGTTCTAAACTTTCTTTTAATTGAGATATTTTTTATAACATACATTTTAGACATATTACTTGCTAACAACGAAATTTCCTATTTGTTAACATGCTTAAAAGTATCTTTTTCATAAGCCCGTAGGTTGGGGAGGAGTGTGTGACAAAGTAGAGTTAGAATACCTTTAAAGTTTGGTATAGGCAAAATCATTATACATTTTTAGCATTAAAATTAAGCTCTTTTTGGATGCATCTAATAGATAATTACTTAATGAACATCTCTCCCACCCCCGCATGGAAGTGCTGAATTTTTCCATTAAATGTAATCAAATGTGCTGTTAATGTTTTTATGTAAGACTTTACCAATATGAACACATTAGTAGGAGTATGACAATTGCTTTCATTTTTCAATATCAACATTTAAAAAATTTAAAATAAATTATGAAAATTTCTCACATTTTTAATCATGCTCCCAATAAGCTACAAAAATATCGATTAATAAATTCTTGGTTAAAATATTTTTTGTTAGAGAACGGACAAACGTCATGATCACAGATTTTAAAATAATTTTGTAACAAAATTCATAATTATTTACAACTAAAATTATGAATTTAATTCGACGTTTTTCGTTTTCTTATCAAATATAAGCTACATATGATATACAATTTAACACATATTATAAAATGCTTAACTAAGCCTGCGAACAAATAAACAAAGCTGTAGAAAAGAATTTGCTTTAATTGTTATACAAAATGTATACTTCATTACTCTTTGAATTGGCAGTACCGTGTTAAAATCATAATCTAATTTTAAAAAGTACATTCAGTACATTCAAACATTTAATGTTTAAATCTCTAAAAAAATAATCACATTGCTTACCTTGTGCTTATTCTTGAAAATGAGAAAGAAAAAATAGATACGAAAGTAAAATACCGCTTCGATGTCTAGTCAAAGTGTAATAGCAGTTGTCTTCTCCTTTTATAATAAAACATTTCTTCAGTACATCCGGGATTTACATCATCAATATCTGAATCAGTTTCTTTTTCTTTTTGTAAATTTTTCTTTGTAAATTCCGCGCCATGCTTGAATTAAACACAATTAAAGAAATCAAGAAATTAAAATAAACGCCTGCAGAATCGTGTATAATTGCAACAGAAAATAAGTTAACAGATTCGATAATTTTTATTGAGAACTTGACGGAAATCATAGACAAAATGGAACGTCGCTAATTAAAAGTAATTTCAAAATGGCGCACTAATAGTTGTTTTCAATTTTCACCCTCAATTTGGTGTAAATTTCCTGCAATTTTTTAAAGGTGTAGAATTGCATAATTTTTAATATATCAAGCCATTTAAAAATGCGTTAAAGGATGAAACCACCAAAATGAGTGCACATTTAGGCTTTATGCGCTATTTTACAAACCCAAATTAAATGAAATAATACTCCTTTTTGACAGTGTAGGATCATTTGTTTACTATTCTTCTTTAATTTTGATTTAAGTCACCTTTTTAAGAGTTATAGATATCGTCACAATACCACTAAACATTATTCACTTGGCAGTAAAAAACATTTTGCAAACAAAAAAGTGGGCATGCTCTTTAGAAATTAAAAATATATTGATGTAAGTGTAAATGTCTGAGCTATGTTATTGTTCACCTCATTCGCTAGAATTCATTAAAATCCTCACTACGCAAATAATATGCAATTTTATCGAATAATAGAATTACAGGGAGCTTTTATATATGTTATTTTTTTTACCACCTAGTATAAATAAATCTATTGTGCGAGTAAAAAATGAAATAATTTTTGATAAAATTCAATTAAAGAATACAAACTTTTTCTAGGACCTGTTTCGCAAGAAGTCGCGATTTCTGCCTTCTTCTTTTTAGCCATAAAAGGAGGTACGGCAGGGTTGACACCTGTTAAGTAAACAATTGAATGTTGTTTTAATTTAAAACCTTGAACACACTTTAGGGATAAACGAAATCATCTAAAATATAAGAACATTTTTATTTGTTAAAAAATAGAATATAGAATAATAGAATAGCCAGGCATGAAAAATTCTCTTTAGGCGGTGTTTAAAAAAGTTTCATATATTATTGTGCTTCGTGTGCTTTTAAAAATTTTAATTTTTGCAGCCTTTTTGCTATATTTAATTTAAGGAATTTAAAAAAAAAAATCATTAATGGAAAATATTGTAGAAATCTAGATTTAATCTTGATCAAATATAGGTTTCTAAGTTTAATAATTATTTTTTTTTCAATTATGTCAGTAATTAAACTTTTTTTATTGTTTCTACGGAGCACTGCTCCCTACGCTTTCCCGCAATCAGGCTTTATAAACCGGCAAATCTAAGACGTCTTAAAAACATTTCCAGATTACAGAATATTAATCTATACTACCAAGAAAACAAGGGCAATCTCCTGTAATTAACTCTACAATTTTTCGTGAGAGGAAAATTTGTAACATTCTGCTCTGAAGACGCTTAAGGGGATACGAGAGGAGGGGAGAAAAAAGAGAGAATCACTTGATCCTGAAGTAAAATAATTAGAAAAACGAAAAGATTTTCAGTCAACCAGCTGAAGGTGTGTTAGAAGGAACGAAGGAACGTCCTTATTATAATGAACATCTAAACAAGTTTTTATATGTAACGTCTTCTATATATATTTTTTAAATGTTACTTCTCTATTTTTTATAGAAATAGATCGGCATATATTACAGTATTAAAATTGTCTTTAAAGTAGGAATTAATGCCTTGAATCGGTATAAAAGCAGAAATTTATAAACATTGGCACAGAGATCTAAATGTAGAAAACTACATGTTTATAACGGAAAATTTGTCATTTGGTTGAGTGATTTTTCGATTCCCATTGCTGCATCCACTGGATAGTTGTCAGATTTTTTTTCATGATAATTTAAACCACATTAGCATGTGAAAGTCAGCATTTTTTGGATGATTAAGAAACAGTATCGCTGCATCACGGAATTTGAGAAAAGTACTTTGAAAGTAAAACTATATAAAATCATATTACAACGGTAACTTTAATTATTAAATATTTTTCGAAAATAATAATTTAAAAATTTCAATCTTACATTTATTTTTTAAATTTAGCATATGAAAAAGAAGATCAAATGAAAATATTTTCATGTACTACTTATTATAAGGTCTTTTTCAAATCTGCAATAGTCTGTAAAAAAACCACTCTGAAATTACGGATTAAGCCCATATTAATTTACTTAATAATAAAACAAAAAATAATGAAAAAGGCTTACGAAATTTAAAACGTATTGAACTTGCAATAAATAAGCGACTGAAAAATATGTTTCTATTGCTATGCGTATAATATAAGATGCTATAAAGCTTGTGAGGGAGTGACCTTTTGTCATAAAGGCACTCTAGTGTTTCTGAGATCGTGACGTCAATAATTTAGCATTTTGTAGGCGTAAAAGCGACATCTATCCTCTCTTTTACTTTAACTTTCTAGAGTGTGTGTGCTCTTTCGAATTCCGCAGTTAGCTCGCGGTTATTAGTAATATGTTAATGTGAAGTCTCTCAGTTTGCAGCGTATAAAAGCTTGGGTGTGAGTTTGTGTCTCGGTGTGTGTTTCTGGCATTAGCCAGCAGCCTCTGTGTGTATCTGGCATCAGCCAGCGAGTGAAGAATTCTGCCATTAGATAAGCGAAGTGGATGATTGTTTAGCGGAGTGCGGACGACTAGAAAGTAGCAACGGCCTCCAGTAAAGTGGAAAGGAGTTCAGATAGTGGATTTAAGATTCGGCCTTGGTAAGAAAGTTTAGAGTAGTTCCGTTTTGATTATTTGAGAAATAAAGAAGTAACCACAGCCACGGGCTGTGAAATTAAGCTTCGTTTAACAGATCAGCCAGGAAATAGTGTCAAGTGTTAGACGGTGCCCGACTGAGCTAGACCGAAGCTTGTGAGTATGATTTAGCTTTTCATAGTGTTCTCAGTGTGTAAATTCAAGACTTGCTCCACTTTCCTTCAGCCCTTATCATTTTAATAAACTTTGTTGTTTTAACCTAAATTACTGAGTATGTCTGCATATAATGTTACAAATGACACCCAGCATGGGTTTCCCGTTACAAGCTTACTTTAAAAAACTACCTTGACCGGTTTCGATAATTAATAACTTTTATTAAAATAACTCTTTGATTTATAAACTGAGATATTCAGCTTGTCTTATATTATTCCATATTGCTACCAGGTTTATTTTTTGTAAGCTATATTTATCAGTATAAGCCGTACAGCAAAAGTAGTAGTTTTAAAAGAAGAAATAGCCAAAAGGAAAATGCTACAATAATTTGATATTCGGTAGTGCAGCAAAATTATTTAATGTTTTAGAAAAGATGAATTTTCAATTTGCCATCGTCTAACTCATATGCATATAATTAACAAGAAAATAGCAAGTCATTCACATAAGCATTTGCATATCGTGCAGCTTGCTTCACTTACAAGATTATTCTTCATATCATAAATTAAAAAAAATATTTAAAAAAAATAGAAATAACAATTATCATTATCTCGCGAGTGTATCTTCTCACTTTTCTCACTAGCGCTTCTCACGCTTCAACTTTTTCGATTTTGGATACATATATATATTTTTTAAATATTATGATAATTTCAGCTTCACGACTAAGTCAAATTGGTTCTGAAAGTGAAAGTCTCTTGATATAAATAATATATATATGTAACCAAAATCGAAAAAAATCTAGCCCGGTTGTATATCGTCCTCAGTTATCCTATGCAAAAAAAATCATTTAAAAATATTTAAATTTGAGCGAGTTATTGGAAAATAACACCCCCCCCCCCTCCCATAGACTTAACATTATCATCCGGGTCTGATACAGTGACTAGTGTGGGACCTTAACATGCTCAGTAAACTTTTCACTGAAACACTGAGGAACTGTAAAACATAATTCTGTGCTGCCTGGCAGAATTTATTAAGGTTGTGAAAAATAATCTAGATTAAAAAGCATGCAACGAAGACTTGTGAAAAAAATATTAAAAGCTAATATTTTATTATTTATATTTTTATAAACCAAAAACTTTCCATCGCTGATACATTTACTTTGTATTAGAAAGAGTCATGAATGCTACATTTATGCATAACTGTGCATGTGAATTTAAATGGTATGAAAGCAATTTAAAAAAAATAAAACAATACCTTATAAAGATCACCAATATTTCATAACAACAAATAAAGAGATTTTCAAGTGATAGACAAATCGTTTTTTTTTCTTCCTTCGTAATTAAGGCAAGAGTAATATTACAACAGTTATGACATTACAATTCTTATATTCATTTTTGATTGCACAGAATTTTTTTATTCAGTTATAATTCTTTATGTTTATGATAACAATGCAAGAGATACCTGGAATATCCATCAACGCGTTTTCTGGAAATTTATTATTTTTTATTTAAGCAAAAAAAAAAAAAAAAAAAAAAAAAAAAAAAAAAAATATGATTTTTAATTTTTCCAATTTGTTAGGTTTGCTCTGGTACATTTAGTAAATTAATCGAAAAGAAAATATTTTCCAGAGAAAAGACAGCTTAGATTGTGAAAACGTATAGATTATATTACACATTAAAAAATCATATCTCATTTTAATCATACGAACTAAAAACTCGAAAAAATACAAAAGTATTCATTATTGAAAAATCACGAAATAATTATTTCATATATGACATCATTTAATAATATACATAAAGCAGATGGCAGCGATTAACTAAATATTACTTCCACTGAAAGGTTTGTTATCTTAGAACTTTCTCATGTCGATTTGTAAAGAATATTTTCAATTTTCAGTTTTCATGACAAACATACATAAATTATTAACAGAAAAAACACATAAATTAATTTATTTTATCAGTTTTATTACTTAAAAAACTCGTTGATGAAAATTTCAACCCAAATTGTTCTAAACACATATAAAATTTTAATATTATTCGTTATCTTACCCATTTGCACGAGATCTTCGTAATTCCTTTTAATCTTGGCGAATCTTTTCTTTTCATAAACACTTAATTCATTCCAGTCCCTTTGATCGAAATATATTTTTAAAGGCTCGAAATCATTTTCAATAACTTCATCTCTGTTTTGCTCGTCCATCTTGAACAAAAAATAGACTGACAGAAACAGAAAAGTTCTAAATATTATTTTAATTATCGCCTTCTTCTATTTACCGTTGCCACAGAACTTTTAAATAACATTACGGGAATGAAAACAAGTGCTATATGATTGATGTTCTTTTTAAATTGCGTTAAAAAGATATATTTAAAAAATAATAACAAAAACGTAATAAAGGTATAATTTTGTTTTCGAAATTACACGACAATTTTTAGTTTTTTATAAAGGAATTCATTTGTTTTTAAATAACATCTTTCCCTTTTTTGATTAAAATGTGTAGCATGGATTAAATATCCATGAAATAATATTTATATCTGCATTATAATATTTATCGTCTGCTCTCTTTTTTCGTTGTCATAGCGACTAAATTAGGAATAACTAAAAAGTAATGACTTTTTTAAATGAAACTTGTTTACATAAACGCATAAGAAAAGAAAAAATCTATTTTGACAAGAAAATAGGGCAATCAAACAATTGTATTTTAATCACCATTCCTTTTTATAAGGTTTAACTATTACAGTGTAAATCTGCAAATTTAATAGAAAAATAAATACTAATCCGTATCTAAATGTACAGTTGAAATATTAAAAATCTTAAGAAGAACTTAAAATTTCTGGAGATTTTAAGTATCGTAACAGAACATGATATTTTAAATCCATGAACAGATGTAATATTAAGAAAACATAAGATATGTGAAATAGGAAAAAACAGACGCATTATTTACTAGAATTTTTTCTCAATTTATGATTGGCTATATTCATTTTGAATTATATAAGACGAAAATTTGGCATTATTTATTAATATATTCTGATTCAAACATTACATAATTGATGTTATGAAAATAGCTTGCATTAAAAAATATTTAAAGGAAAAAAAAAAAAAAAAAAAAAAAAAAGAAAAAAAAAAAAGAAATTTAACGATTTACAACAACGGTTTGGAAAATGACTTTTTAAAAGGCTAATATTTAAGACTTGTAAATAAATTCTGTATTAAAATAAAACTAGTTGGATGTGTCAATCCCAAAACTTTCTTCTATCTCATAAGCACATTTTAATATTAAAAAAAAAAAAAAAAAAAAAAAGTGGTGAACCCAAAGTTACCCACTATCGAATTTCCTCGAACATTTGACCTAGCCTAATGAGATTCTGGTATCCGAAAAGCCTAAAATACAAAATTTAATTAATATTCTGAGAAAATGAGCTTAGTAGTGCCTCATGTTGGGTAATTTATACTAAAACCTAATGAGCATCTATTTATGTCAAGACGTAACAGAATCTCAAATTTGATGGAATTTCGGCCATGAGTTCTTGAGATATAGTTATAACAAAAAATTTGCAAAACGTAGCACAGCAACACCATATCTTGGACAATTTATACCAAAACGTAAAAAAGCGTCTAATTATGTTATGGTGTAAAAGAATCTGAAGTTTCATGAAATTTTGTGCATTAGTTCTTGAGATATAGCTAGTTTTAAAAAAACCGTGTAAAATATAGCACAGCAGCACCATTAGTTGAAGGATTTATAACAAAACGTAATCATCGTGTAATTATGTTATATGTCATTTTGTAACAAAATCTGAAGTTTGATGAAGTTCTGTGCGTTGGTTGTTGAGATATAGCTATCGGAAAAATCGTGCAAAACGCAGCATAGCCGCACCACCTGTTGCAAGGTTAATACCAAAATATAATCAGCGTCAAATTATGTTATATATGTTCTAGTGTAACAGAATCTAAAATTTGATGAAGTTCTCTGCATTAGTTCTTGAGATATAGCTATCGAAAAATCGTGCAAAATGTAGCATAGCAGCGCCACCTATAGGGAAGTTCACACCAAAACCTTATCAGCGGCTATGTATCTCAAGGTATCGCGGAATCTGAAGTTTGGTGAAATTCTGTGCATTAGTTCTTGAAATATAGCTATCATGAAAATCATGAAAAACGTGGCATACCAGCGCTACGTGCTGGTCAATTTACACCAAAACTTAATCAGCGTCTATGTATATCATGGGGTCACAGAATCTGAAGTTTGGTGAAATTCTGTTTATTAGCTCTTGAGATATAGCAATCTTGAAAATCATGAAAAACGTAGTATAACAGCGCCACCTGCAGGCCAATTTTCACCAAAAACCAATAGGCTCTATTTCATATCAAGGTCTCACTGAATATAAAATTTTATTAAATTTCGAGCATTAGTTCTTGAGATAGAGCGCCCAAAATTTTTTTTTTTCAGATACAGACAGACTCACAGACAGACATTTTCTAAAGATAATCAAAACGTGTTTAGGACCTTCTAAAACGTATAAATCCGTCGAAAACCGGAAGTCGAAAATTTTCATGAATCCAATAATTTCTTCTTGTAAAGATAGAAGAAAGTAAAAACATTGTTTTTTACAGTCAATCGGTTTAACATTAGATTGTTTCTTTTTTGTGATCGTCGCGCATGTAATCGGTTGGCTCGATAATCAGATCTCTTTTTTTTCTGTCGGTATTTTTCCATACCTGATAATTTGCGTCTACCCTTTTTTTAACTTTTTTAACTTTCTTTTTTATTAACAACACATTTCGATGTCCTATTCAAATAAAAATACTTTACACTTATTTCGTTATTTTATCATGCGTTTTCATTGTAACGTCAGTCATTATATATTCCTCTGAATCTGGCTCCAAATAAACGGTTGCTACATTGTAATTTCTCTATCTCTTTCTATTTTTTTTAGGTAGCTTTCATTACAAAAAGTAAAAAGCTACCTATTGCAGCCGTCCGGAGGAAAGCACTTCCGGAAAATTTTGGTATATTTTCACCGATCATGACCCCCAGACCCCAAAACCACCCTCCGTTCAAATGTTGACATATATATATATATATATATATATAACCATATATATATATATATATATATCTGATTTTTGTCATGCGATAACTAACGCATTTATGAACCGATTTGAATGAAACTTGGTATGTACATAGTACATACAAATGTCTCGACCGAGTTCGTTGGTCAGCATCATCCGCCATTTTGTTTCAAAATGGCGGCCATTTTAAAATTTTTAAAAAATTTAAAATTTAAAATTAAATGCGAAAAAATTAAAAGTTGAAAAATATTTTTCTTTTACGTGTTAGAACTTAAAACAAAGATTCCAGAACACTTTTTAATTTGTCTATATCTTAAAAAATGATTGAGTTATAGCACTTTGAATTTTTCTTATGGCTGACATTTTGAAACGATCTGATTTTTGTCACGTGATAACACGTGTATTTATGAACCGATTTCAATGAAACTTGGTATGTACATAGTACATACAAATGTCTCGACCGAGTTCGTTGGCCAGCATCATCCGCCATTTTGTTTCAAAATGGTGGCCATTTTAAAATTTTTAAAATTTTTTAAATTTTAAATTGAATGCGAAAAAATCAAAATTTGAAAAACATTTTTCTTTTACGTGTTAGAACTTAAAACAAAGATCCCAGAACACTTTTTATTTTGTCTATATCTTAAAAAATGATTGAGTTATAGCACTTTGAATTTTTCTTATGGCTGACATTTTGAAACGATCTGATTTTTGTCACGTGATAACACGCGTATTTATGAACCGATTTCAATGAAACTTGGTATGTACATAGTACATACAAATGTCTCGACCGAGTTCGTTGGCCAGCATCATCCGCCATTTTGTTTCAAAATGGTGGCCATTTTAAAATTTTTAAAAATTTTAAAATTTAAAATTAAATGCAAAAAAATCAAAATTTGAAAAATATTTTTCTTTTACGCGTTAGAACTTAAAACAACAATTCCAGAACACTTTTTATTTTGTCTATATCTTACAAAATGATTGAGTTATAACACTTTGAATTTTTCTTATGTCTGACATTTTGAAACGATCTGATTTTTGTCACGTGATAACTCGCGTATTTATGTACCGATTTCAATAAAACTTGGTATGTACATAGTACATACAAATGTCTCGACCGAGTTCGTTGGCCAGCATCATCCACCATTTTGTTTCAAAATGGTGGCCATTTTAAATTTTTTAAAAATTTAAAATTAAATGCGAAAAAATTAAAAGTTGAAAAATATTTTTCTTTTACGTGTTAGAACTTAAAACAACGATTCCAGAACACTTTTTATTTTGTCTATACCTTAAAAAATGATTGAGTTATAGCACTTTGAATTTTGCTTATGGCTGACATTTTGAAACGGTCTGATCTGAACGATCCGCAATGTTGCTTTAAAATGGCATACACTTTATGATATCGTGGAATTTGGTGACTCTCTAAATCGCTTAAAATAAAACCAGGTTGAATAAAAGATGACTAATTTCTAAAAATTTCTATTAATATTCAGTCTTGACAAAAACTAGTATTCAATCTTATAAAATCACTAATTTTATAAGATTTTTTCCACTAATTTCAGCTTAGTATTTTTGAACAATGTAACTTACCTTAAAATAAATAAATAAATATATAAGTATATGAAAGCTACCTCTTCCTCCCGGCATTGCCGGAAGGACTTTTATTTTTTTATTTTATTTTATTTTATTTATTTTTTTTTTTTTAAATTTATATTTTGCATGTTGGAGTTAAAATTTATAGTTATATATTACACCTATTTGTTCTAATACTCTATAAGCAGAGATAATATTTTCTACGATATTTATTAAATAAGAAATTTAACAAAGCAATTGTGTTTTTAGAGTCAGTTTCCAAGCAAAACATCATGACTAACGTCACGACGGAAAGCAATTATGGATCTCTTCAGAAGGGCAGCTCACACCGCACGCAAGCTCAGAAGCTTTTGTCGTGGAGTACGCCTTATTAAGGAAATTAATTTAAATAAATAAAATGCGGATATCACTAGGTTTATTTTCGAGCAAAAACTACAAACATTTTCCAAACGGTTAATAAAATAACCGTCCATATTATATAAAGTGTAGTTATAAAATCTCAAAAGTTAGATGGCTCGATGAACCTAACCACTTACGTATCCTCATATTCACCGTTTACCTCAAACCATAAAAGTTCGTTATAAAATTCAAAAGCTATCAAGGAAGGTTTCCATACGGGCATACTCCGAAAAATCTGAGAAAAATACAGAATGTTCCTCTCATGAGGATATATAAGGTTTAAAAAAAAATTCGGCGGAACCTCCGTACCCTGTCCTTAAAAAAATTATGAAAATTTCGTTATTTGGCGAATTATCATCGGTTGGCGATGAAAAACAAATTAAAAAAATGTCAAATGCATTTTAAAGCAAAAAAAAAAAAAAAAAAAAAAAAAAAAAAAAAAAAAAAAAATCATGTTTTAAGTGTTTAGATAAATTAAATATATTTTTTTTTAGCTTTAGTTTGTTTTAAGTATATTTTCGTTATATTGATATTTATATGTATTTATATTCAAATTTAACCATCAAAATTCGAGATTCAAAACGAAATTCAAATTTAAATTCATTAAAATTGTTTGTAGTTCAAAGTCCAGTTGAGTATTGTCAGATCGATTTTGTTGCTGTGGAAACATCTGGTTTTTATTTTTGAATGTGCTTAACCGTTCGCGACGACGCGCGCTTTCAGATGGCCACATCTGAGGACGGAGCGGGAAAATTTGATTTCACTTTCAGGACCGAAGGATTTTGCGCAGCTAAACCTAACTCTTGTAAAGTGTTCTTTAAAAAATTATAAAAAATTCGTTTTTCCATGGAGTATTTTGAAATGCATATGCATGAAAGAGGTTGATATTATACATATTCACCCAAAAATTGGGGTATTTTTTCCAATATTTTAGTATAAAAGGGATTTTTGAAATATATATAATGCATATTTTAACCACATTTTCGTGTTAAAAAACAATATAATATGATTAATAAAGACTTACGTGCTTCTATTATAGCAATACATGAAACATTTTACTCAAATAAAGTTTATTTTTGTTAAAAGATATAATTAGTTTGTTTTTATGTAATTTTTAACACACTCCTTAAACGAAATAAGTATTTTTATAAAGCTGATTTATTCACAAACAAATATAATTAGATAAAATTTCAAGGAGCTTGTGCATGCTACTTTTAAATATTAACTATACAGATATACATAAAAATAGTTGCAAAATTTTTAATTTAATTTTGAACATTTTTTGAAAATTAAAATATTTTATTTAAAATATTTTATTTAAATTTAAATATTTTATTTTATTCACAAAATAAATAACATAAATAAAATAAATAAATCACAAAATACATTTTAAATAAAAATTTATCTAATAATACTAAGTAAAATAGAATTTTACTTTAAAATATACATTTCTAAAATGTTATTACATGTTAAAAATATTTTTGAAAAAAAAAATTAGTAATCTCTATAAATAAAAGGAATAAAGAGGATAATTAATTAATTGAGGCACAGATAGGCTCTCAAACAGTGAATGCATTGCATTTGAGTGTCATATTTTTTTTCTTTATATTTTACACAGCTTAGGTAAACGCAGAAGAAATATAAAACAGATAATGTATTTATCACAAAAAATCGTCTGCTAAGAAAATCTTTTTTCATTTTGAACTCTATAAATAAAAGGAATAAAGCAGAAGAAATATAAAACAGATAATGTATTTATCACAAAAAATCGTCTGCTAAGAAAATCTTTTTTCATTTTGAACTTCTATAAATAAAAGGACAGATAGGCTCTCAAACAGTGAATCGTTGAATATAATTGAAGAACAAATGGAAGAACAAATGGAAGAACAAATGGAAGAACAAATGGAAGAACAAATGGAAGAACAGATGGAAGAACAGAAAGAAGAACAGATGGAAGAACAAATGGAAGACCTCTTCATTAACAATAAAAAAAGATATGCAAACGAAACCCCAGAACACCGAGAAGAAAGACTGGCGAAGAAAAGAGAGCAGAATAGAAAAAGAAGAGAAAATGAGACAGATTGAGAAATTGGTGGTGTCAGTGGGCGGTGGTGAGACAGTATGTATTATTCTATATAATGTTCTATATCCTTAATTATTTGGTAAGTAGTGGACAGACTGGAAAGCCAACCACATTAAAAAATGGGTGGGGCCTAATAGAGATCGCCTTCACGTGGTGGGTCCCGTCTTCGACTGAATGATCTCTCATTAATTATAATTTAAGAGTTTTCACTCCGATAACGGGCTATACCTAGTGGATAATAAAAGAAATATCAAATAAGGGGTACTTGATAATGATGAGTAAAATTTAATAATTTAAAATACATTCATCAAAGAAATGTTGATAATAAAATTTCTTTATTTATAGCTTACGTAAAAAAATATTAAAAAACATAAATAAATTATGGAATTAAATGTGTTGAATAATAATTAATAATAATTTTAATGAAACTAGATAATAAATTCAAATAAGCTGATCAGTAATCCCATTGATTTTACAAGTATTTTAAGCAAATAAATAAATAAATAAATATGCATGCATAATTAAATATATCGAGTAAATGTATTCAGTTATTTTTGGAAAAACTCACTATTAATTTGAAATGTGCAATAATTATCAAAATAGCATGAGTTAAATTATTATGTTATAATCACTAACTCTCAAAAATACTACTTTAAGAAGACTAAATATTTTTCAAAATCCTTTTTATTTCATTCCCTGTCAAACATCAACGTTTTCTGACATTTTAATGAGTTTGGGAAATATGATACATTCATATAGATAATTTATTGAAAATAAATTAATTTTTAAGCAATATAGAAAATAACTGAAAATTAAAATAAAAAATTAAAACTCGAGTAAAACACAGCAATGATTTTCACCTTTGCTTCGCTAAAATTTATTGTAAGTATTTAAGAAAACATAATCCCATAATCGGTGATTTTGTTTCTTTTGTTTCTTTTTTTATTATTTTCCTTCTTTCTTCCAGAGCAAATTAATTTGCCGCAACAAAATAAAAGTATTAATTGGATTCATCCTTTCATTTTGAAACAACAGAGCTCAAATCGCAGTAACCACAATGATTTACACATACACACGCACACACACACACAAAAAAAGAAGTTATTTATCTTTTGACCTTAAATCATCCTTTGACTTTAAATCATCCAGATAAGAGTAGAAAAAAAAGAGACATAGAAACCGCATTAATTTGTTCGCAGTATTTAGTCAGAGGCGTAAACATATAGCATGAGGCATAATGTTTATACTTTATGAGCTCATTGACCCCCCCCCCCTCCTTCTAAGTACTTGTGGAAACTTTGCGATAAATATAAAACAAATAAAGTTTTACCACACATGTAAAAAATTAATGATCGAAAGAGACTGCGTTCCAGAAATTTCAGCTAGAAACCTTAAAAGATAATCATATTTTCTTTTCACTGCAGTAACATTTTGAAAAATTAAATAACTTGGATGAAAAAAAAAAATGTACTGATTCTATTTGCTTTCTATGTTAGAATGAAATGTATTCTTCTTTAATATAAAATCAAATACGATTACGATAAATATATTTTATGCGCTATATTCTTTATAGTAGTACATTCCAGACTGATGGCACTAGTCGCTCATGATCTGAGTGCCGACAGCGTGTTGCGTATACCGGACGCGCGGGATGTGAGTGCCAACGGTGCTGGCACAAATACCGGTCGCTCGTCCCAAAGGGGATAAATGTATGTAAATGATTTTACTGAATAAGTCACGAATTTTGGAGAATTTTGGATTTTAATACCTCTGTCAGGTTTTTAGATACGGAGATGAAATTTTTTTGTTGAATTAAGGAATGCATAAGGAATAATTTCCTAATTGGGATTTTCGCCCTACGGGGTCCGTATAAAAATTTAATTTTCGTAATTTTTCAAATAGATTTCCCCATGTAGTTGCAACTTATCTTATAAGAAAATTCAAATGTTTATGAATTTTTGCAATTGGAAATATGGGTCTATGGGCAATATTTAAGGAGATAGCCTATTCTTTCTATATTTATGACTCACCCTGTATATATATATATATTAAATTGCTACATATATATTATTTGTTGATGTAGTTATTTAATTTACCTCTGGAAATATATTTTCACGTATATAAAATTCTTATTCAGTAAAATCATTCAGCAAGCAAACGATTTTAATGCAACGGAAAACTTTTGGATTTTTAGGCCAATGTCAGATGACCGATTTTTTCGACGCTTTGGCTTTCGAGTGAAAAATAAACATCTGCGCTGCCTCATTCACACGGACGTGACCTTTCCGTCAAAATGAGCAGACGATATTGTCTCTAGATATAATAGAAATCTTTTGATTCGATGTTTTTAATTTAAATTAGATGGATTTTTTGAAGGAAATAAAATATTCTGTAATTTTTATTAATTATTCAAGAAAATTGAAAAAATATACATACACAGACGGTACTGGATTCATCCTGTGAGAAGTGATAGATTATTTATCGGATCCAAAATTAAATTACAGGAAATACTTTTTAATACATCTGATTTTAAATGAAAAATCCACTATATTTTAAGAAATATAGATGACAGCGAATATTATTAAATGATTATAATTGTTGTTCAACTTTCATTTAGATAATATTTCTTATTTCTTCTTATTATTAAATAAATTAAAAAAAAAACTAAATTGATTAAAAAAAAATGTTGCTACAGTACATGGTAGCAAAACAAGCATCTTAGTTCTATAAATGTAATATAGGACCGACAAATTTTCAAAGTATGAAATTTTCGTTACATTAATCAAGAAGCATATGCTATCGTCCCAGGAGCAAAAGGTAGATTTTTTTTCTTTTTTAGGGTTAGACATTCATATAAAAGTTTGTCACTTTTTTTTTCGTAATTTTGGACACCCTTCCCTCTTACGATATTATATACTATCATTCCTCAAACACCCTCTCCCTCAGTAATGGCATCTTCAATAATGTGTAAAAATTCCTTTGATTTTTTTTTTTTTTTTTTTGCTTTTGTTTCGAGTGATGGTTACATTTATTTTTCGCATAATTTATTGATTTAGGTGTAGAGAAATCTAAAAAATGTCACTTTATATATGAAATAACTTTATATCAACCAACACTTAAAAGAAATAGTTAATATTTAAAAGTGTTTTAAAATAGCTTTAAAGCTTTTTGTTACATACCTTCAACAGTAATAGTGTCTTTTTAGAACAGTTCTCGGACAAGGCGGGGCAGGCAGAACTTCGAAAGGCGGATATAACAAAACAGACGAACAAGTTTTTCTTTTATTTACTAAACACAAGTATCGTTTAAAACATAACATCGTGTACAGTTTGTCGAACAGCGAATCAATGTATACATACACATATAACAACATAATAGTAATGCTAAACGTTGGGGTATTCCATATTTTGCAATTATATAAATTTATAATCATTTAATTATTTTAATAACATTGTATTTGCATAAAAATAGACAACAGTTTAAAAAAAGATAAAATACTATTTTGATGTGAAGACCGAGTTACAAATAAAAAAAGAATTCTTTTTTCTTATTGGGTCAAAAATGATAACGATATCAAAGACAAACCAAAACCTGTTAGCCCTGTTTCTGTTGTTCTGTTCTGTTAGCCCTGCTTCTGTGCTAGATTAAAGCGCATTTTAATCAGGAGAAAAAAATTTCACATTTTTGATTATTTTTCATTTTTAAAATACATTTAAAAATTTAATAAATATAATTGTTATTAATATAATGTAAAGTTCATCAAGGCTGATAAACATACAATATTAAAAACTAAAAAGAAATTTCTTTTCATGGTATTTACGAAAAAAAAAAAAAAGTTCAAAAATTATATATTGACAATTTTGAAAAATGAAATTTTTCCTAATTTGTCGCCATATGTAAATAGCCTTTTAATATTTTACTAGATTATATTAAATTAGCTGCCACTCAAAATTTGGCAAAAAAAAAATTATAATAATAATCTATATACATATATATATGTTACGCTATCATGATTATTCGTTAATTGCTTAATGGCAACGTCCAAATTAAACGCATCTTATTGGTTACTGTGCAAAAGTCCTTTGTTAAGACTTAGGCTGTGGTAAATTGGATTTGTATATGTTTTATTCCTTCGCTGCAATTATGGAGCTTCAAAATATCATTATTTTTATTTTTTCTGTTCTTTTGTACTTAAAAAAATAAATAAAAGTCATGAATTTTAAAGTTTTCAATTTCAAATTAAAGTTATATATTATAAATTAAATGAGTGGAATTATTATATTATTATATTATACGATATAATATAATATAATATAATATAATATAATATAATATATAAATAATTAATTTAAACGGGTACAATATTTGTTGATTTATTATTTGCGCCAGGCTAGCATAAAAATATTGAGCTCTTGATTTATCAGCACAGATGTCATACATGCAGCACATTGTGCGTTATTTTTCTGACGCCAATTTGACGAAAATTTCGTTTTCAAATACCAGCTACATACATATTTTTAACTAATTTCTATTATTTTAAAAATGAAATAATAATATATAAAGTTTAGATAATAATAATAAAATAATACAATTTGTATCATTTCAAAAAAGAAAATAAAAGTAAACAAGCAGTTTATTAATAAATAAATAACAATAGCCGGGTTACCATGTGAGGCGCATATAATTGCTATTTTGTTGCAGTCGCGCCAGTGTGGTGCGCTTATGATATCTGTATCTATTTCTCAGGGCGGAATCTTCTAATTTGGCAAAAAAAAAAAAAAAAAAGAGCAATTAAAATAAATTATATGTAAAAGCAATATGATTTAATGCTTAATATACATTTAAAGTGAGACCAAACTGGTCTCCAAGAGCGGCTAGTAAAAAAAGAAAGAAGGAGAAAAAAAGAAAAGGAAAAATCTATTTTTACCAAATTTAAATGTATTTGCTTCAAAAATATAAATGATGCTTCTTAAAGCTGGTACTTTCACAAAATTGTGTTCCATGAAAACATACTAATCATAAATTATTCTAATGTTGTTAGATTTAAAATTTTGTAATTTGAAAAGCAAACAAATTCCTCAGAAAGAAAAAAAAATAGAAGAATAATTTAAAGAAGTTATTATTAAAAAATGCTTGTTTCGAATTAATATAAATAGATTTCATATCGTTACAAAGTGTTACTTTTTACAAACCTAAAATAAATCCCCCCCAAAATATATTAAATTTCACAAAAATACTTTTTATTTTTCTCAAAATGCTTCCCTTCCCCCCAAAACCTGCATCGATTCTTGACTACGCTATCACAACAAAAGCTCGTGAATCTCGATAAGAAAATAAAAAATCAGCGTTAAAAACAACTCTCGTCTGAACAAGATCTAATAAACAGAAGCCACCAGACACAAGCAGCTGGCCAACGGCTTGGGGGAAACGCGTAGCTTCGACATGAGTCTTGGCGTACATTTGAACGCAATGGTAACGCGTCGCTCGTCTGACAAGAGGAGGAGATAGTAATGCTCTCAATAGAGGGCGTCGTTTTGTCTGTTTTTGGAAATCGTCCGTCTGACATAGCCCTTAGAATCCGTGTAAATGAATTTAAACATAAATGAGTTTCAACATAAACAATGAGCGAGTTTAATATATTATACACACACACACATATATATATATATACATATATATATATACATACAGCGTGAGTCATAAATATCGAAACAATAGGCTATCTCCTTAAATATTGCCCCTAAACCCATACTTCCAATTGCAAAAATTCATAAAAAGATGAAATTTTTGATAATTTGCAACTCCATAGGGGGTCTATTTGAAAAAATACGAAAATAAAATTTTTGTACGGCCCCCGTAGGATAGAAATTCCAATTAGGAAAACTTTTCTTATCCAGTCCTAAATAAGACACAAAAAGTTGCATCTTCATATCTTTAAAACTCGCAAAGTTGTAGCCATTTAAAAAAATTATCAGGTTTTAAGCGATTAGACACAAATTGAAATGTGCGCAATTGAAAATACAAAGTTACTTTAACATTTCTAGGAAATGTGTAAAAATCTATCTTTTGAGTTAGAGTTTTTATATTTTTTATTTTTTTTGTGTGGTGGTAAGCCATATAATTTGCTAAGAAAAACACATCCTAATATTTCTTATAAAATTTATAAAATTTTCACATGTTAATACTTGTTTAAATGAAATAATTAAAAATCGTTATAACTCGAAACATTATTTATTGGATTTCAATTTCTTTCCATTTAATTAAAGATGAAAATCTGATTATAGTTTTGATCCAAAGTTTTTGTTTTTCAATATTAATTAAAAAACTATTATAAATATTTATTGAAAAAATAATATAGCATTTAAAAAATCATATTTCCAAAAGTAAATATTTTTTCAAATTTGCCAAAACAAAACTAATGTAAAATAATCAAAAATGACGTGTTTCAAGTTCTTTTTTTTTAACAATTCTTAACTTTTAATAATTTAAAGACAAGAAATAGTGGGGGGAAATGCATTATGCTGGAAAATGAAGTGTACTGTTTAAATGTTCGTCACTTATTTAAAATAATGCATTTTCTAAGATGCAGATTAAGTCTTTTTTTTTTTTTTTATTTAGCTCTCACAACTTCAGGCTTTTTATCGTCAACAGGGATGAAAGTGCGCTAAAGCCATTTTGTAGCAGCTTTGGAGCAGCAAAAAACGAATTTTGGAGCAGTAAAACCTATTTTTGTTGCAGCAAAAATCAGATTTTGTAGCAGTAAATATCGGATTTTGTAGCAGCAAAAATGTAATTTTGTAGCAATAAAAGCTGTTTTAGGAGCAGATTGAAATATTCTAATGCGGATAAACTCTTAACAATTACAATAATTGCTATCTTGAAAAATATTTTTACATTTGAAAGAATAAATACTCAGATTAAATTTCTCCACACGTTTCAGACCTTTCGATGAAATTTGCAGTTTTCCGCAATCTTTTAACATAATTCACACTTTTTCACAATCTTTTGACCCTGTTTTTTTTTGCTTTTTAACTAGATTTGCCTTTTTTTTTTTTTTACGATCTTTTGATGAAATTTGTACATTTTCTGAGATCTTTTGATGAAAACTATGGTTTTTACGATCTTTTTGATGCAATTTTTGTTTTTTTTCACACGATCTTTTAAAGATATGAACGGGTTTATTTTCATGATCTTTTGAACGTATTTTGTTCTTTTTATGACGAAGTTAGATATCCTTTGACAAAATTTCATGTTTTTTGTTATTTTTTGACGAAATATGCTTGTTTTTCGGAATCCTTTAGAGAAATTTGCGGGTTTTTTTTCACCATCTTTTACAGAAATGAACGTTTTTTTTTACGATCTTTGGACTGTTTTATTATCTTTTTTATGATATTAACGATTCTTTGGTAAAACTCATGTTTTTCTTGCGATCCTTTCATGAAATTCTAGTGTTTTTCGTGATGTTTCGATAAAATTTACATGTTCTTCGTGATCTACAGTCGAAATTTGCATTATCTTTTGTCAAAATTTGCGTCTTTTTCGCGATCTCTTGTTGAAATTCGAGTGTTTTTCACGATCTATTGGTGAAATTCGAGTGTTTTATGCGACATATTTACGAAATTAAAGTACTATTTCTGATCTTTCGATAAAAAAAATTTTGTTTATCGCGATTATTTTTCAAAATTCGCGCCTTTTTGACAAAATATGCTTGTTTTTTGGGATCCTTTAAAGAAACTTGCATTTTTTTTGCGATCTTTTGGCTGTGTTTTGTTCACTCTTTTTTGATAATAATGATCCTTTAGCAAAACTCATATTTATCTCGCGATCCTTTGATGAAATTCGAGTGTTTTTCGATAAAATGTGCAGGCTTTTTGCAATCTACAGAAAAATTTTTCATATCTATTAATGAAATTAGAGTGTTTTTCACGATCTATAGGTGAAATTCGAGTGACGAAATTAGCAATCCTTTGACAAAATTCACGTTTTATTTTTTCGAGATCCTTTGACAAAATTCGCGTATGTTTTTTGAGATGCTTCGACAAAATTCCTGTGTTTTCCGGGATTTTTTGACGAAATTCGAACATTTTTCCCGATTTTTTGCAGATTTACGATATTTTCCTACAGTGTTGAATTCAAGTGGTGGCCCGGGGAGACATCCCCCCCCCCCAAAAAAAAAAAAAAAAATTGAGATTTTGGTTTTTCAATGATCAAAAAGTGCAATTCCCCCTCCCGGAACTCTATCATGTGCCCCGCGGAGCTACAGAAGTCCCTCCCAGAGAAAAGTGTCTGAATTCAACACTGTTTTCCTTTGACTGCGTTTTGTTCATTTTTTGACAAAATAGCAATTTTTTTGACAACATTCTTTTTTTTTTTTTTTTTTTTTTTTTTTTTTTTTGAATTGTTTGACAAGTATGTAGCGGATTTTCATAAGCGCTTTCATTCTGCTTTCAGTTTTGCTGTCTATTGGCAGGATTCGCCGAGGAGCGAAATAATTCACCACCAACATGGGAAAGACGCAGAACAGAAAGATACTTAATTTACAGAAAATATGTACAATACATAAAACAAGGGCGATTCTGGATAATTTTTTTTTTTTTTTTTTTGGAAATTCACATCGCATTTTCGGAAATCGGTGGCGGGGGAAGGGGGGTATTCGCGATCTTCAGACGAAATCAGCGATTTACCTGCGATATTTTAGCAAAATCTGAGATTTATTTCGATTTTTTGTCGAAATCGGCAGTTTTCCCGTGACCTTTTGACGAAATCGACGTTCTCCAGTGTTTTTTTTTTAAATAAAATCGGCGTTTTTTCGGCGATTTTTAGACAAAATTTGTATTTTTACGCGATTTTTTCTCGAAAACGGCGTTTTACCCCCGAGATCTTTTGACAAAATCAGCGTTTTTTCCGTGATCTTTTGCTGAAATCCGCCTTTTTTTTTTTTTTTTTTTTTTTTTTTTCAATGATCTTTTGGCAAAATATTTTAAAGCGATCTTTTATCGAAAACGGCGTTTTACCCCCGAGATCTTTTGACAAAATCAGCGTTTTTTCCGTGATCTTTTGCTGAAATCCGCCTTTTTTTTTTTTTTTTTTTTTTCAATGATCTTTTGGCAAAATATTTTAAAGCGATCTTTTATCGAAAACGGCGTTTTTTTCAGCGATATTTTAACGAAATCCGCATTATATCTGCAATCTTTAGAAGAAATCGACGTTTTCCCTCAGTCTTCAGACGAAATCAGCGTTTTTTCTGCGATATTTGGTGAAATTGCCGTTTTTTGCGATATGCAGAGGAAATTCGCGTTTTTCAGCGATCTTTTGACAAAGTTCGTTGACAAAAACATTGACGAAATCGTCGGTTTTCCGCAAAATATTGACCAAACGTGTGCTTTTTCGGCGATCCTTTCACGAGATTTGCATTTCTCCGCGATTGTTTTTTCCGTGCGCAAAACCGTACAAGTTGGCAGCTATGTGGAACTGATAGCCCAATTTCAATTTTTCAGAAGAGGATGCGTTAAATTTTCGGAAATTTCGGACGAGAATTACCCCTGACATAAGAAGCGAACCCTCATTAATTGGGAATAAACATATTGAAGCAGCTCTCATTCGTCTCCCCAACGCGCGCGCTATAAGTCACATGACGTCCCGCTCCGAACTCTGCGATCGGCTGCAATGAAAATGAACATACGATGACTTGAGGGAAAAACAACTTCCAGTCGTTTGCGGAGCCACGATAAAACTCCACAAAACATCGCGTGCTTTTCGTGACCGAATGCGCATGTTTTTCGCAATTTTTCGGCCAAATTTGCGCGTTTTTCAAGATTTTTTGCAATGTTTCTTTGTTTTTTGACGAAATTAACAGCTTAAAAAAAGTTATTTATTGTTGTTTCCTGGATCGACGAAATCGCGCTAAATTTCGTTTTGGCACTAAGTGCGTTTTGGCGCAGGTTTGGCGCAGAATTGAAAAAAATAGCTGTTTTGTAGCAGTTTGGCGCAGTACAGCTGTTTCGGCGCAGTCTGGCGCAATTGGCGCAGGTCTTACATCCCTGTCGTCAATCATTTTCATTTTACAAAAAAAAAAAAAAAAAAAAAAAACTTTTACAATTTGTTTGTTTTTTGTTTGGGGTTTGTTGCAAAAAAGTTAAATACGATAAACCAGTGAAAGAAATCTGCCTATGACGGAAATCTGTGTTAAACGGATAATGTGTTGATCCATGCAAAATAAATACAATAATACCAGACAAAAAATAAACTCCATTTACACCTCCTAGGAAGGTTATTTGTCTATAATGTATTTTTTCTTTCCTATGTGATTCCGTCTTAAAAAGGTTTTAATGTATAACTTTTTCAAAGTCTCCAACGCATGGCATATGGAGTAACGTTATTAAAATTTAAGTGAAACATTTACATATAGATTCATTAATAAAATAAATATATCACAGCTTTTGACGCTTCTTAAATAATAAAAAGTATAAATGTAAAAAAAGTAGCTATAATAAGTATTTTTGGTCAGAACTCTTCCATACGAAACAATTTTTAACCATACTGAAGAAAAAAACTATGTAGAAATGCACGGCTGAGACGGCCAATGATTTAAACTTTTTCCAGGCCGGTCCGTGTTGTGATTTTAACATTTTTCCAGGCCGATCCGAACTTTTTAAACTATGGGTCGGTTTGCGACCCCACCTGGACATTTCGATCCATGCAGACCTGCAATGTAGAGTACCAACATATTTTGAAAACAAGTTTAGGTTTAATTCAATAAGCTGCTTTGTTGTGCCCAAATAAGAGGCGCTGTCTTAAACCGACATATAATAATGCACAATTTGTGGACGATCCCTCATCTGCTCTCAAAGTGCGTTAAAAATTCTTTGTTTACAGGCATGGTTAAGTGGTGTAAGTCACGAATTTTGGAGAATTTTGGATTTTAATACCTCTGTCAGGTTTTTAGATACGGAGATGAAATTTTTTTGTTGAATTAAGGAATGCATAAGGAATAATTTCCTAATTGGGATTTTCGCCCTACGGGGTCCGTATAAAAATTTAATTTTCGTAATTTTTCAAATAGATTTCCCCATGTAGTTGCAACTTATCTTATAAGAAAATTCAAATGTTTATGAATTTTTGCAATTGGAAATATGGGTCTATGGGCAATATTTAAGGAGATAGCCTATTCTTTCTATATTTATGACTCACCCTGTATATATATATATATTAAATTGCTACATATATATTATTTGTTGATGTAGTTATTTAATTTACCTCTGGAAATATATTTTCACGTATATAAAATTCTTATTCAGTAAAATCATTCAGCAAGCAAACGATTTTAATGCAACGGAAAACTTTTGGATTTTTAGGCCAATGTCAGATGACCGATTTTTTCGACGCTTTGGCTTTCGAGTGAAAAATAAACATCTGCGCTGCCTCATTCACACGGACGTGACCTTTCCGTCAAAATGAGCAGACGATATTGTCTCTAGATATAATAGAAATCTTTTGATTCGATGTTTTTAATTTAAATTAGATGGATTTTTTGAAGGAAATAAAATATTCTGTAATTTTTATTAATTATTCAAGAAAATTGAAAAAATATACATACACAGACGGTACTGGATTCATCCTGTGAGAAGTGATAGATTATTTATCGGATCCAAAATTAAATTACAGGAAATACTTTTTAATACATCTGATTTTAAATGAAAAATCCACTATATTTTAAGAAATATAGATGACAGCGAATATTATTAAATGATTATAATTGTTGTTCAACTTTCATTTAGATAATATTTCTTATTTCTTCTTATTATTAAATAAATTAAAAAAAAAAACTAAATTGATTAAAAAAAAATGTTGCTACAGTACATGGTAGCAAAACAAGCATCTTAGTTCTATAAATGTAATATAGGACCGACAAATTTTCAAAGTATGAAATTTTCGTTACATTAATCAAGAAGCATATGCTATCGTCCCAGGAGCAAAAGGTAGATTTTTTTTCTTTTTTAGGGTTAGACATTCATATAAAAGTTTGTCACTTTTTTTTTCGTAATTTTGGACACCCTTCCCTCTTACGATATTATATACTATCATTCCTCAAACACCCTCTCCCTCAGTAATGGCATCTTCAATAATGTGTAAAAATTCCTTTGATTTTTTTTTTTTTTTTTTGCTTTTGTTTCGAGTGATGGTTACATTTATTTTTCGCATAATTTATTGATTTAGGTGTAGAGAAATCTAAAAAATGTCACTTTATATATGAAATAACTTTATATCAACCAACACTTAAAAGAAATAGTTAATATTTAAAAGTGTTTTAAAATAGCTTTAAAGCTTTTTGTTACATACCTTCAACAGTAATAGTGTCTTTTTAGAACAGTTCTCGGACAAGGCGGGGCAGGCAGAACTTCGAAAGGCGGATATAACAAAACAGACGAACAAGTTTTTCTTTTATTTACTAAACACAAGTATCGTTTAAAACATAACATCGTGTACAGTTTGTCGAACAGCGAATCAATGTATACATACACATATAACAACATAATAGTAATGCTAAACGTTGGGGTATTCCATATTTTGCAATTATATAAATTTATAATCATTTAATTATTTTAATAACATTGTATTTGCATAAAAATAGACAACAGTTTAAAAAAAGATAAAATACTATTTTGATGTGAAGACCGAGTTACAAATAAAAAAAGAATTCTTTTTTCTTATTGGGTCAAAAATGATAACGATATCAAAGACAAACCAAAACCTGTTAGCCCTGTTTCTGTTGTTCTGTTCTGTTAGCCCTGCTTCTGTGCTAGATTAAAGCGCATTTTAATCAGGAGAAAAAAATTTCACATTTTTGATTATTTTTCATTTTTAAAATACATTTAAAAATTTAATAAATATAATTGTTATTAATATAATGTAAAGTTCATCAAGGCTGATAAACATACAATATTAAAAACTAAAAAGAAATTTCTTTTCATGGTATTTACGAAAAAAAAAAAAAAGTTCAAAAATTATATATTGACAATTTTGAAAAATGAAATTTTTCCTAATTTGTCGCCATATGTAAATAGCCTTTTAATATTTTACTAGATTATATTAAATTAGCTGCCACTCAAAATTTGGCAAAAAAAAATTATAATAATAATCTATATACATATATATATGTTACGCTATCATGATTATTCGTTAATTGCTTAATGGCAACGTCCAAATTAAACGCATCTTATTGGTTACTGTGCAAAAGTCCTTTGTTAAGACTTAGGCTGTGGTAAATTGGATTTGTATATGTTTTATTCCTTCGCTGCAATTATGGAGCTTCAAAATATCATTATTTTTATTTTTTCTGTTCTTTTGTACTTAAAAAAATAAATAAAAGTCATGAATTTTAAAGTTTTCAATTTCAAATTAAAGTTATATATTATAAATTAAATGAGTGGAATTATTATATTATTATATTATACGATATAATATAATATAATATAATATAATATAATATAATATATAAATAATTAATTTAAACGGGTACAATATTTGTTGATTTATTATTTGCGCCAGGCTAGCATAAAAATATTGAGCTCTTGATTTATCAGCACAGATGTCATACATGCAGCACATTGTGCGTTATTTTTCTGACGCCAATTTGACGAAAATTTCGTTTTCAAATACCAGCTACATACATATTTTTAACTAATTTCTATTATTTTAAAAATGAAATAATAATATATAAAGTTTAGATAATAATAATAAAATAATACAATTTGTATCATTTCAAAAAAGAAAATAAAAGTAAACAAGCAGTTTATTAATAAATAAATAACAATAGCCGGGTTACCATGTGAGGCGCATATAATTGCTATTTTGTTGCAGTCGCGCCAGTGTGGTGCGCTTATGATATCTGTATCTATTTCTCAGGGCGGAATCTTCTAATTTGGCAAAAAAAAAAAAAAAAAAGAGCAATTAAAATAAATTATATGTAAAAGCAATATGATTTAATGCTTAATATACATTTAAAGTGAGACCAAACTGGTCTCCAAGAGCGGCTAGTAAAAAAAGAAAGAAGGAGAAAAAAAGAAAAGGAAAAATCTATTTTTACCAAATTTAAATGTATTTGCTTCAAAAATATAAATGATGCTTCTTAAAGCTGGTACTTTCACAAAATTGTGTTCCATGAAAACATACTAATCATAAATTATTCTAATGTTGTTAGATTTAAAATTTTGTAATTTGAAAAGCAAACAAATTCCTCAGAAAGAAAAAAAAATAGAAGAATAATTTAAAGAAGTTATTATTAAAAAATGCTTGTTTCGAATTAATATAAATAGATTTCATATCGTTACAAAGTGTTACTTTTTACAAACCTAAAATAAATCCCCCCCAAAATATATTAAATTTCACAAAAATACTTTTTATTTTTCTCAAAATGCTTCCCTTCCCCCCAAAACCTGCATCGATTCTTGACTACGCTATCACAACAAAAGCTCGTGAATCTCGATAAGAAAATAAAAAATCAGCGTTAAAAACAACTCTCGTCTGAACAAGATCTAATAAACAGAAGCCACCAGACACAAGCAGCTGGCCAACGGCTTGGGGGAAACGCGTAGCTTCGACATGAGTCTTGGCGTACATTTGAACGCAATGGTAACGCGTCGCTCGTCTGACAAGAGGAGGAGATAGTAATGCTCTCAATAGAGGGCGTCGTTTTGTCTGTTTTTGGAAATCGTCCGTCTGACATAGCCCTTAGAATCCGTGTAAATGAATTTAAACATAAATGAGTTTCAACATAAACAATGAGCGAGTTTAATATATTATACACACACACACATATATATATATATACATATATATATATACATACAGCGTGAGTCATAAATATCGAAACAATAGGCTATCTCCTTAAATATTGCCCCTAAACCCATACTTCCAATTGCAAAAATTCATAAAAAGATGAAATTTTTGATAATTTGCAACTCCATAGGGGGTCTATTTGAAAAAATACGAAAATAAAATTTTTGTACGGCCCCCGTAGGATAGAAATTCCAATTAGGAAAACTTTTCTTATCCAGTCCTAAATAAGACACAAAAAGTTGCATCTTCATATCTTTAAAACTCGCAAAGTTGTAGCCATTTAAAAAAATTATCAGGTTTTAAGCGATTAGACACAAATTGAAATGTGCGCAATTGAAAATACAAAGTTACTTTAACATTTCTAGGAAATGTGTAAAAATCTATCTTTTGAGTTAGAGTTTTTATATTTTTTATTTTTTTTGTGTGGTGGTAAGCCATATAATTTGCTAAGAAAAACACATCCTAATATTTCTTATAAAATTTATAAAATTTTCACATGTTAATACTTGTTTAAATGAAATAATTAAAAATCGTTATAACTCGAAACATTATTTATTGGATTTCAATTTCTTTCCATTTAATTAAAGATGAAAATCTGATTATAGTTTTGATCCAAAGTTTTTGTTTTTCAATATTAATTAAAAAACTATTATAAATATTTATTGAAAAAATAATATAGCATTTAAAAAATCATATTTCCAAAAGTAAATATTTTTTCAAATTTGCCAAAACAAAACTAATGTAAAATAATCAAAAATGACGTGTTTCAAGTTCTTTTTTTTTAACAATTCTTAACTTTTAATAATTTAAAGACAAGAAATAGTGGGGGGAAATGCATTATGCTGGAAAATGAAGTGTACTGTTTAAATGTTCGTCACTTATTTAAAATAATGCATTTTCTAAGATGCAGATTAAGTCTTTTTTTTTTTTTTTATTTAGCTCTCACAACTTCAGGCTTTTTATCGTCAACAGGGATGAAAGTGCGCTAAAGCCATTTTGTAGCAGCTTTGGAGCAGCAAAAAACGAATTTTGGAGCAGTAAAACCTATTTTTGTTGCAGCAAAAATCAGATTTTGTAGCAGTAAATATCGGATTTTGTAGCAGCAAAAATGTAATTTTGTAGCAATAAAAGCTGTTTTAGGAGCAGATTGAAATATTCTAATGCGGATAAACTCTTAACAATTACAATAATTGCTATCTTGAAAAATATTTTTACATTTGAAAGAATAAATACTCAGATTAAATTTCTCCACACGTTTCAGACCTTTCGATGAAATTTGCAGTTTTCCGCAATCTTTTAACATAATTCACACTTTTTCACAATCTTTTGACCCTGTTTTTTTTTGCTTTTTAACTAGATTTGCCTTTTTTTTTTTTTACGATCTTTTGATGAAATTTGTACATTTTCTGAGATCTTTTGATGAAAACTATGGTTTTTACGATCTTTTTGATGCAATTTTTGTTTTTTTTCACACGATCTTTTAAAGATATGAACGGGTTTATTTTCATGATCTTTTGAACGTATTTTGTTCTTTTTATGACGAAGTTAGATATCCTTTGACAAAATTTCATGTTTTTTGTTATTTTTTGACGAAATATGCTTGTTTTTCGGAATCCTTTAGAGAAATTTGCGGGTTTTTTTTCACCATCTTTTACAGAAATGAACGTTTTTTTTTACGATCTTTGGACTGTTTTATTATCTTTTTTATGATATTAACGATTCTTTGGTAAAACTCATGTTTTTCTTGCGATCCTTTCATGAAATTCTAGTGTTTTTCGTGATGTTTCGATAAAATTTACATGTTCTTCGTGATCTACAGTCGAAATTTGCATTATCTTTTGTCAAAATTTGCGTCTTTTTCGCGATCTCTTGTTGAAATTCGAGTGTTTTTCACGATCTATTGGTGAAATTCGAGTGTTTTATGCGACATATTTACGAAATTAAAGTACTATTTCTGATCTTTCGATAAAAAAAATTTTGTTTATCGCGATTATTTTTCAAAATTCGCGCCTTTTTGACAAAATATGCTTGTTTTTTGGGATCCTTTAAAGAAACTTGCATTTTTTTTGCGATCTTTTGGCTGTGTTTTGTTCACTCTTTTTTGATAATAATGATCCTTTAGCAAAACTCATATTTATCTCGCGATCCTTTGATGAAATTCGAGTGTTTTTCGATAAAATGTGCAGGCTTTTTGCAATCTACAGAAAAATTTTTCATATCTATTAATGAAATTAGAGTGTTTTTCACGATCTATAGGTGAAATTCGAGTGACGAAATTAGCAATCCTTTGACAAAATTCACGTTTTATTTTTTCGAGATCCTTTGACAAAATTCGCGTATGTTTTTTGAGATGCTTCGACAAAATTCCTGTGTTTTCCGGGATTTTTTGACGAAATTCGAACATTTTTCCCGATTTTTTGCAGATTTACGATATTTTCCTACAGTGTTGAATTCAAGTGGTGGCCCGGGGAGACATCCCCCCCCCCCCCCAAAAAAAAAAAAATAATTGAGATTTTGGTTTTTCAATGATCAAAAAGTGCAATTCCCCCTCCCGGAACTCTATCATGTGCCCCGCGGAGCTACAGAAGTCCCTCCCAGAGAAAAGTGTCTGAATTCAACACTGTTTTCCTTTGACTGCGTTTTGTTCATTTTTTGACAAAATAGCAATTTTTTTGACAACATTCTTTTTTTTTTTTTTTTTTTTTTTTTTTTTTTTTTTTTTTTTTTTGAATTGTTTGACAAGTATGTAGCGGATTTTCATAAGCGCTTTCATTCTGCTTTCAGTTTTGCTGTCTATTGGCAGGATTCGCCGAGGAGCGAAATAATTCACCACCAACATGGGAAAGACGCAGAACAGAAAGATACTTAATTTACAGAAAATATGTACAATACATAAAACAAGGGCGATTCTGGATAATTTTTTTTTTTTTTTTTTTGGAAATTCACATCGCATTTTCGGAAATCGGTGGCGGGGGAAGGGGGGTATTCGCGATCTTCAGACGAAATCAGCGATTTACCTGCGATATTTTAGCAAAATCTGAGATTTATTTCGATTTTTTGTCGAAATCGGCAGTTTTCCCGTGACCTTTTGACGAAATCGACGTTCTCCAGTGTTTTTTTTAAAAATAAAATCGGCGTTTTTTCGGCGATTTTTAGACAAAATTTGTATTTTTACGCGATTTTTTCTCGAAAACGGCGTTTTACCCCCGAGATCTTTTGACAAAATCAGCGTTTTTTCCGTGATCTTTTGCTGAAATCCGCCTTTTTTTTTTTTTTTTTTTTTTTTTTCAATGATCTTTTGGCAAAATATTTTAAAGCGATCTTTTATCGAAAACGGCGTTTTACCCCCGAGATCTTTTGACAAAATCAGCGTTTTTTCCGTGATCTTTTGCTGAAATCCGCCTTTTTTTTTTTTTTTTTTTCAATGATCTTTTGGCAAAATATTTTAAAGCGATCTTTTATCGAAAACGGCGTTTTTTTCAGCGATATTTTAACGAAATCCGCATTATATCTGCAATCTTTAGAAGAAATCGACGTTTTCCCTCAGTCTTCAGACGAAATCAGCGTTTTTTCTGCGATATTTGGTGAAATTGCCGTTTTTTGCGATATGCAGAGGAAATTCGCGTTTTTCAGCGATCTTTTGACAAAGTTCGTTGACAAAAACATTGACGAAATCGTCGGTTTTCCGCAAAATATTGACCAAACGTGTGCTTTTTCGGCGATCCTTTCACGAGATTTGCATTTCTCCGCGATTGTTTTTTCCGTGCGCAAAACCGTACAAGTTGGCAGCTATGTGGAACTGATAGCCCAATTTCAATTTTTCAGAAGAGGATGCGTTAAATTTTCGGAAATTTCGGACGAGAATTACCCCTGACATAAGAAGCGAACCCTCATTAATTGGGAATAAACATATTGAAGCAGCTCTCATTCGTCTCCCCAACGCGCGCGCTATAAGTCACATGACGTCCCGCTCCGAACTCTGCGATCGGCTGCAATGAAAATGAACATACGATGACTTGAGGGAAAAACAACTTCCAGTCGTTTGCGGAGCCACGATAAAACTCCACAAAACATCGCGTGCTTTTCGTGACCGAATGCGCATGTTTTTCGCAATTTTTCGGCCAAATTTGCGCGTTTTTCAAGATTTTTTGCAATGTTTCTTTGTTTTTTGACGAAATTAACAGCTTAAAAAAAGTTATTTATTGTTGTTTCCTGGATCGACGAAATCGCGCTAAATTTCGTTTTGGCACTAAGTGCGTTTTGGCGCAGGTTTGGCGCAGAATTGAAAAAAATAGCTGTTTTGTAGCAGTTTGGCGCAGTACAGCTGTTTCGGCGCAGTCTGGCGCAATTGGCGCAGGTCTTACATCCCTGTCGTCAATCATTTTCATTTTACAAAAAAAAAAAAAAAAAAAAAAACTTTTACAATTTGTTTGTTTTTTGTTTGGGGTTTGTTGCAAAAAAGTTAAATACGATAAACCAGTGAAAGAAATCTGCCTATGACGGAAATCTGTGTTAAACGGATAATGTGTTGATCCATGCAAAATAAATACAATAATACCAGACAAAAAATAAACTCCATTTACACCTCCTAGGAAGGTTATTTGTCTATAATGTATTTTTTCTTTCCTATGTGATTCCGTCTTAAAAAGGTTTTAATGTATAACTTTTTCAAAGTCTCCAACGCATGGCATATGGAGTAACGTTATTAAAATTTAAGTGAAACATTTACATATAGATTCATTAATAAAATAAATATATCACAGCTTTTGACGCTTCTTAAATAATAAAAAGTATAAATGTAAAAAAAGTAGCTATAATAAGTATTTTTGGTCAGAACTCTTCCATACGAAACAATTTTTAACCATACTGAAGAAAAAAACTATGTAGAAATGCACGGCTGAGACGGCCAATGATTTAAACTTTTTCCAGGCCGGTCCGTGTTGTGATTTTAACATTTTTCCAGGCCGATCCGAACTTTTTAAACTATGGGTCGGTTTGCGACCCCACCTGGACATTTCGATCCATGCAGACCTGCAATGTAGAGTACCAACATATTTTGAAAACAAGTTTAGGTTTAATTCAATAAGCTGCTTTGTTGTGCCCAAATAAGAGGCGCTGTCTTAAACCGACATATAATAATGCACAATTTGTGGACGATCCCTCATCTGCTCTCAAAGTGCGTTAAAAATTCTTTGTTTACAGGCATGGTTAAGTGGTGTAAGTCACGAATTTTGGAGAATTTTGGATTTTAATACCTCTGTCAGGTTTTTAGATACGGAGATGAAATTTTTTTGTTGAATTAAGGAATGCATAAGGAATAATTTCCTAATTGGGATTTTCGCCCTACGGGGTCCGTATAAAAATTTAATTTTCGTAATTTTTCAAATAGATTTCCCCATGTAGTTGCAACTTATCTTATAAGAAAATTCAAATGTTTATGAATTTTTGCAATTGGAAATATGGGTCTATGGGCAATATTTAAGGAGATAGCCTATTCTTTCTATATTTATGACTCACCCTGTATATATATATATATATATATATATATTAAATTGCTACATATATATTATTTGTTGATGTAGTTATTTAATTTACCTCTGGAAATATATTTTCACGTATATAAAATTCTTATTCTTTGGCGGATAAAAGTGCTGCTCGCCAAATCGTGTGTCACTTTAGTCTTTTCACGCCGAATCTTCAAAAGTATTTTTTTTTTGCATGTTTTCTACTGCAATTCCGCCGCTAATTTTCACTGAACCTTTATTACATAAATGAGTACTTTAATTAGTATTTTTTCAATAAAATCTGAGTATGCCCCGTATGGAGACCTTCCTTGTAAGTTTTCTTGGTTGAGGTTAATGGTGAATACGATTTTAAAAAATACGTTGTTCTGCATGAATTGTGTATGGCCATAATGTAAATATTTCTAGAGTTATTGAAATCGAAACCCAAGCATACCAAAGCATCAATCTTTCTTGAGTGAACGAAGTCAAAAGCACTTGCAGCATCAACTAATCAAATGGTCAAACGCAATATGCAATTTGATTGAATTCGGCATATTTCTTTTTCATTTTTACGGAGATCGTGAAATGTACAGCATTGCAACGCTATGTGTCGGGTAATATATATCCAAAAACAACAAGTATTTATGCATATGATGGTCTATGAGGAAATGCAACCTGATAAAAATTGCGTACTCTAGTATTTAAAAATAAAATAATCACATAAATCGTGAAAAGCGTAGAATAAATGTATACCACCTATTGCAACGATTCACCCAAACATATTCATTTCATTTGCTTTTATACAATATTGGTATCTATTTAAAGTTGTATATAAATGCATATGTTACCGATCAAACCCAATTTTACGCTAAACAAGTACGATCTAGGCCAAAATAGTTTATCCTAACGCCCATCGAACAAACTAATTTTTCCTACTCCAAATTAGTCTATCCTAAAGCTCATAGGATAAACTAGTTTTTCCTAGACGAAACTAGAATTGCCTAACGCTCATTGAATAAACTAGTTTAGCCTGATATTCATTAATCTGAACTAGTTTATCCGAGGTCAATTCAATTTGACGTCATTTTATTGAAACCAAAGGCCTCCTCGACGTCAACATTCTTATTTATCCTAGGCCAATGTAATTTGACGTATTTTTGCTCACAGGCATCAAAGTCTAACGCTCATATTCACCAATGACTTCAACCCCAAGTTATACCGAAAACCTCGGTCGAAAGCTCAAACGATGTTCATCTCTAATCCTAATTGGGCGCCTTTATGATAAAAACCAATCGAATGCTATTCTAAATTTCATTTGAGCATTCGACCCAGGTTTTCTAGGTTGAGGTAGATGGTGAATAAGAGCATTAGAGTTAATATGCCCGCAGGTTCTGTGAGCATATATGTAGGTATGTAAGTATATACGTATGTACGTAACACGATGATTTTTTATCGAAATATCCGATTTGCTTCAAATTGTGGCTATAAGTTTATTCTGACCCACCACTTTCCTGATTAGTTTTGGGAGTTCATTGGATAAGAATATGAGAGTGAGGGCCTAACGAGTGACTAATTTTCCTGTTAGTTTAGATAAATGGGTTTTTCATGCAGAATTATTAGATTTCATTCAGATTTTAGATATAGGATCATTCGCCTCCAATACTTCACAATGCGCCTCCAAGTTTAGCTGTGAGTGTTCTTTGCTTAAGTTTACATGGAGGGATGAAGAAGAATTGGAAATAACCCCCATGATTTATATTTTTTTTTCGCAGAATTTACGGATTTGTTTCAAATTTTGGATATACTTATTTTCTGATAAGGCAATAATTTTGGGTAATAATAAGGGAGGAATGAAGGATAACCCCTTTACCTAGGAAAAACTGGTTTATCCTACAGACGTTTAGATAAACTAGTTTCTCCTTGGAAAAACATGTTTATTCGGTTGGCTTAGGATAAATTAGTTTAGCCTAAAATCAGGTTTGGCCGGTAATAAATATGTCTTTCACTAAAATAAGTAAAAATGTGTGTCACGAGCCAATGCTTATACCAATACAGATATATAACATGTCCACCGTAGAAACATGGTGCATCAGACATTGTGTCTGCTTTTTTTTTTTTTTTTTTTTTTCAGCAGACTTGTGCCGTGTTGAGATATGAATCGCATTTTTGTTTCTACATATTCGAGCCAGATCGGATCTAAGAATAAATGTACTCAGGATATGAAAAGCAAGCAATATGTTTCATAAAAATATAACAGCTATAATGAACATATGTTAACATTATCTTTGAAAATATACTTAAAGCTGGCTTCAAAATCACTGCTCAACAACGCGAAACATTGATACATTTTACCTCTAACTTTTAACTTTAAAGACATAATACTGAGAAGCCTTACTACTGAAGGGATTTGGAATGGAATAGCATTTTCCAATTTTCATAACTAAATTGCATGTCGACATATAAGATATTCTTGTCACGGCATCAAGTTCTTTCTTTCCTGTGATGTCGGTACCAGAAACTCAATTCAAAACGTATCTTTAACAGTATTTTCTCAAATACACAGTGAGCAAGAAAAGTATTTGCACGTAGACGATTTTTTTCATAAGTTACCATAAAAAAGCAATTTTGTTACTATTCTCTTAATTAATCATTTATTTAAATAACAAGAAGATAAAAATAACTACCCATTTTCCTTAAATAGTAATATTGCACGTTTTAAAAAATAAATTATTATTTTCTCATACCTAAAAAGTATTTGCACACGAAGCATTCACTGTTAAAAAAGGCATTAAATGTGAACATTATGCAGATGTTTAGCATATCAGTCCCGCAGTACATTAGCTCCGCTCTTTAAAGTCACGTAATATATTAACTGGAGCTGGGATTCTGGGGAGCTTTTGTTCTAATAGCGCCAAAAACGTGTGATCTGTCTGTTGCTACTCCTGAGAAGATTATATTTCTTAAAAATTCTGAATTAAATTACAGAGGAATAAGCAAAAAATTAAATCTAAACTTTTCCAGTGTTCGTTATGTAATTAAGAAGAAAAAAGAAACTGGTTGGACAAAATAAGCCACGAACTGGGTGTCCAAGAATACTAAATACCAGGCAAAGGAAAGCCATGATAAAAGAATCTTCAAAAAACCCTTTTTTAATTGCTCGAGAATTGGCTTTTGATGTCGCCTCAACGTCAGGAACAATAGTTACACCACAATCAATTAGAAATATTCTTCATGATGCAAATATTCGAGGAAGAGCCGCTCGAAAAAATCCATTTATTAATGAAACAAAAAGGGTGAAAAGACTTGAATTTTCATTAGCTTATGTCAGCAAACCACTAAAGTTTTCGAAAATTGTTATTTTTTTTCGATGAAAGCAAGTTAAATATTTTTGGCTCAAATGGTAAGAAAATTGTATGGCAAAAGCCAAATACTTCTCTTCAGATTACAAAACTTGAAACCAACTGTGAAACATGGCGGTGGTCATGTAATAATTTGGGGATGCATGTCTTTTAAAGAAATTGCGAAAAGACCTTGAATGAAGGCAATATGAATGCTAAACAAAATATTAATATATTGCGAGATCATTTATCTTATAGTGCTCTTAAATTAGGAATTCCTAAATCATATTATTTCCAACAGGATAACGATCCGAAACACACTGCATACATTACGAGGTTACGGTTGCTTTATAATGTAAAAAATCAATCGAAAATGCCACCACAATCACTAGACCTCAATCTGATTGAAAATTTATGGCATATTTTCGATGTGAAAATAAAGAAAATGAGAATTTCTAACAAATCAGAACTTAAGCAAGCTCTTAGGGAAGAATGGCTACGAATCTGCAGTGAAACATGTCACAAATAATACAATCAATGTCCAGACGATTGCAAGCTGTAAGCAAAGGACATGCATGCTAAATATTAGCACTGTTTTTAACTTATAAATAATTCCTCTACTTCTATTTTTATTGCTAGTATGCAAATATTTTTTTGGCAATATAAATGCTACTTTTTATGTTTTCATATTTTAAATATAATTATTAAGTCAGATATTAAATATGTTTATCTATATTAATAAAGTAACAAATCGCTCTGTCTGTCTGCGCGTGTGTGTGTGTGTGTGTGTGTGTCTGCGATGGCTAGCAAAATCTATGGGACGCACGAGGCTCAAAATTTTTATGAAAGTAGCCCAATATCTCTCCTGATGCACTTGAAGCTCGGAATTTCAAAATTCTATTTATTAACTGAGTAATTAATTAAATTCCAAAGCTCACTCTCATAAAAATTCGGCTTTTTTTCGTTTTTTTCTCTTTCATTTTTTTATGGTTGGTTGGTTGCATAAAATTTTCGCAGAAATAATTAAAAAAGCTGGCACAGACCTTTAAAATTCATAGACTGGCAAACTGTCAGTTTAAATCAAAGACATTTAAGTAATTTAAATGAGGATTTTTTTTATCACAGCTGCTGTACACCATGGAGGAAAAAGGTGGAGACGAAGTAAACCGAAAATAAGTTTTGCAATATGAAACCATTTATCATTGAAATTTTAATGTCTCAAATCATGGAGGATTGAGATAGGTGGAGGTGAAGTAAGTCTCAAAAAAGATTTGCAATATGAATCCATTTGTGGCTATGTTCCAAACAAAACGACGTGGACGGAATTTTGTATTATAATACGAATTTAAAGAAATGAATTACAACTGAAGCATATTTTAAGAAGAAATAGCAAATTTTTAAAATGATCTTTGTTCTATTATTATTTATTAAAATAAATGTTCGCTTTTAAAATAAAAGAAATTGGAAAATTAGCAATTATTAAATATAAAATTAAAATTAAAATAGATATTGAAAACATTTGTTATGAGCTAAAAATTGTATTACTAAAAGATTCCTTCTTTAATTCAATTTTAAATACTTTATAACGTAGATAAAAAATGTTTATGGCTTAATAATTGCATGTAAATAAATATTAATAATATAATGATGAAAACATTCTTTTAAAATCATGTATGAAAACTTAAGTAATAAATATTAATCTAAAATATAGATTTCTGACGGCGGACGATTTTAAGATATTAACAAAAGAATGTTATATTTTCAAGCAAAACGTTAAAATAATTTTCTATATTGATATTTAAAACACATATGATAAAATAATTAATATTTTTTTACCGGTGAAGCGATGGATTAGTTTTCTTTAAAAACAACAGTCAGTGGCCACGTATTTCTGACAATGCATTTCTGCAAGTTTCGAGTTAATGATAAAATAATACAAATTTCAAGTTCGTTTAATATTGTTAATACGGACCCGGGCAACGCCGGGCGGGTTAGCTAGTTTGTTTTATAAAAGTGTTGGTATTTTTAATTCTTAGTTACGTTTTATTTATTTATACATACGCTACAACAAATTTACCTGGTGTTCAAATACTTTTTTTGCTCACTGTATATATAGGTATTTTAATAAAAATTAAAATCTGATAAAATATAACACGTTTCAACAAAGTTTAAAAATGTTTATGCATTCGTTTTGTCTGTCCGTATGGCCGTCTGTTCGCGCTCTAACTTGCGTAAATATACTCAGATTGCTATGATTTTTTTTATTTTTTATTGATGTTCACCCAAACACGAACCCTAATAAAAATGAATTTTCTACCATGATTAGTTTATTTACAGGGATATTCAAAATTTTTCCATTACGGCCTATGGGAAAAAATCGTTTCAAATAAATTTTAAAGGTGTTACACCCGGTCAAATATATTCAAATTTATATGGATTCGCAAAGAGCACTAAAATATGCATTCTGTAAAATATGAAATGAATAGTTATTCATTTACAGGGCCAATCAAAAGAATTCCATTACACAATAATGAAGAAGGGAATTGTTTGCGACATATTTTATCTATGTTAAACGATTTCAACTATCATAAAATTTATATACGCCACTGAGACTCAATATTTTACTCATAATCTGAAGTGCATAGCATTTACAGGTATACAAAATATTTCAAATCGTATATTCTATCCGAAACATTGTATATTATTGATGATAGCTGATGGATGGATGAAATGCATTTTCAATTGCGATATTCGCTTTTAAGTTTTACTAAATGTCTGCATATTATATGGTGTGTATAAATTCTATAGTTGATATACAGGTTTACACAAAAGAACTAGTAAACCTTACCGAATATTAGGGTAATTTACTTAAAGGTGATTTTTAAATAAATGATGCATTTTTGAACTGCTTTCAGTTTATTATGAAATGTTTGTAGAATAAAAATAAAATAATTCACAACGTCACCCAAAGAATTATCTACATGGTCACCCATGGATGACAATTTCTAGAAATGTGATTTAAGTAGTTTTAAAAGAGTTTTTGTTTCAACTAAACTTTAGTAAAATACTGGGGTGTATTAAAGGTTATGGGTAAACTAAAGAGCAAAACAAAAGTATTGAAGCATTTTTATAACTATTAGTATAAATTGCTCAAAGAGAAATTTCCAAACTTTTAGGTATTTTCTTGATAAACTAAACTTCCGCATTATATAGTATATATATAAACTGGTAGATCAAATACAGATCTGTTCTAAAGTATTGAAATACATATTTGGCTATCGACAGTAACACCTCATTTATCTAAACAACGAAGTTTTGTTCAAGATTTCAGGAAGTGTTCGTAAAGTGTTTCATAATCTATGCTTATGGCAAGATTTTTCTTGTTTGTTTTTCTTTCACTACGAAAAGAAAGTGGAATAGAATGTGCAAATATTTCCATTCAGCTATTATTAAGTTACCACAACTTCATTAATCATAGCTAAATATTTGTTAAAACATCTTCAATATTAAAACGGTAAAATATTATTTTCTACTTCTTGGCAGGATTTAGTAACACTTTGAGGCCACTATACTCACTGAAGATTGGCACTGAAATTTCCAATTACTTAGTGATATAATCCTGGAATAAAAAAAATTCGAGTAAAATGTAAATAACTTTTCAGTAATCGTTTAAAACAACATATTCTTTTTTAGTTTTATGTCATATTTTGCACTGTCAGTTACCAGCTATAGATGTGGTTAAAACGGAATGTTCAGTGTCAGTCACCGGTGACTGACGTGACACTTAACGTGTTAAAGTTATGTTAAAATTATGAACAGTAATCTTGATTAAAAACATGCAAAGTAGACTTGTGACAATAAATACTAAAAACTAATTTTTTATTGTTTATTTTTTGTAAACAAAAAATTTTGCGTCCATTACTGCTACGGATTTATTTACTTCATAATGGAAGGTCTCATTATTACTACATTCATGCATACGTGTGCATGTGAAATCAAAAGGTGAGACAACAATATTTTTAAAATAAATATGTTATGAATTTTACCAATATTTCATAATAGCAGATAAACTGATTTTCAGATTATAGGCACAACGTTCTTTTTCTCCTTCACAATTAAGACAACAGTAATATAGTGATAGTTTTGATTTTATGATTAGTATATTCAATTGTGATCACAAAAATTATTATTTTATTTATTTATTTATTTTTTTCATTCTATTTTATTTCTTTATTTTATTTTATTCTATTTTTTTTTTTTTTTTTTTACGGTAATGCGAGCAATAAATGGAATATTCATCATCACGCTTTCTACATAGTTATTTTTAATTTTAATTTAAGAAAACAATCATTTTTATTCTTTTTAAACTTTCCAGTTCGCTAGGTTTGTATGAGGGTAGCATTTCAATTAAACAAAAAACATATATTTTCCAATAACATTACCTCTGATGATTGAAATTTATCTATTTGTTATCGACATTAAAACACAATTAGTCATTGGGGGTCACCGTAACACTTACCCATCATGAAGATGCATAATATAATATATGAAAATAAAACATGTGAAAACTATTTATACAATGCATTGCAATTATAAAACAAGATTTAAACGTATATTTAAATACGTTAATATACATAGTAATGCTCTATTAAGGAATTGCTCATGAACCAATTTCGACAAATTATATAAAATGCCAAACTACTCCAGTAGTACCGAACTGCGTAAATGTAACATCCTTATAACTCCAAATATAATAATCATAATAACTAACAGTTTACTTCGTTTGATTAAGCGTTTCATTTCCAATTAAAATCTATCTCTGAACTGAAATTTTAATGATATGCAGGGTTATAAAAAATCGAAGAATTTTTAAGACAGGATTACAAATATCTCGGCAACTAATGATCCGATTGACTTCGTTCTTTATGCAAAATTTGTGTTATTTTATTGGCTTTTACGTCCACTCCTTAAAATAAAAAAAATCGATTTTTTTATATACCTTTCATCAGAACGACTTTTTCGAGAGTCCGAAAAAAATAGTTCCGGATAATTGAAGTTACTGATATTAAATAGCCTTCGTTCAATTCTTACACACTAAGTACATACAAAATTTCAAGTCTCTATTTCAAATTCTTCGTGAGATAGAGCATTTACAGACAAACTGACAGACGGACGGACGGCAATTCTTTTTTTCTAAAAATATGTTTTTCGGAATGTTTAGTGTCTAAAACGTGTAAATCCATCAAAAAAAATTTTTTTTGATTTTCAAAACGATTGCAAGATTTACCCTATACTACGTATGATGGGTAAATAAAAAGGAAGTATTAATCCATTAAACCTAAAAATTTATAGGAATACTCACCATTTCAAAATTAATAAAAGAATAATTTCATATACGGTATATTTTAAAGGCGCATAAAGCATATGGCGGCGATTATCAAATATTACCTTAATTAAAAATGCTCGTTATTTCGGAACTTTCTAATATCAATTTAAAAAAAGAATATTTTTTTAGGTTTCATGACAATCATATTTTAAATATTAACATAGAAAAAGTTCTATTTAATTAGTATGAATAAATAAAATAAATTAATTGCCTATCTAAGTAATTGAATCTAATTATTTTCGTTCAGTAAAATTTAGTTTAATTACTTAAAATAATTTATAATGTTAAAAAACTTGTTGATGATGATTCCATCTCAAACAATTCTAACCAAATGTAAAATTTTAATAATTTTCATTATCTTACCCATTTCCACGAGATCTTCATAATTCCTTTTGATCTTAGTGAACCTTTTCTTTTCATAAACACTTAATTCACTCCACTCTCTTTCGTCGAAATATATTTTTAAAGGCTCGAAATCACTTTCAATAAATTCATCTATATTTCGCTCGCCCATCTTGATCAAATAATGCGTATGAGAAATATTCTAAATATTGTCTTATTTATCGCCTGCTTCTTTTCTATTTAAAGTTGCCACAAAACATGTGAATAAATTACGAAAGTATGAAAACATGGAATATGACTGTAGTTTTTTTAACTGTATTTAAATAATAATAATTATTATAATAATGGTGGTGGTTTATGCATAATTAGGTTTTAAAAAATAGAGAATGAATAGCAATTTTATATAAGAGTTCAATGATTTGTATTTAAAAAAGTCTTATTCTTTTTCTGGTTGGAATGTGTAGCCAGGATGGTATATTAGATCTAGCAATATTGACCGTGATCGTCTGCTCTTTTTTTGTTGTTGTCATAGCTACGAAATCATTTAAAAAAAACTGAAATATAATTGTGATTTTAGAAAGAAATTGATTAATAGAAGGGCACAAAAAATGAAAATAAAAATTTGGTTTAGACAAATTAAAAGAGCCACCAAACAGTTCCATTACATCCCATTTTACACGATTTACCTATTATACTCTATATTTGCATAGTTAATAAAAAATATAAAACATAAGCCGTGTATAAATGCACAATCAGAAAAATAAAAAACAGAAAACGAACGTAACTTTTCTCGAGAGTGTTAAGCTTACTGATGATGATATTTTATTAGTAATATTTTATACATTTAAACCCATGAGAAAACATGAACATAATGTGTGATACCTATTCAAAAACATAAGGTATGTCTAGTAGAAAAGGTAATTACTAGAATATTTTCTTGATTATTGGTTGTTTTTACGTATTTTGAATTATTGAAGACGCAATGTTGGGATTATTAATGAAACAGATGTTCGTTCAAACCTAACTTGATCGATCTTAAGGGAAATAGCTTATAAAAATACTTAAAAAATTAATAATAACAATAAAAAATCATTCATTAAAAATAAATCGTACTTCAAAAATTCTGACTAATTAAGACTTATATACAGTGTCTCACAAAAGTAATGGGACACTTGTGCTTTATAAAAAGAAACTGCAATAAAATAAATAAACAAACATGTGCAAAAATTTTTTGGGTGTGTTTCATATTTAAAGTTAGTAACAATTATTACATAACATACATTTTGTCAAAATATTAAAATATTAATTTAGTAAAAATACAATTGTTCAGAACGGAGCAAAAAATGGCTCACATAAGTGATGGGACACTTACTTTTCCATCAAATATTTATCCAAAAATTTTACTTTTTAAAAGGTTTTAATATTTTGTTGGATTTCCTTTTACTTTTAAAACATGATTTAATCTTTTTGGGATGGATTCGACCAATTTTCTGTGATTTCTGGAGTGATTTTAACCCATTCTTCTTGAAGCACCGATTTTAGTTGTTGTTTTGAAGAAATGGTGTGTTTGCGAATTCTTGATTCCAATTCTTGCCAAATATTCTCTATGGGATTTAAGTCTGGAGATTGAGGTGGTGTTTTTATTATTTCAGGACAGTTATATAGCAGCCAGAGTCTAACGTTCAGAGCAGTGTGCTTGGGGTCATTGTCCTGGTAGAATTTAAAATCGTTATGAAGGTTCAATTTTCGTGCTGAAGATTTCAAATTTTGCTTTAAAATATCAATATACTTGTACTGATCCATTATACTGTCAATAAAAAAAAGATTACTAACTCCAGCGGACGACATACACCCCCACACCATAACTCCTCCTCCACCATGTTTTACTGTTGATACCAAGTTCTGTTTGCGAAATTCTTCCCTGGGTTTTCTCCACACCAAGATTCTACCGTCAGAACCAAATATATTAAATTTACTCTCATCAGCAAATATAACTTTATTCCAGTAATCAGAATTCTTATTCATGTTGGATTTTGCGAAAGCTAGTCTGAGTTTTCTATTCTTTTCACTTACGAAGAATTTTTTCCTGGCTACTCTACCGTGATATCCAGCAGATCGAATTACCCTTCTAATAGTCTCAGGGTTAACAATTATTCCATATAATGCTTGTAAATCAGCAGCAACTTTTGAAGCACTATTTCTTGGATTTTTTTTTAATATTTCGAACGATAATTCGCTTTATTCCATTTGATAGCTTTGATGGTCGGCCAGGTCTTCTTTTATCCTGAATCATATGATTCTTTTTATATCGTTTAATGATATTGAAAACTGTTGAATGACTCAAGTTAACTGTTTCAGCAGTTTTTCTAATAGATTTTCCACGTTCAATATGCAAATTAATAACTAATTTTCGAATTTCAGGCGAAGTTTCTTTTCGTTTAGCATTCATGGCTACACAGAGCTAAAAAAGACAAAAATTCCAAAACAAACTGGTGAGAAATACTGTAGACGATTTTATAAATTATTGCCAATTGCTTTTAAGTAAAAATAAAACCCCAAAAAATATTTTTATTGCTTATTTCAGACGATTTTTGTTGCATATATAATGGTGTCCCATCACTTATGTGAGCTATTTTTGCTCCGTTCTAAACGTTTGTATTTTTATTAAATTAATATTTTAATATTTTGACAAAATGTATGTTATGTAATAATCTTTACTAAATTTAAGTATGAAACACGCCCACAAAAAAATGTGTACATGTTTTTTTAATTTATTTGATTAGTTTCCTTTTGTAAAGCACAAGTGTCCCATCACGTATGTGAGACACTGTATGCTTGCATTCACCTTCTACTTCAAATGGAAAACTTAGAACAAAGCTTAAATGGGAGACTTTTAGGTTGAGATACGAGTAATGAGAAATAAGGTGTTCTGGATGATTACGGCGGAAATCGTGAAAAATGCAGCACAGCAGCGCAACCTGTTGGGTGATTTACACCAAAATGTAAACAACACCAAGTCATATTAACGATAAATTGAATGTGAAATTTTATGAAAATTAGTGCATTATTTATAAAGTTATTGCAGAAACCGCAAAAATGCAGCATACTAGCACCATCTGTTGACCTATTTACACCAAAAATAGAAAATGTTAATCCATGTCAAGGACAAAGTGAATCTGAAGTTTGATGAAAATCCGTGCTTTAGTTATCCAGATCGACCTATTACGGTAAACGTGAAAAATTCTGCATAGCAGCGCCACCGGTGCAGCAATTTTCACCAAAAGGTAAAAAACGACAAATATTGTCAAGGACTAACTGAATATGAAGATTAATGAAAATCTGTGCATTAGTTCTCAAGATAGAGCTATTTCGAAAATCGTGAAAAATGCTGCATAGCAACGCCACTTGTTAAGTAATTCACACCAATACGTAGAAAATGTCAATTCATGTCATCGACTAGCTAAATCTGAAGTTTTATGAATATCCAAACATTAATTCTTGATATACAACTAATTCGGCAATCGTGAAAAATAATGTTTACCAGAACCACATGTAACGCGAATTTCAACAAAAACTAATCAGCACCAATTTGTATCAGGGACGAACTGAATGTAATATTTTATTAAATCCCGTGTAAGTTCTTGAGAGAGAGCGCCCACAGATTTTATGTCACATACAAATAGACAAACAGACAGACATTTTATAAAGACATATTTTTTCAGATATCTGAACCGTAAAACGTGTAAATCAGTTTAAAACCAGAGGTCGGAAATTTTTACGAATACCATACTTTTTTCTTGTAAAGATAGAAGAAAGCAAAAATACTTTAATCAGTACTCCACTACAAATTAATTATTCTGCAATACCAATTATGGGAACGGGAGACCGTATAAAAATTAAAATTTTGTGTATTTTTTAAAAAATATTCTAATTAATCAAAATCGCATTTAATATATTTCTTTACCTCATTTAAAGCATTTTTAGGTGCGTTCGTAATTATTTAAATACGTAGCACCTATAGTGGTCGTTCAGTCCGTCTGTCTGTCCGTCCGTCTGTCCGCATATAACAACGCAAAAACTACACAACCGAATCGTTTGAAATTTAAAATACATAATTATTACATATTTTTGTCGAGTCATTTCATACTTTATGAAAATCGGATGCATAGATCAATTTCAGGGGCAATCAAAATTTTTCAATTATATAACGGTCAATGGGGAAAAAAGTTTCAAATGCATTTTAATCCTTTGAAATTTAAAATACACAATTATTACATAATTTTGTCAACTTATTTGAAATTTTTTGGGGGAAAAATTACAGGGGCAATCAAAAATATTCAATTACATTATGGTCGATAGTGAAAAAGTTTCAAATGTATTTTATACGTTTGAAATTAAAAATACATAATTAATACATAATTTTGTCGATATTTTTTGATAATCGGGTGCATAGATCAATTACAGGGGCAATCAAGAGCATTCAATTACATTATGGTGATTGGGGAAAAAGTTTCAAATGTATTTTATACGTTTGAAATTTAAAATACATAATTATTACATAATTTTGCCTAGTTATTTCAAATTTTATGAAAATCGGATGCATAGATCAATTGCAGAGACAATCAAAAGTATTCTGTTACATTACGGTCAATGGGGGAAAATGTTTCAAATGCATTTTAAAGGTGTTACACTCATTCGAACTTAGTAAAATTTATATGCAACTATAAAGTACATATTCTAATATAAATTTTACATAAAGGTGGTACAAAGAACACTTGTTATTGATTTACAAGGCCAGACAAAAGTATTCCATTACATAAAGGTATAGAGAGAACATTGCTTCATGAGCGTTTTAATTGTAATTCACTATTTACAATTTTATGAGATTGATATATGAGATTGATGTATGAGAGTAATATTTTTAAAACATCGTTATCGTACGAACGCCCCTCATTTGTTACGCTTCCCGTGCAAGTTCCAACTTGTTATAATTGCAACTACATGTCTATGAGTAACGGTATATTAATTATCCATTGACCATCGTCGAGAGTGGAAAACCTGTGTTTTAAAAATGTAAAAAAGAAAAAAAATCTTATATTTTCAAAATTAATTTGAAAATTCTTTATCTTTAGCATATGTTAGAATACCTCATGAACTAAATCCATGCATTAAAGAAAATTGTAAGAAAAATAAGACACGCCACCTTTTCCCACTGAGCTAGTCTGTTAAAAATAAAGGTGACAAATCAGTTGCATTTGGCGCCCAGGTGTGAAAAGATGTTACCATTTGCCACCTGCGGGTGTGAAAATGCGTTTGGGGTGTCATGTCGTTTAATACTTCACTGGGTGATTCACGCTAATTAGGTTGCCGCGCAATGCATACCGTTTGAAGATTTTTGCCCCTTAGTCATTTGCGCATGTTCTGTGACGTGTGTCCTTACCCTTCAACTCGCCGTCTCTAGTGCATCAAAACAGCAATTTCTCTCCATAACCGCGCATGCGCTATCCCAATTTCGTTTAGAACTTCGGGTGGCTAACTTTTGGCGAACTTTTTATATAAAGCAATCTTTGAATTTCAGGAACATTTGAACATGCCCGGAAGACTTCGAAGGTGAGCTCGGTGGCCGAACGCTTAAATTGATGAGCTTGCAACCAGTCGATGTGGCTTCGAATGTTTCGCAGGCCAAAAGTCTTTTTATAATTTCTTTTTATTATTTGGCACTCTAGATTAGGAGTGCTATCCTTTCACCCTAATTAAGGGTGTCATTCTAACTCTCGCAGAGGTGTCACCAGTGATAAAAGCCTTTTACCCCTAAAGGGTGCAATGTGTCACCTATAGTTTTAACTGTATGTTTCCTAATTGAAAAAAGTGGATTATTGTTCCTTCGATTCATTCCAATGTAAACACCAACTTTTAGATACAAATATGACTTCTGCCGGTAGATAAATATTCTTTATTACAACTTATCTCAATTCAGTAATAGGGTTGCATTTCTCACATACTCAGAGCCTGATTACTAACGGGGCACTCTCTCACCAGAAAAAATTTATAGAAATTTTCGTCTTCTTTAAACGCCCTTTTCATACAAGATTACTGTCATGAATAAGGAAAAATTCTTTATTTCTTTTTCCTGGTGGGAGAGTGCCCCGTTAGTAATCAGGCCCTGCACATACTTTATCAAAACAAAACTTGCTTCTAATGTCATTTGTATGCGGAAGAAATGGGTCTGACCAAACCTAACCAGACAGAATGTCATAGATTTCGTTTCACTTCATTACTTTCACGTTGATGTTTATTTGGGTATAGACAGTGAAACAAAAGGATAAATTAAACTTACATTTTAATATCTAAATTGCCTTAAGGAAAAGCCATTTAACTTGGAAGTGTATCTGTTTTCGTAACTTAAATAAAAGATAAGTTTAAGAGATCATCTTCATAGTCAAATTTTTTATAATATATAATTTTTCAAATTTTTTACTCGATACCCAGGTCAAAATTTATGCTTGTACCAGCAACAAAAATAGGCTAGTTATTGCTAGGTATTGCTATGGCTGCTAGATTTCCAGCAAAGTGGGCCAATACACACCATGGATTGCTGGAAATTCTATGCTATCATATGCTAGCTAGCATCACATGCTATATCGCTAGCTTGCACAACAAAAGCATGACAAGCTATATGCAAGCATCTCATGCTTATTTCCAGCAAAGTGGGCCAATACACACCATGAATTGCTGGAAATTCTGCTGGAACCAGCAATGCGTAATGCTAGTTTATGCTATTTTACTTGTTGGGTTATAGCACTTGGTGCTTGTCTAGCAAAGAAATACCAGCATGAATTTCGACCTGGGTATTAATATCATATTTGGATTTTTCAATATATTTCACTAAACGTACTTCTTACAAATATTTTTCAATTTGAATATTTATTACTACATCAGAATGTAAAACCAGTGGCTTAGATTGCCGAGAAAATAACTTATTTTTAAATACAAAAGACGAACACTTCCATAAATGATATAATTATTCAATAAATATAAAATAATTTCATTCAAATCATATAATCGTAAATAAATTAGTACTGAATCTTCTAAACAGTCGGATTTCTGCAAAGAATGTTTTTAGAAATATATTGTCATGCGCTAAAAGGTTTTCAGATTAATTTTGACATGTTGAAATAATCAAAATTCGAGCACCTTTTTTGTGTTTCTGAAAACGGAATCCACTCCAGCCATGCGTTTGGAATTAAGCCGTGTTCGGGGTACAAAATGGCTTTGTATGTCATGATAACGTGTATAAGATAGTCCAAGGGCCTACCGCGCAAAACTCTAAGCCATCGAGCACAAGAAAAATTCCTTTATATTACGGAAGAGTAATAATAGAAGAATCTAATGATCCATGTCTGGCGGAAGCGAAGCGGTGCATAAGCCAAAAATGAATATCACTTGTGGCTTACTCGTAGGTCTATCATTGTGTTTGCCGTACAATCAAAAGTATGAAAACACGGAAAACTGGGTGCAGGAAAACAAAATTCTAAGCCTACGATTCAACCACTAGTAATATTAATTTTTGGCTTATGCACCGCTTCACTTCAGTCAGACATGGAGGATTAGACTCCCCTGACTACTCTTCCATAATATAAGGGAAATTTCTTGTGCACGATGACTTAGTATTTTGTGTGGTCGGCTCTTGGATTATAAATACAAGATGAAAAAAAATCGTGATGTAACATTCCATGTATCTAATAAATGGAACGAGAACAGACCAGTTATTCATGTATTTAAAATTTAAATATTCTACAAAAATAAGGAAAAAAAGAACAAAAGTGTAAATGAGATGGAGCCTTGAAATTTACTATAAGAGTCGCATTTGTGAGAAAGAAAATAATGTCGGAAGCTACTGGGATAAATAAAAGAAAAGAAAACTTCTAAAAATTGATGATGAAATTCTCTTTAAAAATCACTAAATATTTGCAATTCTCTTTAAAAATCACTAAATATTTATATGTTGCATAGTTTTATTAATTGACAGATTTTATTTCTTTATTTTCAGAAGAAAATGCTTTTTTCTCTAATAACAAGGGAATATTTATCACTTCGAATATTTTGGTTGCTTTATTTAGACAAGTATAATACATAGCACTTCAACACCCACCTGTTTGTCTCTTATGTAATTCATAATAGCTGTTTAATATTAAATTAAGGTTTCATTCCAAATCTCCCTTAATACAATGCTAGTACGTACAAAGAGACGTGCTTTTTAGATATTCAACATCTTACACCACGAGAAGACTGTAACTCACTCGGAGGCACGCCTCATTTAAGACTGCTTTTTCTGTGTTAGTATGTACCTGTATAAATATTAATAGGAATTTTAATATACAAATAGCAATGAAGAAAAGAATATAGAATATTCATTTTCATTTAATGTTGTATCTATATATACACTCATGCACCAGTTTTTCTTTATGAAAATGAGACTATGTTGAAATGATTTCGAGAGCAAAAATTAAATAGAATATTGTAGCCAGGTCATATTTCAAAACTTTGTATGTTCTTTTTCTGTTTCTGCTAATACCTTTATGCTGTTAAAGTTTTTTGCAGTAGTACAAGCAAAAAAAATAAATAAATAAAATATTTTTCTAACATTAAGGAATGTTATTTTCCTCTTTGCTATAAAAACCACATAACTCTTTTAAGATGAAATGTTTTTCTGTCTCTCCCTCTCATTAACCGTTTATGCAACACCATAAAATTTCGGAGGATGCGTACATCTGGAGACACATAATACTAATTTTGTTTGATTATCACTTAGGAAAGATTCTATTTACAGTTAAAGAAACACTAGAGATAATAAATATTTCTTGTGCAATAACTTTACCATTCTTGTTTCAGTACCCAAAAACTGTTCAAGATAGAGTAGTAAAATTAATAAACCTCGAATAAACATAGACCATGATTCAGACCAAAAAAATAATAGTAAAAATACAGAGTATGTGGATTACGTAGATATATTCACATTTTATGATTAAGTTTCTTTATGAGAATGTAGTTTTTATTAGAATAACTGGCGATAAAGTTTGAAAATAATTTAAAGCAGAAAAGTTAATTAATTAACGAAGTATTTAATTACATATGAATAAAGAATATTTACCGTAATCCTAGTAAATAATTTTGTAATACACGAAAAAAACATGATTATATACATATATATACACATTTACAGAATTTAATAAGATAAAATATTCCGTTGAACATTTTTTTTCTACAAACAGAAAAAAAATCATTAAGAGAGATAACGAAAAAAAGTTAACTTTTTTTAAGATAAAAATACTAATGCTATTCATAAGTTCTGATTATCACAATTGAAACAATTGTATGATTTATAGATGCGACATTATAAAATGTATAGTTGCAATATAATTTAAAAAAGATAAAAGCTAATTTTATTGCTGTGCGAGTTTATCTTATTTATAGTACATTGTACCAGAAGTAAGTAAAGAAATAAGGAATGGAAGGATGTCTACGGTATCAGAAAATATAAACTTAGCAATTTATTTTTTCAATCATTGTGACTTTTCGAGCGCAAATATTATACGTTTGAGATAAGGAAAAAATGTTGAAAAAGTCCTCTTTTTTGTGTGTGTGTGTGCGTGTGTGATAGAGGAATTCAACTTAGCGCATGAAAGTCAAATAGAGATCTGGAAAAAACCATTTTATATGGAAGAACTTTCAGTTTTTCTTTGTGTGTATGTGAGTACGTGAAAAAAGAATATGGGCTTACAAAATACTTCCATTATTTGTGTTACTGTAATATATATATTTTTAAAAACATTTCGCGCTCTATAATTTGAAATTTCTTACTTCATTTTTTCAATGTGTTGCTTAAAAGTTTTATTTGTGCATCCATTTTATGTTACCATATTATTTAATTAAAAATAAAAATTATCATTGGTACAGTATTCAATTTGATTAAAAGTAACAGGTTAATATGTCAAGTAAAAGGAAAATATACTTTCAGAGATATTCTTGTTTGTTCAGACATTCGTAAAAATATATAAATTAAATAAGTAAAATCATATGTGTAATAAAATGTTATATCTTAGTTTTGTCTTGTTATATTTCTTATCATTTTTGTTAGGATAGGGATCAGTAAGCACAAATAATTAAAACTTTTTGATTTTTAACACTTTCCAACGTAATTGAAAAAAGTTTATGAATTCGGTTTGCCGTTTCGTCTGTATATTTGTCTGTTCGTGCTCTAATTCGCGTAAATATACTCCGATTGTCATGAAATGGATAGATGATTTTGAGGTTTGTCTTGGATTGTATGTCACAAAAATGAATTGTTTTGCATTTTCGATTATTTTTCAACTCCACTCGACAGAATTCCATTACAATACGGTTTATTTTGAAAAATCGTTTACCATGTTTTTTTTTTTTATTGTAATACAGTTTTTAAACATGGTATAATTGATATATATCATTGTAGTGTACTACAAGGCTCTTAGTATAGAATAGGATGTATATAAGAACTTATCGTTTATTTACAGGAACGCACAAATTAATCTGGCTGTAGAAGAAAATAAGCAATAATTGAACTATGATGCCTATGAAGACTATTTGTTCGAAATGTGTTTTCACATGTAGTATGGAATTTAATTCATTTTTTTAAAATATTTCTTAATGTGCATAAATTTCATAGATAATATACAAGATCAAACAAAATATCTCTACAACATCCGTTGATTGACAAATAGCTGAGAGGAAATTTTCAGTTACACTATACGTTTAAATGAACTAATTTTAGTATGCTGTCTAGTATTCATGCATAATGCGTTGGAAAGTGTTTCAGAACCTATGGTATTCATACGATTTTTCGTTCTTGTTTACAATAAAATTAAAATGAGTGGAATTGACTAAAGAAAATTCATATCGATGAAGTAAATGTATACTTTTAAACACATAAATGTAAAGAAATAAAAACTGTATTCAGTGTAAAACTATAAAGATCTATTCTTAAAGTTGATGATTAATCCAGCTGAAACTATGCACATAAACGAATATTTAAATCGCAGAGTGACATTTTGAAAAACATCACGAAACTTAATGAAACTGATCCCAACAATTTCTTAATACAATATTGACAAGTTGGAAATTGCACGTGAAGCGTAGCAAATGCGGTACGTTTGTACTATAACGAAGTTTTAAAAATATTCAAATATTGCCGTTATAACATACAGCACTTTGGATACAAATGACTCGACTAAATTGTGCAAAAATTTCACTTTTTAAATCTCAAACGATTTGATTAGGACGTTTTTGCTCTGATATGTACAGACAGACAGACAGACAGATAGATAGAGGGACGTACTGAACGGCAACTATAGGTATTTACTAAATTATGAACACACCTAAAAATGCACTATAAACATTCAAAAGGTTTAATTAAAATCTAATAATGATACCATCATTGAGCAATTTTCAGTATTTATTCCTTTATGCTTTTGGGTAACATTTAGATTATTCCGATTGTTACGAACCTTTAATTTATCTTAAAATTTGGTTAAATTGTTTTCTTTTAATCGTGATTTAAATTATACAAAATAAAGGCACGACAAATTTATTTTATCTTTATTTAAATCTCTTCACTACTTTTAAAAGTCATCAAAGTTAGACTGAAATCAGACATCAAAGTTAGACTAAAATTTTACTAATTACTATGTATGATTAATAGTCAAACTTATTCCTTACTCAATAATTAAAGCGCAAAAAATGTTCAGCCGTGAAGAAACATGTAGGATAAAATGATTAAGTAAACGTTTAAATTCATGAAATTACTAAATTAAGGCTTTAATGAATTGAACAAAAAAGTTAAAAAAATAAAAAACAAACACATATTTTTACGACTACTTGATCACAAGGGTGACAAAATGACAAAATTTCAAGGGAGATAAATTTCTTATACATTGCTTTACATTGCAGATTATGGAATAATTAGTACAGTACACTAGTTATTTCTGTTTCTGTTTCAAAACTTGGAAAAACACATGTAGCCAACTAGGGAACATTCCCAGGTGTGAGCTGTGAATGTGGGCGGATGTGGAATCAAAAGTAAGATCCCGCCATGTGCGTTAAAAAGTGCAATGGAGCTACCCGTCCGAATCCAGCCGTTTCCGAAACATCAGTACTTGAAATGTGAATGAATACATAAATAAGTTGACAGGTAGGTAGGTAAATTGAACTTTGCAGGTATGAAAATTCCTTTGCATTGTTTTTATTCCTCCTGCCGATACTTTTTTCCGAGCTACAAGGAAAATTCTTTATACCCACACATTGGCACTTATTTACCTACTTTTAGACAGACACTTCTACGAAGTTTTCGCGTACGGCTGCGAATTTTTGAAAAAGATTATTAATGTGATTTTATTCACGAAAAATATGGTTAAGCATCACAAAAAAGATTCAAAATTTTAACTCGATAAATAAAAATGATTTTAAAATATATCCCAGACTCCCTTAAAATTAATTCTTAAAACAATGCCTTAAGAAGCATACTTTTTGAGCAAAATTCTCTAACCCACTTGTCATGTTATGACTAATGATAAATCATGGTTCAATAATATCTGTAACAAAATTTTGCTAGTATTTTATAAAAAAGTTGTGCATCAACCGTGGCAAATGAGATGCGTTCGTACTATAAGTAATTTTAAAAATAATCAGATCATGGTGCAATAGCTGTTGCACTCTGATACAAACATGTACGAATACGAAATTTAGTACGATTCTATAAATTAAATTCAGTACAATGGAAATAATAGCTCTATTTTAAAAAAGACGTCATCACCATGGTAACCTAGAATCATTACATATCTTAAGATTTCACTGAACTAATTAAGTATGGTATGATTCAATAGCATATGATATGATAAAACTAATGTATAAACTAAACTGATTGATAAAACTAATAACGTCTGATATGATAAAACTTTTATTAAAAACTTTTCAAGTTTTCGTTCAAGTTTCTTAAAATTTGAAACGAGTTGACAAAATTCTGAAGTGATGATAAATATAAAATTTGAAACCTTTCGGTTGGGTAGTTTTTAAATTGTTATAAGAATACAGTTGGACAGACAGACTTACAGTCAGGGGGCTATACATACTAAATATTTATATAATTACGAAAACGCGTAAAAAGTTCGCCAGAAATAGTCCATTAATTTTTATTTCTGCCTTTAATTTCTGCTATAATTTTAAACTGTGAATGCACATTTTGTTAAAACTTTAAGAAGTATATATGAATAAAACATTAATTAAAAATAATATCACATAGATAAGAAATTTGTTGTAAATGGGGAAAATGGGGATAATCGTAACTTTTTTGCTTTCTTTTCTTTTAATTTTGCTGTAAATTCTGTAAAAAACCAAACACACTGCACGGTTCCTATTTCTTACTTTAATTTTTTTCGAAATTCAGCAAATGCTTCACCGTTGCTCATTATTCTTTCTTAAAAATATTTCTTCATGATTTTCTAAAGTTATTTCATTTTCTTTTTTTACCAGAATTCAGTTTCAGAAGATAAAAGTAGATACTCTTGAAATATAAGCAATAAACTTTTTTTCCTTCATCGTTTTCCTCCTAAATAAAAGCATATTAACCGGAAAATATACTTTATAAGCTAGATTTATGCGCTTAATCATTTTACTACGGTGTTTTAGAATATTCATTTTCCATGAAAAAGAATTTTTTATGAAATCCATCTTCATATTTTTTCCCAACTCTCAAACATGTTACTGTTTAAAAATATAAAAATCAATGTTAATTTTTTTTCTTTTGTAAAATTCAATCCAAAATGACTTACGGGAGTTTGAATGAAAAAGTTCTTATACTATGATAAAGTGGATTTTCTTTTTATCGCTTTAATACATAAAGAAAAAATTATTCTAAAGTCGAAATAACCTAATCGTCATACCTAATCAAGTTGAGGAGGATTCAATGACATTTTGAAAATTATAATTATTTTTACAATAAAAGAATAATATAGAGATTGATTAAAAAGTAATTTAATCCTTAAAAAAATTTGGGGGATACATTTTGCCCAAAGATGTCCTTTAAATGAATATCAGGGTTTTAAAGCTTGGTTGTGTTTATTACATAAAACTTAAAATTATAATTATTACGTAAAATCAAAGAAAAACTCGAACAATTTTATCCACGAATTCACAAGTGTTTAATGTCAGAACCTTTCGTCATACGACACACATCAAGTTGATATCTCAGCTTTTCCCAAACATTGATTAGCAAAATAGCTCTGATTAGACGCACCCAGTCTGACGCAATGCGCTTGGTTTAGTTTGGTTTATTTTATAATGCCGACTATCAACAGGTAGGATATAGGTCGGATAAAGGGGGTGCCCACCCTTTGGATATTTTTTAAGGGAACCTATCCCATATTCCCACAAGGAAGTCCAAAGTTAGAAGAAAATTACGGAAAACTCCGAACGATTAGGCCGACTTCTGCGACTGCGTTCGAACCCAGCACCTGTCGTCTACCAATTTCTAAGGCAGAACCTCTTGACCAATGTTGAAGCCTGATGCCAGGTGATTTCGACCTGTGGCGGTTCATAAAAGATCGTGTATATGTGTCTCCAGTACTAGCTGACCTTGTAACTGTTGTAACAATGACCCCGCAAACACTAGTCAACTTTTGGGAAGAACTGAGCTATCGATTTGATGCGTCCCGTGTGACGAAAAATGCTCACATTGAACACTTGTAAGCTTGTAGGTAAAACTGCTTGAGTTGCTCTTTCATTTTCTGTACTAATTATAATTTTAAGTTTTATGTAATAAATGCTACCAAACGTTAAAAATCAGATATTTATTTAGAAACAACACGTATAATAAATTTAAACTATACAGAATTAAATGCTGCTATCAAACCAAATTTATAAAAGATGTACTACAGATATTATATAGATATACAGCATAATTTTGAATCAATTGTAATTTTGATTTTATAGGTTTCAAATTAAAAGCTATTGTGTTAAGAAAGCATTTCCAACTGTTTTCTAAGCATAGAGAAAAGTTCTGAGGGCTTATGATACATGAGGTCCTCAGAAAGCAAGGAATACAAGTGAGAAAATATAAATTTAGAGGAAATTGAATTCATAGTTGGATCATCTATAGCAATTGACCCAATTAACCCTAGATACATAATGTGAGTCAAAACGCCTCACGCGCGAAGCGTTTTTGTTTGTTTCTTTCCAATCATTTTATGTATCGCATTTTCTCTCCAAGACAACTTACTAGGGAACTGCAAGAAGTGTGAGTCACCGAATTTGACGAAAGTGGTATCGTTGGAAAAATCTAATCGAGAGCAGTAAAAAACTCAATGAAACTACCCATCGCAAATGAGCCGTTTTCGAGATATCCTCAATTTATGGCACGTAATTAGTGCATGCTTAGTGGGGGATTGCAAAAAATTTTAGTTTCGATTTTAAAGAAAGTGGTATCGTTAAAAAGATATCATCATGAGGAAAAAAAACTCAATAGAACTACCCGTCGGAAATGAGCTGTTTTCAAGATATCCGATAATTTATGTCACGTAGCTAGTGCATAACTATTCTAGTGCACACTTAATCGGGGACCACAAAAAATTGTTTTCCCGATTTTGATGAAAATGGTGTTGTTGCAAAGATATCATTGTGAGAAGTCAAAAACTCAATGGAAGTAACCATCTGAAATGAGCCGTTTTCGAAATATCCAACAATTTATGTCACTTACGCTCACATTCACCGACGACTTCGACCCCGAGTTATACCGAAAATCTCGGTCAAACGCTCAAACGGTATTCACCTGTAATCCTGATTGGATGACTTCTTGATAATGTCCAATCAAATGCTATCATGAATTTCATTTGAGCGTTCGACCGAGGTTTTCTAAGTTCAGGTAAATGGAGAATATGAGCATTAATGCAGTTCTCAGCAGTGTGCATTAGCAATGTGACACAAATTGTCGGATATCTCGAAAACGTCTCATTTCCAACGGCTGATTTCATTGAGTTTTTTAATCCTCACGATAATATATTTTCAACGATACCACTTTCGTTAAAATCGAGAATAAATTTTTTTGCAGTCCCCCATTAAGTATGCACTAGCTACGTGACATAAATTGTCGGATATCTCGAAAACGGCTCATTTGCGACGGGTAGTTCCATTGAGGTTTTTACTGCACTCGATAAGTTCTTTCCAATGGTACCACTTCGTCGAAATCGGTGACTTACATTTTTTGCAGTTCCCTAGTTAGTACGCAGTTAGATGTCCCGAAAGGTGCTCGTAAGTCGCAGGTTAATATCAGTTTGAAATTATGCGTGAGTTATATCGACCTCAGGTTATGGTGTCAGGGGTATGAAAGAACGTTATGTATCTAGAGTTAAAAATATAAAACTTTTGCTTATCTCACAGTGGAGGTCTTTGAGCTCTTATTTCAATAATTAATAATAATAAAAAGAAAAAAGGGAGCTACAAAGTTTTATTTAAATTTAAGTACAGCTTAAAGCAGTGTTTCCCAATCTGTGTGTCGCGACACACCAGTGTGCCGTGAAAGATTGCCGAATGTTCCGCGAGGGTTTTTGTCAAATAGATAAAATTTCGCAAGAACATAAAAAGAACATCTCTTTGCAGTGAGAAATGGTATGTTTAACCGTTCAACATTCCTTGAAAAAAAATGTGAACGAGTTTTAACTTTCTGTCAAAAATTTTTACCTTGATATCAGCTTGAAAGCCAATAAGATTTTGTATCTTTTGAACCATCTTCATGATTCTGTGAATTTGGTTTTTTAGCACCGACAGAAAACAACAACAGCAACAAGTAAAAAAAACAAAATCGCACTTTAAGCATACATTGTGAAATCCTTTCCAAAACTTCATGAAATATTTAACAAAACTTTATTATTTATGGAAATCAGGTGTTACTGTCCATAGTCAAATATGAATTATAATACTTTTGACCAGCCATGTACTTGATATGTCGGTTGATATATATACTATATAATGAAAAAATTAGTTACTAAGAATGTATTTATTAAAAATACAACACATTGTTCAATGGTGCACAAAACAAGAGTTTTAATATCAGCTTGTACAATTAAAATAAAATAAAAATATCAACGTTTCGCGCTGTCTTCTGCGGCCGTCTTCAGGAAAATATGATAATGGGAGGATTAAGTTTGCTTCATGATCGAGAGATAATATTTCTAAATTAATTCCAAATTTTATTTTAATAGTACAAGTTGATATTAAAATTCTTGTTTTGTATCCTCTTTTTTTGTATCCTTGTATATCAACTGTATCACTTATACAAACCATATACTATACGCACATTTAGTGAAACTTAAAATCGCATATCATAATTAAAAATGCATTTTATCCATGAATCAGCCATCATCAATTATATTCAATACTTCGGATAGATTGAAAAATAGATTGAAAGATAGACTATTTGAAAATTTTGCGTGTCCCTGTAAATGCTATGCACTTCATATGATTCATGAAATATTTAGCTTCAAGAGATATCCATTTTGTTATCCCTGAAATTGTTTAACATAATTAAAATATGTCGCAAACAATTCCCGCCTTTTTTATTGTGCGTATTGGAATCCTTTTGTGTGGCCTGTAAAGGAATAATAACTATTATTTTCACTGCATACTTAATATCATGAATATTTTAGTGCACTTCACAAATGCATATAAATTTGAACATGTTTGATAGGGTTTAATACTTTGAAAATTCATTTAAATCGATTTTTTCTCATAGGCCATAATGTAACACAAAACTTTTGAATATTCCTGTAAACAAACTAATCATGGTACAAACTTCATTTTCAATAGGGTTTGTGCTAGTGTAACTGTCAATAACAAAAAAAAAATTCCACGCCAATCCGAGCATATTTACGGAGTTAAAGAGCGGACAGATGGACAGACAGGCAAACCGAAAGCATAAATACTTTTCAACTTTGTCGGAAAGTGATAAAAAACGTTAACGAATTTAAAAGTTGGCTATGAAATCTTAACTTATTCTTCTTATTTCGAAACCTTGTTTCGATTGAAAACCAAGTCCGACCTTCCTACTGAGTGCATTTTGTATATATGTATTATATTATATAATTTTTAAAAATTTTTAATCTTCAGGTGTGTCGCAAGTAATTCAAGATATTGTTAGTGTTCCGCCAACCAAAAAAAGATGAGAAACACTGGATTAAATTACTACGTTGTTTAAAGATCAGGTACTAGTTGGTTATCCCGTCGACAAAAAAATAAATAAATAAATAAATAAAATAACTATCGCCAAATTATAAGATTAAATGCCAATAATGGATGACTGTGAATGTAGAGAACTGAAAAAGAAAGGTTTTTTTCGTTGAAAGAAAAAATTAACATTATAAAATAAGTATGTGCTCCAAGAAGCTTCGTGAATCTGACGACTGTTTGTCTTCTTATAATCAAAAGAATCTATGTTGCACTTAATGATTTTAAAAAATCATTTATCCCCGGAAAAAAATAAAAGCCCAAAATGTTCTATAAAACGTTGAAAAATACTGAAGTCAAAATCATAGTCAACTTATTATGAAATGATATAATCAGAAATTATAAGTGCATACATAAAAAATCATAGGGTAAAGAAAAAAAGAATAAAAAAAGAATATAGCAGCTGGAAGTGACGCAAAAAGTATAACCATAAAATCCGCTACATTAAGCCCAAACACAACTACGTGCTTTCGGAAAAAAGAGAGAACTTTTAGTAATACCGCTCTTAATTCGTAATGCAATGAAATTCTACTTTAGTATCCTTAAATCTAAGCATATCAGTTTCATTTAGAGAAAAAATGAACGTTTGATGTGAAAAATTCGGCCCTTGTTCCACGTGATTTTTTTATTTCGGCTGAATAAAGGTATTTAAATTTGAGTGATAGTGCGCATCACATTGCAAGCCCATTTTATGGCATACTGCACCTCCAACTATCTCTTTACAATTTTGATGAAAAATAGAAAATAATAATGTTAAAGATTTAGCTGTAAGAAAATCGTTGTCAACTTCAGAAAAGAGAAATTCTTTACTTTTTTGGGCTAATAATAATAATAATAATTAAAAATTACATTAATACTATGTATCAGTGTGAATTTTTCAGCTTTCAACTGTTTCAGATAAATTACCATTTCTGTATAGTTACGATTAAAACCTTGAAATTTAATGAATCTAATACCTTCTTTATAATAAATATACGTTCTTAACTGTTAAGAAAAGAAGTGAAATGAAACTAATAACACGCGTTGCGCGTGATATAAGAAATAATAAAAATCGTTTGATGACTAGCGGCTCTTTCCAAGAGTGGCGCACTACCTATCGGACTAGTCCATTTAGAAATCCCAATATCGAAGGTGGGGAAAGGTACAAGCGTCTAGAGATCACACTTTCTCAATTTGATCCCACGGGGGATCAGCCACTGTGCATATCGTTCACCGCATGACGTAGCGATTTTCGCGGATTTTTGCATACTGCAGATATATTTCCGTGCATGACGTATATTTTGACAAATATGAGTTATATATATATTTTTTAACCATTTTCTATTATTTTAATTAGGAAATTGTTGAGAATGTAATCGCACATTAACTGTATTATATAACCTTATTGTAAATTATCCTATTGTAAGTGGCAACAGTATTATGGTTGTTAGTTTGATTTTCTGGAAGTTTCTATGTTTATTCTATGTTATGTTACCGTTTGTGTGTTCTATGTGTAGTCTTTAGAAATAAAGGCTTGTGATGTTTTTCATCGGCCTCTGATTAATTATCATATCTTTACAGCAGTGCGTGGCTGAGATATTTTAAATATAGAACACACGGTAACTTAGTTGCTCACGGTAGTTAATATTTATTACTGTTTTGAAATTTGTGAGCATGGCGGCAATTGAAGCCGGCATTAAATATGGAGTTGAGCCTTTCAACGGAAAGAATTTTTCTTTGTGGCGTAGACGTGTTGAAGCTATATTTGAAGCAAAAGGATTGCAGATATATTTAGAAAGAGAAGCAGATGATACAAAACCAGAAGATGTATTGGAGTCAAAGAAAGCATACGCTTTTCTACTTACCTTTTTAGATGATGCTGTTCTAGTTTCTATGGGTAGCGAGGTAACTGCGCATCAGATTTGGAAGAAATTAAAATTAACTTATGCGAAAACTAGTGCAGTTAATTAAATTCTCGCACGAAAAAGGCTTGCTACTATGAAAAAACGACGAGATTGTTCCATGCAACAACATATTGATGAACTGATGGGTGTCGTGAACGATTTGCGACTAGCCGAAATAGAAATTAAAGATATGGATGTCGTCGTATACCTGTTAATGTCTCTTCCCCCTGAATTTGATGTCATTAAAGCTGCCATTGAAAATCAACCAAATGAGAATTTAAGTTTGGAATTTGTTACTCAGAGACTTATAAACGCAGAAGCTCTAATGCAAGATAAGAATAGTCTTAATCGAGATACTCCAGGTAAGAATGTTTCTGTTACTTATGATAATACTGTTTTTAAAGCGTCTAAATGTGATATTATTTGCCACCTATGTAAACGTAAAGGTCATTATTCCAAGGATTGTAAGAACAAAGTTGCTTGTTATCAATGTGGACGTAGTGGATATGTTAAAAGAAACTGTAGGGCTAAACAGAAAGCTCATTCAAAGACCGAATCAGCTGCTGTCACTTTTGCTGCCGGTAAACTTGGAGGAAATAATTTTCTGTTAGATTCTGGAGCTACGTCACATATGTGTAGTAAACGTGAGTGGTTCAGTGATTTAAAACCTTTTTCTGGAACGGTGGCATGTGCATCTAAAAATGATAAATTAACCATGACTGGTATAGGGACTATTTCTGGAACATTGAATGGAAGGGAAATTATTCTAAAAGATGTTTTGTTAGTCCCAAATCTGAATGGAGAATTAATATCTGTCAAAAATATTCAACTTGCTGCCTATAGTGTTGCTTTCAAAAATAACGAAGCTATTGTTAGAAAGGGTCAAGATTGTTTTGTGATTGCTAAATTAAATGATAAAGGACAGTATGTTAGTGAATTTTTGCAAAGCTGTAGCACTTTCTGTTAATGAAGATGCAGGTTTATGGCATCGTCGGTTAGGATATTCGTCAAATAAGGTTCTTCAGGAAATGGGTTTCCCAATAACTGAAGACTTTTGTGAGGAGTGCGTTGCAGCTAAACAATCAAATGAGCCCATAGGCAAAGGTCCCAGAGAACGGGAAGTTACACCAATGAGAATGATTCATACTGATATCTGTGGTCCTATAAATCCCCCGACTATTACAGGAGAAAAATACTTTGTGACATTAATAGATGATTGCTCTCGATTTTGTGAAGTGCATCTATTGAAAAACAAGAGTGATATAGTAGAAATCTTAAATTTTTTTCTTTAAGCAAAATCCTGGAATACGCAAAGTCAGATGTGATAACGCTAAAGAATACGTTTCCGGTGAACTTGTACGGTGCTGTAGAAACGCTGGAATTCTGTTAGATCCAGCACCACCTTATACTCCTTCTCTGAATGGAATTGCAGAAAGAGCAAATAGGTATTTGCTGGAGAAAGCTCGTGCTCTAATATATGATGCCAAACTTCCCAAAACCTTTTGGGGTTATGCTGTTCAAACTGCTGCCTATTTAAAGAATCGGATACCTTGCCAGAGTATACAGAACTGTATTCCATTTGAATTGAAATATGGAAAATTACCTGATCTTGATGTCATCAAAGTTTTTGGATGCGATGCTTACATGAGGATTCCCGATAGTCAGAGAAAGAAACTTGATCCAAAATCTAAAAGAATGAGTTTTGTTGGATACTCCACTATGGGTTATCGTCTTTTTGATCCAACTATTAAACGTGTTGTAATTTCTCGTAATGTGAAATTTAATGAAGAAAAGAAAGTGTACATTAGAGACACAGTTCGGAGTGAAACTAATATAGATGAAGATGATGGTGAGAAAGATGAGTCTGAAGTGCATGAAATTAATACCCCAACAGGAACAGAAACAGAAAATGTAAGACCAAAGAGAAATATAAAATTACCTGCTAAACTGGATGATTACTATGTTTATGAAGCCTTTACAGCAAGCTTAAGTTCAGTCTCTTATGAAGATTTAGAAAAATTGACTGCGGAAGAGCAAAAATCTTGGAAGAAGGCAATGGATGATGAAATCGACTCGATGAAGAAAAATAAAGTTTGGGAAATTGTAGACTTGCCAGAAAATGAAAAGCCAATATCCTGCAAGTGGATATTAAGAAGGAAAAGAGATGGTACTTATAAAGCACGACTAGTGGCTAGAGGTTTTCTTCAAAGAGAAGGTATTGACTATAGTGAAACCTATGCACCTGTCATAAATATGCCATCACTTCGATTAGTACTTGCTGTTATTGTTCAGAAAGAGTTGAAAATTTTTGCATTAGATGTGAAAACTGCTTTTTTAAATGGTGAATTGGAAGAAACTATTTTTATGGAACAACCAACAGGATATAACGATAATAGTGGTAAAGTGTGTAAACTTCTTAAAAGTTTATATGGGCTAAAACAAGCTCCTAGACAATGGTTTCGAAGATTTAGCGAGTTTCTGTTTCAACTTAAATTTCATCAACTTGGTAATGAAAATTGTATTTTTCGCAGGCATACTAACAATAGGGAAATAATATTGGTGTTATATGCTGATGATCTACTAATTGCAGGCAATGATCAATCAGAAGTAAATATTGTAATTAATCTTCTCAGAAGTCAATTTGAAATGTCCAAAGCAGAAATTGCCACTGAATTTCTTGGAATATGCTTAGATTATTTACCTGATCGTCTTTGTTTAAGTCAAGAAGCATATGTGAAAAGACTTCTAGAAAAGTTCAGAATGTCTGACTGCAAACCCTGTGATACACCACTTGCTCCAAAATCAACATCATCAGATTTTGATAAAGGTGAGAAATTTCAAGGTCCTTATCGTGAACTAGTTGGAGCTTTGCTATATTTATCAATGACAACTCGTCCTGACATATTATATTCTGTGAACTGTTTGAGTCAACTACAAGAACATCCAACTGTTACTGCATGGACTGGCCTAAAGAGAATACTGCGTTATTTGAAGGGAACTGCAGAATTCAAACTCATGTTTCAAAAATCTAATAATGATGATCCTATTATTTCTTGTTTCGTAGATGCAGATTGGGGATCTGATGCAAGAGATAGAAAATCTGTTTCAGGTAATATAATTATGCTCAATAACTGTCCTATAGCTTGGAGTGTCAAGAAGCAAACTTCTATCGCATTATCATCAACTGAAGCAGAGATTTTGGCCTTGGCAAAAGTATTACAAGATCTGATTCCATTGCATGATGTAACTAAAGAAATTTTGAAGTGTACAAAGGTAAATATAAATATTTTTGAGGATAAACAGTCAGCAGTTCTTAACGAAAATAATTGTGGTAGACTAAAGCATTTAGACATCAAGTTAAAGTACATCCGAGAAATTTTGAATTTGTATAATATCCCTCTTGAATACATATCTAGTGAAAACCAGTTGGCTGATATTTTTACCAAAAGTTTGCCAAAGCCTAAACTATGTAACTTGAGGCATAGATGTTGCATTATGTGCGATTAAGGGGAGGTGTTGAGAATGTAATCGCACATTAACTGTATTATATAACCTTATTGTAAATTATCCTATTGTAAGTGGCAACAGTATTATGGTTGTTAGTTTGATTTTCTGGAAGTTGCTATGTTATTCTATGTTATGTTACCGTTTGTGTGTTCTATGTGTAGTCTTTAGAAATAAAGGCTTGTGATGTTATTTATCGGACTCTGATTAATTATCATATCTTTACACCTATTATTTAAAAATAGTAGAGTTTGATCTCTGTGGTGGTGCCATCTAGAACTTATAAGAAAGATTTAAAGTAGCCATTATAGTAGTTTTTGAAATATTCGCGGAGTTGTTGTGTCTCTAAACATGGGGAACTTTAGGTGTTGCCGACCCGGCAACACTGCGCGTTAAGGGGTTAAAAACAGCTGAGTTCATTGAAGCTAATGTTAGAAGATATAAAAGAAATGTGTCAAATTACATGATATATGAAAGTTATCTCTTTTATGTTTTTTAAAAATCTATAAAAAAGATTATGTAAATTTCTATGAAAGTTGTGAAAATATTCATTGTTTATGTACGATTTATATTTTTTTATTCAATCTGAAAAAAATTTAAATAATGAAGTTTATTTTTCATTTATTTTGGCAACGACAAATCTTAAGATAGACGTAATCCACGTCGGACAACAGTAGTAGTAAGATAACCTTCGTATAAAATCGCTATTAAATTACAAGAATGCAGTCTCTTTTGTGATAAAAATGTTTATTTAAATGACAAGTTTTATCTGAGTTCCATTATGTGCACTTTACAATTTGGTTAAAATCGAATTTATGTGTAAATTTTGCATATGAGGAATATAAGAAAAAAATTTACCGATCTATTTGTAATTACTTTGTCGCGCATTCTCATGTACTGTGAGGTCATAAAGGAAACTTGATAATTTAGCAGCTCGTATGGACAGCAAGGAAATAGGATGATATTTGCGATATGATTGTTTTTATTTATGACAAGATAATGAAGAAAAAAGGAAATTGCTGTTAAAGTTGTAGTAATAGTCACAAAATGTCAAATAAAAACATTCAAATTATACAAGTTGAATCCACGAATTGCAAATGACCTGAAATATTCCACAGAATTTTTTTTATTGTCTTCAGTTCTGTTTTTTTATTGTATTTACTGAAGTTCATAATATACAGCATTCGATAAGCCATTAGCAAGCACTTAATAATTCTGAAATCAGAAAAAAAATGATTTTATCTCTTTTTTAGCACTTTCCAACAAAGTTGAAAAGTGCTTATGCATTCGTTTTGTCTGTCCGTCTGTCCGTGTTCTAACTCTCGTAAATATACTCGGATTGCCATGAAATTTTTTGACGTTATTTAGGTTTACCCTATCACGAACCCTATTGAAAATGAAGTTTCTACCATGATTAATTTATTTACTGGGACAGTCAAAAGTTTTCCATTACATTACGACCTATAGGGAAAAATCGTTTCAAATGAATTTTAACGTTTATAACACTTTCCAAAATTTTGAAAAGTGCTTATGCATTCGGTTTGTCCGTCCGTCTGTCCGCGCTCTAACACCTGTAAATATACTCGAATCGCCCTGAAATTGTTGTATGTTATTGACGTTTACCCTAGCACATACCCTATTGAAAATGAAGTTTCTACCATGATTAGTTTATTTACAGGGAGAGTCAAAAATTTTCCACTGCATTATGGCCTATGGGGAAAAATCGTTTTAAAGACGTTTTAAAGATGTTACACCCTGTCAAACATATTAAAATTTACATGTGTTTAAAAGGTGCACTAAAATATGCATTTTATAAAATATAGCTATTATTCCTTTACAGGGCCACACAAAAGGATTCCATTGGATAATGATAAAGGGGGGGGGGGGAATAGTGTGCGGCATTTAAAAAATATATTAAACTGTTTCATGGATAACAAAAGTTATATATGTCACTGAGGCTTAATATAAATTATACAATACTGTCTTGCATATTAAGAAGTACATTGCATTTACAGAGACACACAAAAAATTTCTAATAGTATATTCGTTACGACGGACTGTATATGTTTCCGATGGTGGCTGATGGAAGGATGTAATGCATTTTAATTATGATATACGCATTTAAGTTTCACTAAATCTTTGTACATTATAAGGATGTGTATAAATGTGATAGTTGATATACAGGGCTATCCAAAAGAGCTCGCCAATGTTACTGAGTATGTGCGTAAATTACTTAAAGGTTGTTCTTAAATAAGGTATACATTTTTACGCTTAATTGCATTCAATTTACAAAGAAATTTTTGCAGAATATAGATAAAATGATATACTGGTAAACGTAAAGTACTGTATACATGGACACCTATGAATGATAATATATAACAATGTGATTTCTGTTGTTTTAAGAGTGTTTTAGTTTAAAAGAAATTTTAGCTTCTAACTGACTTTTCATAAAAATACAAGGTAAACTATAGGGCTGAAAAAAAAATTTCAAGAATGTTTCCCATTTATTAGTACATATTACTCAAAAAAGAAATTTTAAGCTTTTTTCTTGCTAAACTAAATTTTACCATTTTATAATATGTATATCAACTGACAGATTAAATACAGGGCTGTTCAAAAGTATTGGAATACATATTTAGCTATATACCCTTATTTCCCTAATTAACGAAGTTTTGTTTCATGAAGTGTTCGAAAGTGCTTCATAATCTATGCTTAACGCATGATTTTTCTTACTTGTTATGGTTATTTGTTCACCGTTTTTTTTACGTTTGGGGTTTACGCTACCATTTTAAGTGTTATAGATACCGTTAATACCGTTAAAATACCACTAATGTTTATTCTCTTTACAGTCAAATATATTTTGCGATGGAGAAAAGAGGGTGTGATTATTAGAATAATTTTAAAATGTTTTGTTATAATTGTAAATGTTTGAATTATGTTATTGTTCTTCTCATTATGTAGAACGCATTAAAATCCCCACTACACAAATGACATTCCATTTTATCGAATAATAGAATTACTGGGAGCTGGTATATACGTTAGTATTTTTCTGACCGCCTTGTATAAGTAAATTTATTATGTGAGAAAAAAAGAAAAACTTAATGATGAAATTCGATTAATGAATACAAACTTTTTCTGGGACCTATTTCGTAAGAAGTCGCGATGCCTGACTTCTTCTTTTTGGCCATAAATGGAGGTACGGCGGGGTTGACACCTGTTAAAAAAACAATTAAATTTCTTTTAATTTGAAATTATTAACACACTTTATTTTATATCTTATATATATAGGCATGAAAATTTTCCGCGTTTTTTCCCACCAGTATAATCTTAGAGAAAATGTTATTTTACTCAATCGAAAATTGCTGTGATTTAACAGAACAATATTTTCTCTAATATTATACTGGTACGAAAAAACGCGGAACACTCTCATCCCTACATATATTATGAATGTGAAAGTGTCTCCGAAAAGGTTTGAATGAAATTGGCTTTAAAACAGATATATTGATTTCTTTGAATCTTTGCATATAAATAAGTTGAAGCCCGGAAATGAACTATAGACTAATTTTTAATTGATTTATTCAAATATTTTCCTTAATAATTTAAAATTTTATACTTTTTCATTTTGAATAAACAGGCATTTTTTAGATAAAATTTAACCATTTTCCTTTCCTGTTGCCAATAAAATTGAAATCTGGAATGATGATTTCTCAGCGGCAATAAATTTTCATTTAAGCAATTTTCGTGCAAAAAAATTAAAAAAAAAATTAAGAGAAAATAAATATGACGTCAAATTTGAAATAGAAATAAAGAAAGTATTTTCTGTTATATATTAAACATGTATATTTGTTTCATTAACAAGAATTTTTCTGTCAAAAATGGCGACACAATTAAAAGTAAAAACGAATAAAAATAATAATATTTTCAATGAAATATTTCACTTGGGAAAATGTTACGTCATAGTTGAAGTAAAGCAGGTACTTTATAGTATTCGTTAAAAATACAAGAGGCATGAATATCAGTAGCTAATCGAGCTACATGAATAATGAAGTCATACTTAAAATGAATAAAAAGTATATTTTACTTATACTAGGGGGGCTCCGCCCTCTTGCTCGCTACGCTCACCAAACCCCCGCTTGATCACTTCGGGATTCCAAGCTGTAAGCTACCCCTGCTTGCTGCGATACCCCATGGTATGAATAAGCAGTTGCAGACCTTTCAAATGATGTGTCACACGACTGGTGTTGTAAAGGAATTAAAAATGTGCTCCCTCTGGGGGAAAAGGGGGGGGTGTCCCACAAGACATCCATAATATGAATAAGCAGTTGCAGACCTCTCGAATGATGTGTCACACGACTGCTGTTGTAAAGAAATTTAAAATGTGCGTCTCCTGGGAGGCAGACTGGTGGGGTGACACACAAGACATCCATAATATGAATAAGCAGTTGCAGACCTTTCAAATGATGTGTCACACGACTGGTGTTGTAAAGAAATTAAAAATGCGCCCCTCCTGGGGAGCAGAGGTGGGTGACACACAAGACATCCATAATATGAATAAGCAGTTGCAGATCTTTCAAATGATGTGTCACACGACTGATGTTGTAAAGAAATTAAAAATGTTCTCCCCCTGGGGGGCAGAGCTGGAGTGGGACACACAAGACATCCATAATAGGAAAAGGCAGTTTCAGACCTTTCTAAAGATATTCAACACAAGTGATGTGGATAAAAATTTAAAAAGAATACTGCCCAGTTAAACTGATGGCATTGAGCTCACAGGCGACAAATACTAATTGTACATTAAAGCCTTATATTTTAAAGGGTTAATTCCGTTCGAAAAAAAATTAAGAAGGAGAAACAGCTCTCTCCTTTCCTCTTTTTTTATACTTAATCATTGAACCTCCTATACTATCAAAGTCATGCTTTATCATATAAAAAATCTGTATCCAAAATTCAGAGCAAATGAGATAATTCTTAATAAAAACCCATTAAGCATTTATATAATTTAAAACGAGTTATCCCCCTCTTTTATACTTAACCATTAAACTTCCAAAACTATTCAGAGATTTGAACGAAATCTGAAAATTCTATTTGAAAAACCCATTTAAATAAATTAAGGGGGGGGGGGGCATTAGAACCCCTGTTCCCTCTATTTATACTTATTCAATGAACACCTAATAACAGTCACGGAATCGCCTCATCAGAATGATCCTAATCTAAATTTTGAACGAAAACTCAATTCCGCATGAAAATCCCATTTATATCAAGTATGGGGAGGGGCATGAGCCCCCCGTCCCCCCTCTTATACATATCTAATGAACTCCAAAAACCAATCAGGGAAGCGCCTTGTCAGGATATACCTACATATAAAATTTTAAATGGATCGGATATTTTTATCATGAGTTATCGCGTTACCAATGTATGTACGAACGTACATACAGAACGGACGGGCATATAAGCTCTCAGGCTATGATAGGCTGTCAGCTAAAAAGTTCCCCTTTGGGGAGTGGGGGCAAAAGGGGTGCGGCGCCCCAAACATGCATAATTGGAATGAGCAGTTACAGTTGTTTTAAACTGTAGGGGGGCTGCGCCCCCCTGCTTGCTATGCTCGCCAACCCTCCGCGTAATCGCTTCGCGATTCCATTTTGTATTGCTTTGCAACCCCGGTTGGAATCGCTTCGCGATGCATAGACGGGGCCCTTCGACTCATGGAAGGAGTGGTCCAGCCGGATTCGTTATTTCCGGAAATCTTACACATCAGCATCATTCCAGGAGTCATTCCTTTTAAGGCTAGTTTTTTTTTTACTATAGAAAGACTAATTAATAACTTATAAGTTACATACAAATGAAAAGTTTTATTCAAAACTCATTATTATCAATGGCAGAATTTTTTTGTGGGGAAAAGACAGAAAATAAAACTACTGATTAATATATTTATGGCTTTATTTTTTAACACTTTCCAACAAAGTTGAAAAATGATCATGCTTTCGGTTTCTCAGTCCGTCTGGCCGCTTTCTAACTTTCGTAAATTTCATGACAATCCGAATAGCCATGAAATTTTTGGGACTTTATTAACATTTACCTTAGCAGGAATACCTATTGAAAATTAAGTTTCTACCATGAATAGTTTATTTATAGGAATAGTCTAAAATTTTCTTTGCATTACGGCATTATGGGGAAAAATCGTTTCAATTGTATTTTAACGATGTCACACCCAGTGAAAACTATTCAAATTTATATGCATCAACAAAGCGCACTAAACTATGCATTTTATAAAGTATGCAGTGAAAGGGACACTTATTATTCCTTTACAGGTTCACACAGAAGAATTCCATCGCATAAGAATAAAGCATGAAAAGTTTGAGACACATTTTAATTATGGTAAACGATTTCATGTATAATCAAATTGATATACGTTGCTGAGGCTTAATGTGATTTTTCACGTATAATACGAAGTGCATAGCATTTACAGGGACACGCAAAAGATTTTAAATATTATATATTCTATTCAAGGTACTGTATATGATGGATGATGATTGATGCATGAATGAAATGCATTTTGAATTATGATATGTGCTTTTAAGTTTCACTAAATGAATGCATATTAAATGGTGTGTATAAATGCTGGTATGTACACAATTAAGATATACAGGGTTACACAAAAGATCTTTGAAAGTTTACTGAATATGAGCGAACCTAAAGGTGGTCTTTAAGTAAAATATGTATTTTTATTTTGAACTGCATTCAGTAAACTGTAGTATACTGAAGAAATGTAAGAAATGTTTGTAGTATATAGATAAAATGATATACAGGGTCACGCAATGAACTGGATACATGGTTGGCTACGGATGATGATTTCTGAAAATGTAACTTGAGCAGTAATGCGGAATATTTTTGTTTGAACTAAAGTTTAGAAAAATACTTTAGTATATTAAAGGTACTAGGTAAACTACAGGGCTAAACAAAAGTATTCAAGAATGTTTTTATTTATTAGTATAAGTCGCTAAAACGAAAATTAAAAAAAAAAAAAAAGGATTATCAGAAGATTTTTATTATAAATCGCAATAGAAACGTAATTACACGTGCTTTTAACCAAACCAGATATGAAAAAATCCCTTTAATCGATGTTTCAGTAGATTTCATACATTGCCGTGCTTCGCATGCTTTTAAAAATTTAATTTTTTGCAGCTATTTTATTATAAATTAAGGAATTTACACAAAAAAGTCATCATATGCAAATTGTTCAATCAAATGTCTAAGGTTAATAAATACGCTTTTTTTATATTTAAGTATTTTTTTTATATTATTACTACAGTGCTCAGCAAAAGTTTAGGTACTGGTGTTTTTTAGCCTTTAAATAAAAAATACAAACACGTGAGTTTTACGAATGGCTATGTTTATTTTCAAATATATTTTATATAATGTAGAATAAAAATAATGGTTATAATATAAGATACTATTTAATTTAACTGAAAAAAGTAAAATTTGCATATTGCAAAATTTAAACACTTTTTTGATTTTTAGGAAAAATGCATGGAAAAATGCAGTTTTTTAAGTTAGGATGTCACATGTCTGAAGTATTTAATTATACCTCGATATAACATCAGTTAGTTAAGATGCCGTGAGCTAGATGAGGTATGAGGTCAATTAGATGAGATAATTGAAGTAGGAAAGCTGAAATGGAAAGGGAAGACTGCTGCAGAAATTTCAGCAGCAATGAATCGTCCAAAGTAGTCTGTCTGTGAAGTATAGTCTAAGGATGACTCCTTCAAAACAAAACATAATGTGGAAGATCTTGTGTGACGAGAAAATGAGATGACATAAGGATCCAGAAACTGACATTTACACAAGTAATGATTGCTAATCACATTAAAAGTAAGTCAGAACTTTCTGCGTCGACGGAAATGATTCGTAGATGAATTAAAGAAACAGGTAAATCAATTTACATGAAAAAAGATAAAACAATCAGCTTTAAAATATCGCGTTAAATTGGCGAGAATTCAATTAACTCTCAAAGATACGTCATATGAACCCATATGGTACGCTATGACATTCACTAACGAAAAAAAAAGTGGGATCAGGCGATTCTCTCACCTTTTCCCCTTCTCTTTTCTTTTTTCCCTTTTAAACATTTTCAGAGTAGAAAGTTACAAATTTCTCTTTCACAACATTCAAGTGGAATTTGAATGGCCCAAACAAGTGGGCATACTATTGGAATGACTTAAGTAAAGATCCTGGGACTTTATTAAGTCGAGAAAAAGAAGGGGACTTTTAAATAATTTGGTACTAACTTAGCTTTAATGCTTGTGTATCTGTGGAGTTATTTATTGGTTGCCAAGCAACACAAGACTACGTACATACGTTGGAGATAGATTTTTAGACATTTGGGGAACTTTTGCTGATCTAAAGTATGGATTTTAGCATCTATTCATGTTGCATATAAAAGAAGAACTTCGTTTAACTCTGAAAATACTATTGATCTCAACTAGCATGCGTGTAGTTCTGATCTGGAACCAATCGAAAACTTTTGTAACATCATATGTCGTAATGTTTATGAAAATGTTTGCTATAATTTTCTTTTAAAGAGGTTCGAGCTGCTGTTGAACATATTTGGTACGAAATAGACCCCCAAGTGACGCAGCATTTAGTGTTTTCGATAAAAAGTCACATTCTAGCACTAACAAGGAAGGTCTCCATACTGAGCATACTCAGAATTTTATGAAAAAAATAATAATTAAAGTACTTATGTATGTAATAAAGGATCAGTCAAAATTAGTGGCGGAATCACATTAGAAAATATGCAAAAAAATAAAATATTTTCGAATATTTGGCGTTAAAAGACGAAAGAGTCACTCGATTTGGCGAGCAGCCTTTTTCCTCGCCAAAAGCAAACGATTATAATGCAGCTCAAAACTGTTGGATATTTAGAATGTGCGTAAATGGTATTTAATGAATTTAAACATAAACAGTGAGAGACTTTAATATCTTATATACATATATATACATATTGTATTTCATATATATATTACTTGTTGAAGTAGTTATTTAATTAATCACTGGAATAAATGTTTTCATAGATTTAAAAAAATCATATTGAGGAAAATTATCTTCATAAATTTAAGCGCATTCAAAAATAAAAGTCAGTTGTTTCCATAGCAACAAAATCTAATCAACAATTCTCAATTGGACTTTCAGCTTAAAACTAATTTAGTTAATTTAAATTATGAATTTCGTTTTAAATCTCAAATTATGATGATTAAATTTGAATATAAATGCATATAAATATCGATATAACAAAATACTTAAAACAAAGTAAAACTTATTAAACTTATTTAAATTAGATTTATCAAAACAAGTTCAACATGAAACTTTTTTTTCTTGAAGTGTATTTGACATAAAGTATTTTTTTGAAATTACATTCCATTGCCAACCAGCGATAAATCGCCAAATAACGAAATTTTCATTATTTTTTTACGGTTATTGAATGGAGCTTCCGCCGAAATTTTTTTATAAACGTATATATCCAAATGAGAAGAACATTCTGTAATTTTTTCAGATTTTTCGGGGTATGCCCGTATGGAGACCTTCCTTGTAAGTGCAAACAATGCGGGTGCAACGCGATTTTAATTTGTAGTTACTTTTCTGTAAATACACAAATTGTCTATACTTTTGCCACAATGTTAATTTTATTTTTTTGTCATTATATTTTATGAAAAAGGGAAAATTTAAAATTTATTGTGCGTGAATAAAGGATAAGTCACAAATAATATATGACAGAGGAATTACAAACATTCGGTACATACTTCTGAAAGTAGAAGCGTAATCGATCATTGTCTAAACTTTTTCTGAATAGTGTATTACGATGTTGTGTCCCCTATGCTTCCCAATTCCCGAAAGTATACTCTATAAACTCGCAGATCTGCAATATTTTATAAACATCTCCAGGATACAGAATACTGAACTACATTATGAAGAAAAGTTGCAATAGACTGTAATTAGTTCTGAAGTTGTTGTGAAAGAGAAATTTTTAACTTTCTACTCTGAAGATGCTTAAAGGGGAAAAAAAGAAAAGAGAAGGGGAAAAAGTGAAAGAATCACCTGATCAGGAAGTAAAACAATTGTCAACCACTGAAGATGTTTCAGAAGGAACGAAGGAAAACTCTTATTATAATGAATTTTAAACAAGTTTTTAAATGTAATGTCTAATATAAATATTTGTAAATGTTATGTCTGTATATCTTATACAAATTGACCAGCATGTATAACGGTGAGGAAAATTGTTTTTAAAGTAGCAACTAATGTCTTGAAATGGTATAAAAACAGATGGTGATAAATATAGGTATTAGAAATTTAAATGTAAATAACTACATTTTGATGATGGGAAAGTTGTCGTTTAATTGAGTGATTTTTTATCCCCAAGGTTTCATCCACCGCTACTTCGAAAGTCGATAGCCTTTTGTTTCGAGATTGCATAAACAACTTTAAGAATACATGTGGAAGTCCGCTTCTTTAAAATGGTTAAGAAAAAATGTCGCTGCATCGCGATTTTTTTTAAATCGCTTTAAAAAATCCTTTTTAAAATCATCTTACGATGGTAAGTTCAAACATTAAATTTTTCTCGAAAATAACAATTTAAATATTTTAAAATTATATTTATTTTTTAATATTCACATATTAAAAATAAAAAAACGAATAAAAAATATTTGCTTCTACTATTATTCGGTCTTTTTCAAGTTTACAATAGTTTGTAAAAAACGGCTTTTTCAAACAATGGATTAATACTAATTACGTAATAAAAAATTAAAAGAAAAAGGCACACAAATTCTTAACTGATTGAACACAAAATAAGTAAGTGGCTGAAAAATATGGTTAAATTGTTATGCTTAGAAAATACATTACTATAAAACTTACTTAAATAAAACACCTTGATCGATTCCAACAAATAATACTGCTTAAAATAATTCTTTGATTTATAAATCGAGCTCTTCAGAATGCTTGTCTTATATTTTCAAATAATACTACTAAGATTTTTTTTGTATGTCTTTTTTATCAGTATAAGCCTTCCAGTAAAAGTAGTAGTTTTAAAAAGGGAAATCTCCAAAATTAACATGTCACAATAAATGGATATTCAGTAATAGAAGCAGCATTATTTACTTTTTTAGAAAAGATAAATTTCCAGTTTATCATTGTCTAATTCATGCATACATGTTTAACAAGAAAATAATAAGACATTTACATAAGACACCTACATAACAGGTAACTTGCTTCACTTACAAAATTACTCTGCATATCATAAATTTTTAAAAAAATCTATTTTTAAACAAATGCAAATAACAATTACCATTATGTCGCGAATGCTGAGAGATCCTCTTGGCGCTTTAAATACTTTCTCGATTTAGATACTAAATGAGATCAATATAATTTGTCCGCAACATATTGTATACATTTTTTAACAATTCGGAAATCTAATCCTATGTGTTCATTTCAAAACTTTCTTCTACCTCATTCATGTTAATACTTCCTCAAAAATTCAACATAACGGCACTACTGGTCAGGTGATTTGCACCAAAATTTTAACAGCCTATGTCAACTCCTATTTGAAATCGAAATTTGATAAAAATCACAGGCATTAATTTTTGAGATAGAGCTATTTCGGAAATCGTAAAAAATCTGTATAACCGCTCTACTTTTTGGATGATTATTTATGATTCACGATGCATTTTATGTTCAAATTATCACATTTATGATCGATTTTTTTTTCATTTTCGAAAATAAATGTCGTCATTTCGGAACAGAATCACTCCTGATTCACAGCAAATTTTTTTGTAAAAGATTACAGCCCAGAGGGGGAATCTCTTCCTAGCGCTTATTATGCGTTTTTCTTGCAACCCTTCGACGAAATTCGCGTTTTATTTCATCATTTTTTAGCGAAATTTCCATTTTCTTCCTTTAATCCTTTGAGAAAATATGTGTTAGTCGTAGACGAAATTTTTGGGAGGTTTTTTTCGCCTTTGACAAAATTCACGTTTTTTCACGATTTTTTGACGAAATTAGCGTTTTTTTTTGCGATCCTTGGAGTAATATTTGCCTTTTTTGACAAATCTGGCAATGTTTTCTATCTGCGAATGATTGATAAAATTGTTTCTTAAGCGACCATTTGTAAAATTTGCGAAATTTTTTAAGTCCGAATTTTTAGACTAATAACTTATTTTTTTTTAAATTTTCGAAACCGAATGTATTATTTTTTTTTTAGAAAATTCGGAACAACAGCATCACCACTTGCTTGTAGAATATCGCAAATCACAGATAAATGAGGAAAATACCACATACAAGATTTTTTTAAAGCACGAAACTTGTCAATCGATCACGGGGGGAAAAATGCGAAATTTGATTATTGGTTGCGGAAAAAAAGCGTGAATTCCAATTTTTTGCATCAAAAAAGTCGCAAAATATGTTATTCAATCGCACAAAAAAAATCACCAAATTCGCAAAAAAAAAAAAAAAAAAAAAAAAAAAAACAAGATGAATGTAGATTCTACCATTGCAGAATTCAATTTCGCCTCCGATTAGAAAAAAAAAAAAAATCGATAGAAGTTTTTTAGAAGGGCGACCCCGTTTAGATTGCAATGAACTAACTTCATTTTTCTTGTGTTTATCAATATAATAGCAAACATAACGGCGTGAAATACCCAATTGAATAGCAATTTCTCTCTGAGACATTGGAATTGCGGAATAATAAAGAGATACAATTTGACGTGCTACTTCTTCATTGACTAGATTCATCAAAAACGGATTTTTTCTTTAGTTTAAACGCTTTTTTATAGACTCCGAGTAAAAGGAAATGCAATTTAACAATAAAACGAATGGAATCCCGTCGAATTCGACGAATGAAATGTTTAAAAGACCCGATCGATTTGGTTTAAAAAAAAGCAAAAGTAATTACATTATTGAATCAATATATAATAAATATATTTACAAAGTAAATGTCAAATTTGCCAGTTACAATTTTGCATTCATATATTCGCACATCTACAGTTAAAATTGTAATCTGAGTGCCGGCGAAATCCAGAAATTTTATTTTATATGCACTTACAGAAAAATAGCTTTATTTAAAAAAAAAGAAAAAAAATAATATCGGGTACTACTAGGTTATCCCATCGACCAAAAAATTATCGCCAAACTATAAGATTAAATGCCAATAATGGATGAAAATGTGTTTAAAATGTCATTAAGTGATTTTTATAAATATTTTTATTAATATTCTACTAATTATTTATTTTTTCGTTATTTAAAATAAAAATTTTGTCAATATGTATAGTTTGGCTATTAATGTGGCGATTTGTATAATTTGGCGAAATTGGTCGACGGGATAACAGAGTAGTACCTAATATCGTTATGAGTAAAAATACAATGTTTTAAATAGTGACGTCATTTTCTCTTCAAATGTTCTTTAAAAGTTACTGTTTATGAAAAAGGCTTCCATAATAATATTGTAATTCCCTTTTATCTGGTTGCTGAATGACATAATTTTCCTCATTTGAAATTTCTCTTATTTTGATTTAGACATTAATTTTTATCATAAATTATTTTTGTCATTTTATTTACATTATTAATATTATTTCTCAGTAAATATATATTTTTTTAACTCAATTAGTGCATAATTATACGCAATCATTTTAGAAAATAAATTTTTATTATCGAGAGAAAAGCTAAACTGTGTTGCCACCATTTTGAAGAAATGTCACGAAAAAGCTTTTAAAATTAAAAATGAAATATAAAAATGGAAATAAATTAAAAAATAATTAAAATGGGCACAACTACAAATAAATAGCTTTCATTTAAAAAAATAATTATTAAAATCGGTTGACTAGAAAATTCAGGGCTGATGACACGACATTTTTAGCTTGTCTGAAAGAAATAGCATCGGATGCTAAAAAGGGTGGGAGTAAATTGTTGTTTCAAAATGCAAGATTTTTCGAAAAATTCGTGTTTTTTTGGGCGGGAGTTTCCCGCCTACGATATTTTTGTTGGGCGGGATTTCAAAATTTCGGGAGCGAATCACGCCATCCCGCCCTGAAATTCAAGCCCTGATATATATATGTATATATATATATATATATATATATATATATATATATATATATATATATATATATATATATATATATATATACATAATAATTTAACCTTTATGCAGGGATTCGAACAGCATCTGTCCGAATTGGATTGTACTCTCGGGCGGATGCTGTCCAAATCCCTGTTAACAAATTACATTAACCGTTTAAAAAAAAAATTTAAAGACTAAAATTTAAGATTTATAAATATATTCTATATTTAAGAAAATAAAAACGTGATCTTTTACAATCATTCGGTTAATCATCCTCTTTTCCGTGATCATCGCACATTTCGTAATCGTTGGTCTCGATGTTCAGGTCTCGTTTTTCTGCTTTAACCCTTTCCGTCACACTGTGCCTAATATATATGGATACCTTATTTTAATTCCAAACTTTCAAACGGCACCAGTAATATTTTAGTAAAATTTTGCTTTTACGATGAAAGCTTATATTAAGGATTTCAAAATATCCGAAAAAGTCATTTGCAAATTCCCGTGGAAGTCAATAATTATCCATTTAATACGAAATTTGGTTGCGGAAAGGGTTAAAAGAAGATTTTTCATAAGGCGGCTTTCTTTGTATTCGATTTTACCCATATCTGATAATTTGCGTCTGTTGATTTTGTAACTTTTTTTTCTTTCTTTTTTATTAACAACGCCATTTCCATTTTCCATTGAGAAAAAAATTCCTCTAAATGTAAAGAATTTGGTAAGAAAAATAAAATAAAATGCGGACATCCATTGCTCAAAGCAAAAAGTTTAAATGTCTCCCACTAAATTAATAAAAATTAGTAAAAACATCTTTTCTATGATTATCAAAACATGACTTACGTAATAACAGAGTCATAGATTACGTACACTACGGATTAAACATTTATTTTCCTGGAGCAATCTTTAAAAAATAAAATGCGGACATCACAAGATCTATCACAAGGTCTATTCTCCGCGGTAAACTACAATAATTTTTCTAATGGTAAAAAAATGGGTTTTTGGGTTTTTTTTTTTTTTTTTTTTTTTTTTTGTTAGTTTTCTTAAATTAAACATAATTTTTTATAGTTGAAATTAATAGCACATAGTCACTAAAAAAAGTCATTATTTCATCATTTTAGAAATTTAATAAACATCGGATTGAAATATGAAATATTGAAACTAAGTTAAAATTTTAAGAAAATCTAAAAAAAAATAATTGCAAAGTGAGACATTTGGTGCATTATTGCATATCATCATTCTTTTTTCAAATATTTGAAGTACAGTACATTGTAACATCTAGTTGATTTCCCATGTAAAATACACAGAATGCAAAAAACGAGTAAAGAAATCACATGAAAAATAAAAATAAGATAAATAACTTTTCATATTCTATTGACTGAAAATCCAAACTTATTCGAAAAAAGTAATTTTATGCATCATTTGCGCATACATGTGTATGCCAATTAAACGAAGAATTCAAATGTTCGTAACGTCAGCAACTCAAAAATATCTTGAAGAAAGATGTGATAAATCATGCTGTTCTAGAGGCTGTAAGAACATATACTATCTTCAGTGATAACATTGAATGGAATTGAAGTATTTATTAAGTAAATGTTTAAGTTTAATATATTATAAATTATTTATACAACTGATAGACGACAAGCTTGGCATCGCCCTCGTAACTTTAATTACAGAGCACTTGGAGCGCTTTGCCTAGAGTTCCGGGTTCGAACCTCGGCTTGGACATTTTTCACTTTGTTAGTTCTATGCATTTTGATAAATCACTTGTTAAATATTCAAGTAAAAGTTTTAAAACATTTAAAGATGATTAATAAATTTTTTGTTCATTGCTCAGAGTATTACAATGATACAATGTCGCCAAAACTGTTTAAATTTAATAAAAAATCACCACTTTTATTAATACTTTTTGTATTATTTATTGAATTTTTATAATGTTTGTGGAAAATTCCAATAAAATGTCAAGTCCTGTATGCTTTCGAATTTTTTTAAACTGTATTAAGAACCTCGATTATGGGAATTAGTACAACTCGTTTCCAAAGGCTAAAAAATATTTATTTTAATCAGAAAAATAGTATTTTCCTGAATGAAAAACTGAAGCAATCTTTGAAAAGTATTATAATTTATGCTTAAATGTAATTAAAAAGCAAATTGCTAATACAACTCTAATGAAATTAAAATCTAAGAATATTTTTTCCTAAAAAACTGTTTATTGAATGCTTATTCTGGTCCATTTCCGAAACGAATTCATATGAATGGCAAACAGATAAATATCAATATGTATAGTGGATGAAAAATAATAATGACAATAATAATTTTAAAAAAAGTAATAGACTAAATTTCCAAAATCCCCTTAAAAAAATATAAACAATAAAAATAGATACATATGATTTCAATTTCAGAAAAGTAGTCATTCTCTTAAAATTTTTAAAATGTCACAGTTATTGAAGCTTCATCCGAACGCAAGTATTCTAAAAGCAATGCAAATTAATCAAAAAGAATATTATTTATCTTACCAATATTAACGAGATTTTCATAATTCCTTTTAATCCTAGCGAACCTTCTTTTCTCATAATTACTTAATTCATTCCACGCTCCATCCTCGAAATAAATTTTTAAATCTTCCAATTCGCTTTCAGCAAATTCGTCGGTATTTCGAGTAGCCATTTTCTCAAATAACTTGTAAAAGTAGAATGCTTTAACTCATTATTTCATTATCGTTTCCATAGAAACTTTTTAATTAAGTTATCAAAGTAGTATTCATAATTACGTTTGCTTTTAAAAAATAAATAAATATTCTTTGAAAATAACTTCTGAAAAAAATTATCACCATGATTTATATTTCAAGGGGTTTATTCTTTAAAATTTTTCAGGATAGTTAATAACTGAACTGATCATTTATTTAAAATAAATCTTTTCTTCGAAATGCAACGATTTTACTATTACATCCATGAATGCGACTTGATTCCAGTGATATTATAAAGATCGTCTGCTTGTCTGTTTTTATTATCTCTGCCACAAAAACAAAGAAAAAATTGGCAACATTTTTTCAACAGAAAAAAAATTTGATAGCTATTTTACTAAAAATTAAAATCAGGTAGAATATGCTTCGGTTTTCTTTTGATACAAAAATGCAGGGGAATAACGTGTGCTAATATTTCCTATTTCCAATTCAACCATCAAATTCAGCCATTCAATCATCGTTCAAATTTCATAATTTCATTAATAATTATACCGCTATATTTCTATTAAAAAATCTTTAAAATTAAATCCATGTTCGTTTTGATACAGAGTGCATTAGAAAAATAAACCATTACCAAGAGAAAACTGTTAAAAGGCGAAATTTTTAGAGACACAAACAATATCATTCGAAATTTAAGTCTCCTAGTTTAATAAGTAGGGTTCTCAATCCTAAAACATTTAGACAGAAGTTATCTGCCAAGTAAGCGAACTAAACTGAGAAAATAATCTGTTTACATTTTTGTGTAAATTTATATGATTCGTGAAAGTAGGTATGGATATAAGATAGTAAAGCATAAAAAGCGTTACATGCTTTGATTTAATTATCGTATTTTCATACAAACAGCAGTTTTTTGTTAAAAATTTCTTAAGAATTGTTTTACATAAAATAAATATTTTCCCGTGTTCGCGCCATTTTAAAGGGGACTACTGATCTGAAAAAATTACTTATTAACTGTTAGAATCGTTGATACTAATTTTCCACGATCATAAAATCGATGCCATAGAGCGGATAAATTCCAGGAAAAATAAAATTTAGTGCATTTGTTTTGATACATATAAATCATTTGTAATTAATATTTTTCTGAATATTGGCTAATTTGAGGGCGTTGAGCTTTTAATATGAGATGGTGTAAGGACTTTCGTAGACTGATTGTCCGATGGTGTAAGGACTTTCTGTTTGCCGGGTGTTTAAACAGAATTAGTTTTCCTTCAAGTCCAATTTATGTATATACAAGTATTAAATAATGCTCTGGTGAGCAACAAAAAAAGGTAATATGTTTTTAAGTATGAAAAAGTGTTTGACAAGTGCTTCTAATTGAGCATGATAGAGGACAAGGGGTCCCTTCTTGGCCGCAGCTCACTGTCAATGCCAAATTTGAAAAAAATCATATTTGCGCTTTTTCCGTGAAAAAGAAATTATTTACAATTACGTTAAAAATGTGTAGTGCAAAGATGTGTCCAGAAAAAACGCAGCGTAATTAAACAAGAACGTAAGGTGAAATAGTACCAGAAACCTTAATTCATGCAGCGTATCATACTAATTGCAGTGCCATCAAGCATGCTCGCAGCGTCGATCTGCACAGAAAATTGATTTGTAGTGCAGTTGCATTGTAGAGTCAACAGTGCAATTGGCATGTAAAGCAGGATTGGAAATTTTACTAAAAAAAAGACGACGGGAAGTTTCAAGCAAATTTTTTTTATATGGAAAAACAAATATGATTTCTTAAAATTTTGACATTGACAGTGAGTTGCAGCCAGAAACGGACCCCCTTTTTCTTTCTCATGCTCAATTAGAATCACTTGTCAAACACTTTTTCATATTTAAAAACATATTAACCTTTTTTGTTGTTCACCAGAGCATTTTTTAATGCTTGTCATTTAATTTTTTTTCTTTTTTTTTTTTTATAAAAACTGAAAATTTTTCATATCTAGAAAAGCAAAATATTTGCTGCTGTCAAAATTTTATTATTGTATTAGAATAATTAAGACAGTTATTGCATTGCCATATAAAATGCATGATGTCTGAAAAATAAACCAAGGAGTTGAACGAAAAAAATTATAGTGCGCTCACAACTTTATTCAAAGAATTGAAACTAAATGTTTCGCAATAAAAACAAATAATCATGTTTATCACGTGATTTATTTAATTTGAATAAGTTACATTACATACATAAAAAATTATATTTATTTAAACTTGGTGGCAATTAATAAAAAGAACTACAGCAGCAACAACAAGAAACAATGTTCAACTGAAGCTTTAGGACACAAATTCGATTTTCTCAGCGATAATCAAACATACAAAGATGAAAAAATATATTTATTTTAAGTTTTACTAAACGAATTAAAATAAACCGAAAATGGAGTTAATCCATCTACAGGATCGTTGGCTATTGCTTGTTGATTTTTACCTCTTCATTTTTCGTTAAAATTTAAATAAAAAACTACAGTAAACAACGATATTTTTTTAATGCTATCATTTTATTTCTCGTGTCAAGTTCTATTAAAAAAAAACACTGTTGTAGGTCAATTGGTTTGCCAGAAATTGGTTTGCCAAACGCTACCACATTTGCTATGATTACACTAACATATGTGGCACAAAAATCACGGTTATTTGTTAACTGTTTAATAGCAACGCCCAAAGTTCTTTCGCTGCAATTATATGCAGCTTCAAAATATTGTTATTTTTGTTTTGTTTCTTTAATTCTATTGGCTTAAAAAATAAATAAAAATCATGAATTTTAAACGTTTCAGTTTCGAATTAAAGTTATAAACGATATGAGTGAAAGGATTTTATTAATAAATATATTTATTAATGAAATACGAAAAAATAATGAAATACAAAAAAAAAAAAAAAAAAAAAGTCTCGGGTACAATATTTGGCGAAGCGCCAAATTAGCATTAAAATACCGAGTGCTTCACTTATCGCCATAAATGCCATATAAGCACCACATTGGTGCGATTTTTTTTTTCAGATGCCAATTTGGCGAAAATTTCGTTTTCAAGACTAGTTACATATATTTTGAACTCTTTTCTATTGTTTTAAAAAGGAAATAATAACAATAATAAAAGATTAGTTAATATTTATATAAAAAATAATTTATACCATTTTGAAAAAGAAAATAAAAGTAAATAAACAGTTTATTAAAGAATAAATAACAATTGCCGGTTTCTCATGTGAGGCTTATATTTGCCTTTTTGTTGCAATTGCGCCAATATGGTGCGTATAGGACATCTGTGTCTGATTTTCTAGCAGAATCTTCTAATTAACAAAAAATCGAGCAACTAAAATAAATTATGAATAAAAGCAATATGGTTTAATGCTTAGTATGCATTTAAAGGAGACCAAACTGGTCACCAAGGGCGGCTAGTATTTATTAAATATTATTAAAAAAATCAATGGCAGTTATAAATGTTTTTTCTGTTACTTTACAACCAGCTAATTGAAAGAAAAAATATACTATATTTATTATTTAGGCTAAAATTAATTGGGTAACTATATTTAGTCTTTTTTGTAGCTCTTATAGTTTAAAAGCGCATATTTCCAAATTTCTATGTTTGTTAATAATATTTTCTAAAGACTTAACGTTTTCTTATAAATTTGGCAGTTACAATACGGATAATTTGTAAAATATTTCAGAGTTTAATTATTATAAATCTTCAAATTATTTATCCTTGTTATCATAAGTTCAATATTTCAGTAAATTTTGATAAAAATTTAAAATGCTGAATTTTTGAGAATCGTAGTTACCGAATTATTGGGACAATGAGCGCATTAGGAAGCGATAAGACATAAACAAGTCGGAAATTGCACGCAAAGCGAAGCCAATGGGATGCGTTCGTACAATAACGAAGTTAAAAAAAATATTCAGAACTTTGTGCAATAGTATAAAGTATTTTGGATTCAGTACAGTAATCAAAAACTTTTGTCTGTCTCTGTAAATGTTATCTGCTTCCTATTATACCGGAAGTAATTTATAGTAAACCTCAGTAACGTATATCAAATTCTTAATATGTTAAACAGTTTAATGCAATTAAAATGCGTCCCCACAATGTTCCACCTATATCTTTATGTAATATAATAAAATACTTTTGTGTATCCCCGTAACTGAATAACAAATATTCTTTGCACAGCAGATTGTACAGAATGTATATTATAGATATACTTCACAGATGCATATTAATTTTATTATGTTAAAAAGAGTGCAACACCATTAAAATATTCTTGAGCCTTTTTTCCCCACTGATCGTAATGAAACATAATACATTTGATTGTCCCTATAATTGAATGATACATCTGATTTTCATAAAATTTGAAAGGACTCGACAAAATTATGCAATAATTATATATTTTAAATTTCAAACGATTCGGTTGGATAGTTTTTGCGTTGTTATGTGCGGACAGAAGGACGGAAAACAGACAGAAAAACAGACAGATGGACGGACTGAACGACAATTAATGAGCTACATAATTACGAACGCACCCAAAAATGAGAAAGAAAGTGCTCGGAGTATTCGTTCAATAGAATCGTATTTCGTTTTATAATTATTATGAGTATAATTTTATGAAACTTATTGGTATACTATTTGTACCCATTAGCCATTAAAATCTCAAAGAATTTTAAAAATGTTTGACTATTTAATACTCCAATTTCAAATTAAACTGCAGAATTGACAATTTGGATGACAGATCTGCATATTTGCTTCTTTCATTACTACACAAAATGCAATTAATATTTATCGGGAGAGGGAGAAAGTTTGGGGGGAAGAATAATAAAAGACTGAAGACAAAAAAATAATAGCTTTCTAATGATTTACGTGACTTTAAAACACTTTTGCATGGAAAACTTTGGAGTCCCGTAAGGCCCCTTTCTTCAAGTATAGTTGATCAGTAGTTTTTGTTTCGATTGCTTTAATTGATTAACGGAACAAAAAATGTACAAATCAGAGCTCAAAATAAAAAAAAATTTCTCATAATTAAAAAAAAATATATTAATCGCGAAAATTAATCAAAAGCAGCAATTTTTAAATGAAAATTACAATCTTCATTATACGGGAAATTCATCGAAAAATTAAACTTGATTATTTTGCTTTTCATAGTGAATTAAAACATATGCATTCTAACAGCTACTGTAAAGTTTTTTTTTTTTTTTTTTTTTTTTTTTTTTTGTAATTAACACATGAAGTGAGTAAAACAGACATTTCCAGAATTTGACTGATTAAACATCCTTTAATTGATACTAGTCCGAAAATTTTAAAGATAAATAAAATTTTGAAAGTAATAAAATTACATATTTTTTTTTACTTTAAATACAAATAATGTGATTTATTTTTAATCTGAAAAAAAGAAAATGCCACGTTGTTTACACGTTCGCTGCCGCTTACGTAAAGTTGTGATAATAGTTAATGCTACACTATTGAAGTGGGTTATTCAAAAAAGCCAATTTACTTTTTATAACAAAGAATCAGTGAGAGATTTTCCTGCGCCAGCGCGTGAGTGGTTCCTTAACTTTGTTACCATATCACGCGCTAGCGCGTGATTAGCAGCGAATGTGTTAAGGAGAATCATCATTTTATTTGCTCAGTAAACTTTCCACGCAAACTGTAAAACATCATTTTCTACTGCCTAACAGGTTTTATTAACATGTTGAGTGCTAAGTCAGCCATGGGTGACTGACACTGAACTTTCCGTTTCCTTAATGATATAAACCTGTAATTAAGTAGATTTAAGTAAATTAAAAAAAACTTTCAGTAATTGCTTAAAATAAAATAATACATTCGTTTTCAGTTTTTTATTATATTTTACACAATCAGTCACCGGCTACTGATACGGAAAAAACGGAAAGTTCAGTGTCAGTCAACGGAGACTGACGTGGCACTTAACGTGTTAAGGTAGAGAACAATAATATAGAGTATAAAACATGCAACGAAGTCTTGTAAAAATAAATACTGAAAACTAATCTTTTATCGTTTATACATCTATATGTATATAAACCCAAAAACTTGTGTCCATTACTGAAAACGACATAGTTACTTTATATTGGAAAGTATCATTATTACTACATTTATTATATACGCGTGCATCTGAAATCTAAAGGTATGAAAACATATGATTGACATTTCGCATGATTAATTTACCAATCAGTTTCATTGTGATAAAATAATGGTATGAAGACAATATTTTAAAAATAATTTTGTTATGAAGATTACCAATATTTTATAATTACAAATAAACAGATTTTCAGATGATAGGCACAACTTTCTTTTTACTCTCTGTAAATAAGACAACAGTAATCAAACGACAGTATTGATATTACGATTAATATATTCATTTGCGATCACAAAAATTCGTATTAATTAATTTTATTTATTTTTTTTTCGACGAAAATTCAATTAATAATTGGAATATTCATCATCCGACTTCCTGATTATTTATTTTTATTTTTAATTAAAAAAAAACAATCATATTTATGCTTTTTAAACTTTTCTACTTGTTAGGTTTGTATGGGGGATAGCATTTCAATTAAAAAAATAGCATATATTCTTCAATAAAAATTAGCTTAGATAATAAAAAATGTGTCTATTTCTTATCGTACATTAAAACACAACAAGCAGATATAAATTAAATACACTTAAAAATTTATAAGAATTCCCTCCATTTTAAAAGCAGTAATAAAAAAATATATCACGTATGGTATATTTTATATTCACATGAAGCAGATGGCAGCGATTACCTTACTCAAAAATGCTAGTTATTTGAAACCTTTCTAATATCAATTTGGAAAGAATGTTTTTTTTTCAAGTTTCGGGACATCCATACATATAAAATGCTTTATCTAATAAATCTAATAAAATAAAGTTAAATTAAATGGCTCTCTTAGTAATTAAATTTCATTCTTTTTATTTAATAAAATTTAGTTTAATAACTTAAAATAACTTATAATACTAAAAAACTCGTTGATGATGATTCCGTCTCAAACAATTCTAAACAAATGTAAACTTTTTATTAATTTTCATTATCTTACCCATTTCCACGAGATCTTCGTAATTCCTTTTGATCCTAGCAAACCGTTTCTTTTCATAAACACTTAATTCGCTCCACTCACTTTGGTCGAAATATACCTTTAAAGGCTCGAAATCACTTTCAACAAATTCATCTCTATTTCGCTTGTCCATCTTGATCAAATAATGCGTGACCAAAATATTCTTTGAAACATTATCTCATTTATCGCCTGCTTCTTTTCTTTTTAAAGTTGCCACAAAACGTTTGAATAAATCACGGAAATATGAAAACATGGAATTTGACTGTATTTTTTTTTTCAAAACTGTTTAAATGATAATAATTATTATAATAATGGTGATGGTCTATGCATAATTAGGTTTTAAAAAATACTAAATGAATAATAGTTTTACACAAGAGTTCATTTATTTGTATATAAAAAAAAAAGTCCTACTCTTTTTCTGGTTGAAATGTGTAGCCAGGATGATATATTAGATCTAGCAATATTCACCGTGATCGTCTGCTCTTTTTTTGTTGTTGTCATAGCTACTAAATAAAAAAAAACTGAAATATAATGCGATTTTGCGAAGTAATTGATTAATAGAATGGCACAAAAAATGAAAATGAAAATTTGGTTTAGACCATGGAAGAATGAGATTGGTGGAGGTGAAGTAAGCCTCAAAAAAAGGTTTGCAATATGAAACCATTTATTGCTCAAGTTCTAATGTTCCAGACAAAAAGACATGGAAGGGATTTTGTATTATAAGGCGAGTTGAAAAAAATGATTTACAACTAAAGCATATTTTAAGAAGAAATAGCAAATTTTTTAAATGGTCTTTGTTCTATTATTATTTATTATAATAAATGTTCGCTTAAAAAATGGAAAATTATCGATAATTTAATGTCAAATTGAAATAAAATAAGACATTGAAAACATTTAATACGAACTAAAAATTATATTACTAAAAATTTCCTAATTTAATGTAATTTTAAATATTTTATAACGTAGATGAAAAATTTTTATGACTTAATAATTGCATGTAAATAAATATTTAAAATTTAATGGTGAAAACATTCTTTTAAAATTATGTATGAAAACTTAAGTAATAAATATTAATCTAAAATCTAGATTTCTGATTGCAAACGATTTTAAGATATTATGAAAAGAATGTTATATTTTCAAGCAAAACGTTAAAAGAATTTTCTATATTGATATTTAAAACACATATGATAAAATACACTGTTCAAAACAATTAAAGGATATTTGAAGTTTTATCTAAAATAAAGATATAAACGAAATTTTTTTTGCCTAAAATAGAAGAAGAGAATCACAAATGCAAATTTTTCTGGTTTTCAAACTGTGGAGTATGCAAATTTTGAGTTAGACGTCAAAAACGTCGCTTCAGCGGCAGCGAATGAAATTTGACTTTCAACTGGATAAAAGAGAATGAAGACAAGGATGATCGGCATTCAGTGATTACTTTGTTTCGATGAGTACGATGTCTCAGCGAAGTCATTTGACAGATTCAGAAGCTTGGAGAATTGTTGATAGCTTAGAAGGGGGCCAAACTCAAGCCGAAGTAGCGCAAGCCATTGGAGTGTCACAAAGTGTCATTTCCAGGATCTGGAACCGTTTTTTGGAGCGTGGATCTGCAGGCCGAAGACCAGATTAAGGTCGCAGACGGGCAACAACGCCCAATGAAGATCGATATTTAGCGTTAACAGCTCGGAGACACCGAAACATGAACGCTACTCTTCTCCAACAACACTTTCGCTCGGCTACAGGCACTACGATTTCAACTCAGACTGTCCGAAACCGGCTGCATGCTGTAGGTCTGTATGCTCGCCGACCGATGGTATATGTTAGATTAACATCAAGTCCCGTTTTCTGGTCATCCGGATAATAGGCGTATTTTCATCTGGAGGGACCGTTACAGTAGGAATAATCCTGCGTTCGTGCACGAAAGTGTCAGATTTGGCGGTGGAGGAGTGTTGGTGTATGGTGGCATCTCCATTGACGGGCGCACTGACCTCTACATCATTCGATATGGAGCTCTGACTGGTCGCCGATATACGGATGAGATCCTCAGACCTATTGTAGCCCCTCACGCTGCAGCAATCGGAGATAACTTCATTTTAATGGCGGATAACTGCAGGCCACATCGTGCAAACCTGGTGGAGGATTTCCTTTTCGAGGAAGGAATCGTTCGAATGGAATGGCCAGCGTCAAAATCCACCTAAAACTGCAATATCCTTTAATTGTTATGAGCAGTGTACTTGATAAATTTTTACCGTTGAAGCAATAAATTTGTTCTTTTTTAAAAAACGAGAGAAAAAAAGGGTTTAAACCTGCTTCAATTGATAGGCGTATCAAAGCACGTGGTTTTGTTGGTACTTAATTGTACTTAATGTAGGGTTAATTTTTTAGCATCACCCCCAGACATAATACTTCCACTCTATTAATTTCTTTCTACTCTATGGGCTTGGACAAATTAATAGGGCAAACAAACAGTTTCATTACATCCCTTTTTCCCATGTCTTATCTATTATATTCTATATTTGCATAGCTAATAAAAAATATAAAAAATAAGCCATATCTAAATGCACAATCAGAAAAATAAAACTAGTCGTTGGGGGCCACCGTAATACTAACCCATCATGGATAGGCATATGAAAATAAAACATGTGAAAACTATTTATACAATTCATTGCAATTCCAAAACAAAATTTAAATATTGTTAATATGCATAGCAATGCTCTGTGAATGAATTGCTGATGTACCAATTTCGACAAATTATATAAAATGCCAAACTACTCAAGTAATATACCGAGCTGCGTAAACGAAACATCCTTATAACTCCAAAAATAATTATAATATAAACTAAGAATTTACTACGTTGGATTAAGCGTCTCATTTTCAATTAAAATATACCTCTGAATTGAAATTTAAATGAAATACAGGGTCATGAAAAATTGAAGAATGTGGAAAACAGGATTACACATATCTCGGCAACTAATAATCCGATCGACTTCGTGCTGTATGCAAAATGCGTGTTATTTTATTGATTTTTACGTTCATTCCTTAGAACAAAAACATTCGAAAAATTTTATATACCTTTCATCAGAACGAATTTTTCGAGAGTCCGAAGAAAATAGTTCCGGATAATCGAGGTTGCTGATATTAAATAGGCTTCGCCCCGTTCTTACATACTAACTACATACAAAATTTCAAGTCTCTATCTCAATTTGTTCGGGAGATAGAGCGTTTACAGACAGACAGACAGACAGACGGACGGCAAAATTTTTTTTTCTAAAAATATGTTTTTCGGAATCTTCACTATCTAAAACGTGTAAATCCGTCAAAAAAAATTTTCAATTTTCAAAACGATTGCAAGACTTACCCTATACTACGTATGATGGGTAAGTAAAAACAGAAAACGAACGTAACATTTCTCGAGAATGTTAAGTATACTGACAGGGATATTTTATTAATTATATTTTATTTAGTGATAATTTAAACCCATGAAAAAGCATGAACATTTGTGATACCCATTTAAAAACGTAAGGTATGTCTAGTCGAAAAGGTGAAGATCTATTATTCCCTAGAATCTGTTCTTAATTTTTTGTTGTCTATATGTATTTTGAATTATTGAAGACGAGATGTTGCGATTATTAATAAAACAGATTTTCATTCAAACCTTACTTGATCGATATTACGGATTACAGCTTATAAAAATATTACCAAAAAAAAAAAAAAAAAAAAAAAAAACAATAACAATAGACAATCAGCCCTTTAAAATAAAGCATACAGGAAAATTCTGAATAATTAGAATTTATGTATGCTCACATTCATCTTATACGTCGAACTTGAAAAACTTACTACAAAGCTTAAATGGGAGATTTTTAGGTTGAGATACGAGTAACGAGGAATACGGTGTTCTGGATGACTACGGCGGAAATCAAGAAAAATGCAGCGTAGCAGTGCGACCTGTTGGGTGATTTACACCAAAATGTAAGCGACACTAAGTCATATTAAGGAAAAACTGGATCTGAAGTTTTATGAAAACGTGTTCATTATTTCTCGAGATAGAATTTTTGCAGAAACCACCAAATATGCGGCACAGCAGCGCCATCTGTTGACCTATTTACACCAAAAAATAGATTACGTTAATTCTTATCAAGGATAGACTGAATTTGAAGTTTGATTAAAATCCGTGCATTAGTTCTCGAGAAAGACCTATTACGGAAAACGTGAAAAATACTGCATAGTAGCACCACCAGTGCAGCGATTTTCACTAAAAGATAAAGAAACTTCTATTCATGTCAAGGACTAACGGAATCTGAAGTTTAATGAAAATCCGTGCATCATTTCTCAAGATTGAGCTATTGCGCAAATCGCAAAAAACGATAAACAGCAACGCCATCTGCTGAGTGATTCACACGAAAACGTAGAAAATGTCAATTCATGTTATCTAATAACTGAATCTGGAATTTTATATAAATGCGTGAATTACTTCTTGAGATAGAAATAATTCGGCAATCGTGAAAAATGATGCATACGTACGCCATCTGCAGCGTGATTTTCACCAAAAACTAATCAGCACCAATTTATATCAAGGGCGAACTGAATATAAATTTTTATTAATTTCTGTGCAAGTTCTTGAGATAGAGCGCCCACATATTTATGTCACATACATATAAACAAACAGACTCACAGACAGACATTTTGTAAAAACATGTTTTTTGACATACCTGACGCCTAAAACTTGTAAATCTGTCTAAAAAAGGAAGTCGCATATTTTTACGAATCCAATACTTTGTTCTTATAAAGATAAAAGTAAAAATATTTTTACGAATCCAATACTTTGTTCTTATAAAGATAGAAGTAAAAATATTTTAATGTGTACTGTACTACTAGTTAATGTTGGTATCTGAAAAATATTGATGGATAAAAAAGTACTCTGAATACAGGACGCATTTAAATCATTCATGCGTGGTATTCAACTTACGGTTTTTTAAAAGAAAGACGAAAACAGGAATGTATAAAAAAATTAAACAAGGAGTTAAAAGACGTTATTTTTTTTTTTTTTTTTTTTTTTATAAATTTCAATTTCAATTTTGATAAATTTTCTAGAAGATTCAAAACGGTCTAACATAAAGTTATATGAAATAAAGTGTTTGTCGTTTTAAGTATTTTATCGCTTTTTTTTTCAAGGTTGACTCTTTCATCTTTAATGTTTATTTTTTTTAAAAACTCAAACAGCCTGTGAAGTTACTTTTTATGATCAAATTAATTGTCTGTATTTCATTTTATTATAATTTTGATATTATGCGTAAAGAAAACTAACTGCACATTTAAACTGCTTTGTACTACAATTACGAAAAAGTACTAGGCAAAAATGGGCTGAGATTAAAAAAAAAAAAAAAAAAAAAATACAGATATTACAAAAATAGCTTATGGAATTGGGGAAATTTTTTATATGCTACCTTTGACAATAAAGTTCGGTGAATAGTCCTGTAGCATTAATGTAGATGAAATATTAATGAAAGTTGCCATACCGTCCTTCAAAATAGTCATCTCCTATAACTATGTACCGCTGAGATCTGCTATACATGTCCTGGGAAATTCACAAGAAATCTTCTTTTGGGATGAAGTTCAAAAGCTTCGTCATGTTTCGTTGGATGCCAGCAATATGGTCAAATCTCTTTCAAAGAGAGTTTGAGTCGTGAAAATAGGAAGAAGTCTGGAGGATTGAGATCTAGCGAGTATGGTAGATGTTCAATTCGCACCATCCCTCATGAATTTCTTCCGGTGTATTGCAAAGTTTAAAACCAAACTTTAAACTGATCTTTTATTCATTCATTTTCCTGTTCTCAGTTAAGAACCAACACACTGAACAAGTACTTAGTAAAGCACGTCTTACACAAAACATAAACAACGCTCAACTGAACAACGGTGGGGGAAGATGGTCAACAGTTGCCTCTATGCAGGTGTAGCGTTTTGTTTCCCCAGTGTTCCCAGATCCGTCGTTCTGAATTCATTCACCAAACTTTATTGTCAGAGGTAGTATATATATTTGGAAGTAATTTTTTGAGATTTGAGGAAGCATTTCAGGAAAAAAAATAATTCTTCCAAACTTTTCGGAAAGAATTTCTTGTACTTGTTACAATGCATTAATCAATTTTAGCAACACCATATATCCCTTTTTCGAATGATGTTATTTCTCAAGTACATTTTTCTTCTGTCATTGAAGTGTAAAAAGCATCATTTTGTTACTAATGCAGTTAAATTAGCTCAGCAAATGTAATATTCCAATATAGTAGGTGATCTAATGAAACTTTTAATAGGATTTTAAAATCATTATTTCTCGTTGGTAACCATATTAATGAAATTGTTTATTATGTTGTAAATACTGTTATCACACTTAGTTGTCTTTAGACAAATCATGTAATAATGACATGCAGATTAAATAATTATATGAAAAAGGTATGATAATACTTTATAATTAGAATGAATTTTTTATTCATATGATGTTTTTTTTTTATTTCTGTTTGATGCCTCAAATCTACAATTACTAAATATTAGTATGTTACAAAAATTTCGTTAATGTATTATTAATGGAATTTTTAATTAATAAAGTATACATTTTGTTACTATAATTTTTATTCGAATAGTTCCAATTAAATAGTCATAAAATTATGCTATGTAAGTTATCTAGAAAACCTTTTTACTTAACCATCATACGTAGTATAGGGTAAGTCTTGCAATCGTTTTGAAAATCGAAAAAAAATTTTTGACGGATTTACACGTTTTAGATAGTGGAGATCCCGAAAAACATATTTTTAGAAAAAAAATTTTGCCGTCCGTCTGTCTGTCTGTCTGTAAACGCTCTATCTCCCGAACGAATTGAGATAGAGACTTGAAATTTTGTATGTAGTTAGTATGTAAGAATGGGACGAACCCTATTTAATATCAGCAACCTCGATTATCCGGAACTATTTTTTTCGGACTTTCGAAAAATTCGTTCTGATGAAAGGTATACAAAAATTTTAGAATTTTTTTGTTCTAAGGAATGGAGGTAAAAGGCAATAAAATAACACACATTTTGCATATAGAACGAAGTCGATCGAATTATTACCCTATAAGCAAACCAATATTGGCCCAACGTTGCGCCAATATTGGTTTTCTTGGAAATATTTCCAATAAAACGCCAATATTGGCTAAATATTGGCAATTCATTGGAAAATATTTCCAATGAATTCCCAATATTGTACAAATATTGGCGTTACATTGGAAATATTTCCAATGAAACCCCAATATTGTACAAATGTTGGCGTTACATTGGAAATATTTCCAACGAAATCCCAATATTGTACAAATGTTGGCTTTACATTGGAAATATTTCCAATGAATTCCCAATATTGTACAAATGCTGGCGTTACATTGGAAATATTTCCAATGTAAATCCAACATATCAACAATATTGGGGTTTCATCGGAAATATTTCCAATGAAACCCCAATATTGTACAAATATTGGCGTTTCATTGGAAATATTTCCAATGAAACCCCAATATTGTACAAACGTTGGCATTACATTGGAAATATTTCCAATGAAATCCCAATATTGTACAAATGTTGGCGTTACATTGGAAATATTTCCAATGAAACCCCAATATTGAACAAATGTTGGCGTTACATTGGAAATATTTCCAATGAAATCCCAATATTGTAAAAATGTTGGCTTTGCATTGGAAATATTTCTAATGAATTCCCAATATTGTACAAATGCTGGCGTTACATTGGCAATATTTCCAATGTAAATCCAACATATTTACAATATTGGGGTTTCATCGGAAATATTTCCAATGAAACCCCAATATTGTAGTAATATTTGCGTTTCATTGTAAACATTTCCAATGAAACCCCAATATTGTACAAACATTGGCGTTTCATTGAAAATATTTCCAATGAAATCCCAATATTGTACAAATGTTGGCTTTACATTGGAAATATTTCCAACGAATTCCCAATATTGTACAAATATTGACGTTATATTGGAAATATTTCCAATGAATCTTCGATATTGTGCAAATCTTGGCGATACATTGGAAATATTTCCATTGAAACCCCAATATTAAACGAATATTGGCGTTACATTGGAAATATTTCCTATCAATCCCCAATATTATACAAATGTTGGCGTTACATTGGAAATATTTCCATTGAAACCCAAATATTGTACAAATTTTGGCGTTACATTGGAAATATTTCCAATAAAAACCCAATATTGTACAAATGTTGGCGTTACATTGGAAATATTTCCAATGAATTACCAATATTGTACAAATATTGGAGGTACATTGGAACTAATTCCAATGATACCCCAATATTGTACAAATATCTGCTTTACATTGGAAATATTTCCAATCAATCCCCAATATTGCACAAATGTTGGCGTTACATTTGAAATATTACCATTGAAAACCCAATGTTTTACAAATGTTAGCATTACATTGGAAATATTTCCAATGAAACCTCAATATTGTACGAATATTGGCGTTATATTGGAAATATTTCCAATGAATCTTCAATATTATACAAATGTTGGCGTTACATTGGAAATATTCCAATGAATTTCCAATATTGTACAAATATTGGCGTTATATTGGAAATATTTCCAATGAATCTTCAATATTGTACAAATGTTGGCGTTACATTGGAAATATTTTTATTTAAACCCATATAGTATACGAATATTTGCGTAACATTGGAAGTATTTCCTATGAATCCCCAATATTGTACAAATGTTGGCGTTAAATTGGAAATATTTCCATTGAAACCCCAAAATTGTACAAATACTGGCGTTACATTGGAAATATTTCCAATAAAAACCCAATATTGTACAAATGTTGGCGTTACATTAGAAATATTTCCAATGAATTCCCAATATTGTACAAATATTGCGTTTCATTGGAAATATTTCCAATGAAACCCCAATATTGTGCAAATATTGCCTTTACATTGGAAATATTTCCAATTAATCCCCAATATTGCACAAATGTTGGCTTTACATGAGAAATATTACTATTGAAAACCCAATGTTTTACAAATTTTGGCATTACATTGGAAATATTTCCCATGAATCCCAATATTGTGCAAATGTTGGCGATACATTGAAAACATTTCCAATGAATCCCCAATGTTATACAAATGTTGGCGTTGCATTGGAAACATTTCCAATGAATCCCCAATTTTGCACAAATGTTGGCGTTACATTGGAAACATTTCCAATGAATCCCCAATATTGTACAAATGTTGGCTTTACATTGAAAACATTTTCAATGAATCCCCAATATTGCACAAATGTTGGCTTTACATGAGAAATATTACCAATGAAAGCCCATTGTTTTACAAATGTTGGCATCACATTGGAAATATTTCCTATGAAACCCCAATATTGTAGGAATATTGGCGTTAAATTGGATATATTTCCAATAAAACCCCAATATGGTACAAATGTTGGCGTTATATTGGAAGCATTTCCAATGAATTTCCAATATTGTACAAATATTGGCGTTACATTGGAAACATTTCCAATGAATCCTCAATATTGTATAAATTTTGGCCTTTAATTGGAAATTTTTCCAACAAAACACCAATGTTGTACAAATATTGTTTTTACATTGGAAATATTTCCAATGAAACTCTAATATTGTGCAAATGTTGGCATTACATTAGAATTATGTCTAATGAATCTCCAATATTTTACAAATCTTGGCGTTACATTGGAGATATTTCCAGTGTATACCCAATATTGTACAAATGCTGGTGTTATATTGGAAATATTTCCTATGAATTCCCACTATTGTACAAATGCTGGCGTTCCATTAGAAATATTTCCAATGAAAACCCAATATTGTACAAATGTTGGCTTTCCTTTGGAAATATTTCCAATGTATTCCCAATGTTGTACAAATGTTGACATTACATTGGAAATATTTCCAATTTAACTGCAGTATTTTACAAATATTGGCGTTACATTGGAAATATTTCCAGTGAAACCCCAATATTGTACAAATATTGGTATTATATTGGAAATATATCCAATGAATCCCTAATATTGTAAAAAGTTGACGTTGCACTGGAAATATTTCCAACGAAAGCCCAATATTGCACAAATATTGGTGTTTCATTGGAAATAATTCTAATGAAACTCCAATGTTGTACAAATATTGGCGTTACATTGGAAATATATTCAGTAAAACCCCAATATTGTACAAATAATAGCATTACATTGGAAATATATCTCCAATGAATCCCCAATATTATAAAAAAAATTTGACGTTAGGCTGGAAATACTTCCAACGAAAGCCAAATATTGGCGTTATATTGGAAATATTTCCAAATATCTAATGTTGTACAATTATTGGTATTAGATTGACAATATTTTCAATGAATTTCCAATATTGTACAAATATTGGCGTTACATTGGAAATAATTCCAACGAAACCGCACAAATTAAGTATTGCACAAATATTGGTGTTTTTTTCTGTTTGTGAAAGTTGCGAGTAAATATATATATTTTTTCAATTTGAAAGAAATATTAGTCTTTGATTCTTTGGCAATAATTTAAAATAACCTTTTTTAGAGAATGTGAAAAATGTCTCTCAAAAAGTTGAACATTTAAATTGAAAATGGAAATAAATCCTCAAAAAATGAATCAAATTAAAAAATAATAAATGCAATCTGTACAATGGGAACTTCTAATGCGTAAAATGATCTAGTTTTTTAAATTCCTAAGTACAGTTTTTGCTGCTATAAATTTTTTAATGAAATTATTTTGATCAATTTTATCATTAAATATCTCTTAAAATAATCATTTGAATTAAAAACTTCCCATAGCAGCGTGTTTAACGAACATTTCTCAATATTGCCACCGATTTTCATATTTTTTTTCGATTTTCAACTGCTCTCTTAATATTAACGATTAAAGACTTCCGTCTCACGAAAATTTTATTGTCAGCGTCACTTATTTATTTATTTGTTATTGTTTATTTATAAATTTATTTATTTGTTATTTATTATGAATTAATAAAATATCATTTTTTTAAATACAGATTTGTAGATGGGTATAATTTTTAATTTTATTAATTTATACATTTATTTTTACTAGTTCAATATGGATTAGTAAAATATTATCATTTTTTAATAAATAAATATTAGTTAATGAGTATAATATTTTAATATTTAATTTCAATTAGGTATGCAGTTATATTTATTGATTTACTATCAGCTAGTAAAATATTATCACTTTTTAAATCAATTCTTGCCACTAATGACACTAATTTTTAATGTTCAATTTTATTTATTTATACAATTATTGTTATTAATTCGCTATCAGTTAATAAAATATATAATCATGTTTTAAATCAATTCTTGTCAACCCCTTAGGGTCGGGCGGCACGTATATGTGCGGCAAAAAGACTTAAGAATCCTTTTTTATCCTCGCTAGTTACATTTTTCTGTAAAATTTGCCTTAATTAGTCCGAACATTTTCTCGATTTAATAAGGAACAAATTTATGTCTTTAAAAATCGGTGACAAATCATAGAAAAATGCTTCGTCGCGAAGGGGTTAATGAAAGTAAGTTTAATATTTAATATCACCTAAGGGTTAATAATTAAAAAGAAATATCTATTTTAATGCACTAATGACATCAATAATAACATTTTGTTTTTTGACATTCTCATTATTTATTAATATCTATAATAGCGGGAAATATTAATATTCATTAATATCTAAAGATACTAATTCCAATGATAAGAACATAAAAAATACATTCTTCGTTACTACTTTAATTTTTAGCACTTATTTATCGACAAGTTTAATATTTATCAATTCGTTGTCACCTTTTTTTCGGTCATTTTTTTCCTTGTCTCCTTTTTTTTTATAGTCACTTTTTTTTCTGTACCACGTTTCTTCCGCTCTTGTATTTTCTGTTACTTTTTTAAGGTAACTTTTTTCCAGATACAGTCGACTCTCGTTATTTCGAAATCGGATAATTTGAATCTTCGCTTAATTCGAACTAATTTTGAAGTCCCGAAATTTTCAATGGTAGAATAAAGTTAAAATTTTTCATTAATTCGAACTCATTTTCTCCTGACTTCGTTTAATTCGTGGTAACGAAAATTCCAATTTTTCATTTTCCTCTTTATCGCGAATTTCAGATCATCTGAATAATTTTCTTTGATTTTTGTTAAAATCGTTCCGAACAAGTATACATATAATACAATACATCTGATAGCCACTTTCTTAGTGCCCCATCTCTCTATCACTAAAGCTTTAAATTTTTCTTCCATTGTGCTTGTTTCTAATCTTTTAATTAGTTATGTATTTATACATTCTAATTTAATATTAAGTCATATTCTTATGATGACAGACGAAATAAATTAAAAAAAAACACTTTAACATTAATTCGTTTCTAATGTAACCATATTAAGCATGTTTTTATTTCATATTTTCCATAATTCGAACATTTCTTGTGGTCCCGACAAGTTCGAATTAGCGAGAGCCGACTGTACTTTTTCCGTTTACCCAACTATTCAGGCTTCTTAAAAAATTAATTTATAAATATTAATTACAGAAAACAAATTATTTTGTTAAGGAATTTATTTTTATCTATTTTTTTTTTTTTTTAATTGTCAACTGCAAATTGCAATATTCTGCTTATTTACTAAAAATTTCAGTTTTCTTGTCGTTATCACGAAAGAGAACGAAGGACAAATCTCACTTTTTAAGGCTGCATTCAGACTGCAGTACTTTCAATTCGTTTAGGCGGCGCGTTTTATGTCCCCACACGACGCGTTTAATGTTAATGACTTTTGTGATTCAACTTCAATCCAAGTGTAGGTCAGGAATCTTTTCTAAGGTTAAGATAGTGATCTCCCTGACCATTGTATCTACCCCGTTTCCTAAAGAAGTCAGTAAACCGCAAGTGGGGAGAGAAGAAGGGAGTTCATCAATTCAGTTGAACTTCAAAGTGGTCAGGTCTGTTTGACCTTAAATTTTAGCGGAAGTAAGGGATGCACGTGCATGGTACATTGTTCAGTTTTTTTCTTGGAATCCAGGACTGGAAAATATTTTCTCTTTTCAAGATCACTTGCACTCAAGATCGGCCAGACCAGAAGTCCGGCCGTGCTAAAAAAAAAAAAAAATGTTATTTCAATTAATCCGCATATGAAAATAAACTAAATATTTAAAGTTCCATTTAATCGAGTCGAATGTACTACAATTTAACTGAGAAACTATAAATTTGATTTAATGTTTAAATAGACAGAAGTGTTGAAATAATTTAAGAAATTAACAACAGATAAAATAGCGAAAGCCATGCTTTGTTTGGATTCGCAAAGCAATATTTCATAAGATAAATATTTAAAGCAACAAAATTATTTTACATTATTTTTTCCTCTTTAATAAGCAAGAACGTTATTTTGTGTTTTGGTGAACTTTAATTTCAAAAATGTAAACTCAGCCGAATTCCATAAATTGTTTTTAAACGGCTAATGTATTAAAAATAATACTAATAGTAATTACTTCTTAATAGTAAATATGTCTCATTTGGTTCAGTTTTCAAACTTCAAATTGGAATAACATTTTATATGACTGATTTAACAGCTATTTTTTTTTTCACAATTATTTTGCTGCCACTTTACCAAAAAAAGAAAAAGAAATCATAAAACATTTCATTTAAAATGCTTAAGTATTGTATGCGTAAATGATTTCACATAATAAGAATAAATTTTTACAGTTGAATTCTTAACACTGAAAAGTAATTTTATAATTGAATGTGAACAATTAATGGTTGGTTGTGTTTATGACGGCAAATTATCAACACGAGGGATGTAGGCTTTAAGGGAGTCCAGGACAAAATCCCCGCGGACAAAATCCCCACGGACAAAATCCCCGCGGTCAAAATCACCACCGGACAAAATCCCCACCGGACAAAAACTCCACCGGACAAAACGGGTTGCGGACATAATCCCCGCGGACAAAATCCCCACGGACAAAATACCCGCGGACAAAATACCCACTGGACAAAATCCCCACGGACAAAATCCCCACGTGTATTTAGAATTGTAATACTATCTTATAAAACATAATTTTATTGATAAAGATTTTAATAAAAGTAAAATTAGTCTAACTGAAGAATTTTGCGCATCTTACAGAATTTTTTTTTTTTAATATAAAAAGAAATGTAATTGCATTCATAAATAACATAGTAGATAACTCAGAGAGTAATCCCCCGTAGTTTGATGGTCACAAAATTGAGCAACTGAAACCTCAGGATTTAATCAACTATGTTATATAATAATAATAATAACTTTAAGATATATGATGCATTTGTATGCATGATTGTCTTTTAATTTATCATGAATCTTTAGGATAGAATTTTTACATTATTTTTTAAAATGTAGAGATAGATATTTTCACACTTTTTCATTCATTTATTGTTTTAATTGTAACTCACCGTGTTGGAGTTTTTAATAACTCGTTAATTCTGCGTTGACATTGTCGTAAGCAGTAAATAGTCGCAGCTTTAGAGCTATTACAGCGAATATACAACTTATATACTGTATGTGCTCATAAGAAGCCATACCATTCACGCAAAATACCCATTTGCTAATGTTAATTCTATGTAGAAATTTTTTTTTTCTATGAAGATTTTTTTTAATTTTAATTTTTATTTATTGAGTTAAAATTTTGATTTTTTTTTTTAAATTAATTATATAATTTGTAAACAAAATCACATGATGAAACTTCTCATAAATATTATATATATATTCAAATTATGGGGTAAAATGAAATCGTTATAAATATTATTTGCAGAATTTCAATTTTTTTTTTCACTCAAATAAATAGGAATATAAACGCTTTAATTTTCATTCAGCATTTTTGGAAATACTGATTTAAATAAAAATTAAAAATACTTAAATTAAAAATATGAAAAAAAATAAAACTTAAAAAAACGTCATATTTTTAAAAGTAACTATTTTTTTAATTATTTGTTGAATCAAAATTACTGTAAAAGAATTAAGAAAGACATATTTCAAGTTTGAACCATTTATCTGTAACGATTCTTGACTTACAGCGGTTTATCTAAGAGAAATTGTGAATAAACCCATCATGAAGAAAATTGCACTTTCGTTGTTTCCATATCAATCTTTGCTGGAAAGTGCTAGATTTTGAAAACAAACCAAAACATAAAATTTAATATTTCCTTTTCCAATTAAGATAGAAACATGATTATTATTATTATTATTACACTGTTTATTTTATTTATTTATTTATTTATTTTTTAGGAAAATTTGAAAGTTTTCGCGTCTTGAATTCAAGCTGGTTTTAATACTGTTTACGAAACTATTGCAAAATCAGTATGCATGTTTCGAAGGGAAAATTATAAAAAACAAATACTAGTTATTCCGACTTTTTTTTCTTTCAGGTATGGATATTTTATTTTCCGCTGTGTGTCGATCTATCTAACTGCATTTTCGAATGATTTTTTTTTTTTTTTTTTTTTATCATTGTTATTATTCCTCGATCCAAAATGGGCTGTTATCTTTTTTCAACTTAATTCTTTATTTTTTACTCGGAATTTTTTGAGAATTTTTAAAAATAGGCTTCTTATCCACAATTAAAAAAAAAAAAAAAATCACATTTTTAGTTACAATAAAATAAACACACATGCACAGACACAGGGTGACTCATATTTTTCGAAACAATAGGCTATCTCTTTAAATATTGTCCCTAGGCACAATACTTAGAGTTGCAAAGTTTCTCTTTTTTTTTCTTACTTATTTATTGCCTAAGTGGGGCAGAATCAGATAAGGCTGCAAATTTTGATAAAATAAGTTGCAATTACACAGGGGGACTATTTAGGGAAATACAAAAATTAAATTTTTATACGGCCCTGGTTGGTTACAATTTCCCCTTGGGAAGTTTTTCCTTATCCTTTTTTAATTTAAAAAAAAAAAAAAAAAATCTATTTTGATTCTTGCGAAATTCAGAGAGTTATGTCTATTTTAATAATTCGCGGTGTTTCAGACACAAATGGAAATGCGCGTTATTTAATGCGCAATGTTACGGTAAAAATATCAAGGAAACATTAATTTTTCTTTTATTTATTTATAGAGTTAGAATTTTGAAAGCTTTGAGATGGTTAACCATATAATTTATAAACAGAATCACATCATAAAGCTTCTTTTAAAAATAAAAATTCATTAAAGAGTAATTTAAAATTGTTATCAATCAAAGTTTCATTCGTCGAATTGATTTTTTTTCTTTTGATTAAGTATCTTATTTTTTATTTTGATTTAGCATTTTAAATATTATTTATTTAAAAAAAAATAAAATATTTAAAATAGCAATTTAAAACTAATCGGATGTGGCAATCCCAAAATTTCTGTCTCATGCAAGTGAATATTTCAAAAAGCGCTACCAATGCGCGAAAATAAAATAACAAACTATGCTCATCATGAGGATTCTAAGGACATGAAATTCCATGCATTATTTCTTGAAATAGGACAGTTGCAATATTGGAAAAAATGCAACATAAAAAGCGCCACTTGTTGGGCAACTTATACCAAAACATAAAGTGCAATAATATTTATCAAGCTGTACCTGAATCTGAAATTTGGTGAAGAAATTCATGTATTAGCTCTTGGATTAGAACCATTGAAGGAATCGGGAAAAAATCAGCATAGCAGCATCACCTATTGGATTATTGACACTAAAATATAAACAGAGCTAGTTTATATCACGGATTTACTAAATCTGAAGTTTAATGAAAATCCGCATATTAGTCATTGAGATAGAGCTCTTGCAAAAATCGTAAAATAATAAAACATAGCAGTGCCACCTGTTGAATGATTTACAACAATAATGTTTCAATGTATATCAAGAACTATCTGAATATGCATTTTTATTAAACTCCGTGCATTACTTCTTGAAATAGAGCTATTGCAAAAATCCTGAAAAATGCAGCATAGCAGCGCCACATGTTAAGCAATTCACATCGAAATGTAAACAAAACTATATCATATCATGGGTTTACTGAATCTGAAGTTTAGGGGAAATCCTAATGAGATATAGATGTTGCATAAATTGTAAGGAAAAAAAAATGCAGTATAGCAGCGCCATTTGTTGAGAAATTTACACCAAAAACAAATCAGCAACAATTTATATCAGGGATTACCTGAATATAAATGTTTAGCAAATTCAGTGCTTTAATTCTTGAGGTACAGCTTATGTCACAGACAGAGCCATAGACTAATAAACAGACATTTTGTAAAAAGAAAAAAAAAAAAAAAAAAAAAAAAAAATGTTTTTTGGAATTTCTGACTTTTAAAACGTAAAAAACTGGAATTCGAAAATTTTCATGAATCCAATACTTTCTTCATATAAAAATAAAAGAAAGTAAAAACATTAATTATGAACAATTTGAAATATTTTCTTTTAGACATCTTACAAAACGCACATAGATAAGCAAAATAGATGTTGCAAAGAAATATTCGTATCTACCAATGTATCACTTTTCTTATTATTATCCTTCTAGTAATTTTTCTTGAAGATGTGGCCATTTTTGTGATACTCTGCATATAAATGTGAGTAGTACTGGGTGCATAATTTATGCATACATATAATACATATGAAGTTTAGCACTAGCCACTTCCACATTATTCACAAAAAATTCTATCATTCATCATGGGAGATCATTCCAAAATATTCATTGCCCCCCCCCCCCTCTCCTTATCCCCGTCATAGCCGTACTCGGACCCTGTTTCCTTTATATTTAACAAGATACTTTGCATTTAACATTTCATGGCTAAGACTGTGGTAAACTCAGTAGTACATTTTTCCACCCCCTCCCCCACCCTCCGCAGAGTACCAAGAATGCCGAAATAAATTAAAAATCATCATCAGGTGATATTATTTACTAAAAATATGCATTTTCTAAAATTGATCCAGAAAGTATCTTATAGATTGTATACTCCCTCCTCGGTGAATGAAAGGGGGACAAATTAAAACAATCATTACATCTTTGAAAAAGAAAAAGAAAAAAAAACTTATAATTTTAAAAATATTAATATTTGTATAAACGAGATCTAAAATTTAAACTAAATTCGAAGCATTAGACAGACTTTAATACATTTAAAAAGCAATTAAATTTAAAAAATATATATATCAATTAAGAAAATAATCAATTTTAAAAATTGTTTCATATTTAGTGTAAATAGTCTTTTATTTCAGACTTTAAAATGTACATGTATATTTAAGAAATATAAAATATCTATCACATAACTTATAACTTCCAACTGTCACTTTCATTTGTCAAATAAGCTTAAAACATTTTTTAAATGTTTAGAGATCCTTTTTGAAAAAGAAACTTGGTCAAAATAAAGCTTTTATTCAGCAAAGAGGGTGTTTTGTCCGAGTCCAGGACAAAATCCCCGCGGACAAAATCCCCACGGACAAAATCCCCGCGGTCAAAATCACCACCGGACAAAATCCCCACCGGACAAAAACTCCACCGGACAAAAACTCCACCATGTTTCTATCTTAATTGGAAAAGGAAATATTAAATTTTATGTTTTGGTTTGTTTTCAAAATCTAGCACTTTCCAGCAAAGATTGATATGGAAACAACGAAAGTGCAATTTTCTTCATGATGGGTTTATTCACAATTTCTCTTAGATAAACCGCTGTAAGTCAAGAATCGTTACAGATAAATGGTTCAAACTTGAAATATGTCTTTCTTAATTCTTTTACAGTAATTTTGATTCAACAAATAATTAAAAAAATAGTTACTTTTAAAAATATGACGTTTTTTTAAGTTTTATTTTTTTTCATATTTTTAATTTAAGTATTTTTAATTTTTATTTAAATCAGTATTTCCAAAAATGCTGAATGAAAATTAAAGCGTTTATATTCCTATTTATTTGAGTGAAAAAAAAAATTGAAATTCTGCAAATAATATTTATAACGATTTCATTTTACCCCATAATTTGAATATATATATAATATTTATGAGAAGTTTCATCATGTGATTTTGTTTACAAATTATATAATTAATTTAAAAAAAAAAATCAAAATTTTAACTCAATAAATAAAAATTAAAATTAAAAAAAATCTTCATAGAAAAAAAAAATTTCTACATAGAATTAACATTAGCAAATGGGTATTTTGCGTGAATGGTATGGCTTCTTATGAGCACATACAGTATATAAGTTGTATATTCGCTGTAATAGCTCTAAAGCTGCGACTATTTACTGCTTACGACAATGTCAACGCAGAATTAACGAGTTATTAAAAACTCCAACACGGTGAGTTACAATTAAAACAATAAATGAATGAAAAAGTGTGAAAATATCTATCTCTACATTTTAAAAAATAATGTAAAAATTCTATCCTAAAGATTCATGATAAATTAAAAGACAATCATGCATACAAATGCATCATATATCTTAAAGTTATTATTATTATTATATAACATAGTTGATTAAATCCTGAGGTTTCAGTTGCTCAATTTTGTGACCATCAAACTACGGGGGATTACTCTCTGAGTTATCTACTATGTTATTTATGAATGCAATTACATTTCTTTTTATATTAAAAAAAAAAATTCTGTAAGATGCGCAAAATTCTTCAGTTAGACTAATTTTACTTTTATTAAAATCTTTATCAATAAAATTATGTTTTATAAGATAGTATTACAATTCTAAATACACGTGGGGATTTTGTCCGTGGGGATTTTGTCCAGTGGGTATTTTGTCCGCGGGTATTTTGTCCGTGGGGATTTTGTCCGCGGGGATTATGTCCGCAACCCGCTTTAAGGAGGGGGTTATCTCCGTTGGGGTCTTTCTAAGTGTAACTAACCCGTATTTACACAATAAATCCAATTCAAAGAAAACTACAGAAAAGACCAAACGATTAGGCCGACGGCCGCGATTGGAGTCGAACCCAACGCCTGCCGTCTACGAGTTTCGATAGCAGAACCTCTCGGCTACTGGTGGGACTGTAAATAATTGAATTTTCACAAATTTTAATTCATTATAAATATGCTATTTTTTCATAGAAAAGGGCATTTTCAAAATTTTGAATAAAGAAATCGTGAAACTATAATGGGATTAAAAGGAATGAGCACCAAAATATGCTCCATTTCAAACAATGTTAATAACACATTCTATTGAAATGTATAATTTCCAATAAAATAACATAATTTTTTAATATAAGAAAGTTTAATGCAATTAGTTGGGCAAAGTTATTTGAAGAATTTTCTTTCTTTTGACTAAAGAATTTGTATAAATTTCAGGTTGCCGAACATTCCATTTTTGAGGGCGTAAAGAACATACGCAAAATTAAATGTTTCTTTGTCTAGGGCAGGGCTGTCCAACCTTTTAGTGAGCAGGGGCGCACCTCAGGTATTGGCATTAAACGAAGGGCGCCATTAATAGCCTGACTGAAATTATACAGCAATATTATCGCACAGTTTTAGTATATACACATATCTCAACATAATGTAAATGAATTCTACAGCAATAGGCAAAAGAGAAAAGACCCTTATAATTCTGGAGCTATGTGCAAAATTTCAAATTATGCATTTTCTATGAGAGACCTATCTAAAAATGTTTGTAAGGTAAGTTGCCAGAAATTTTAATCGCGAATATAATAAGAACAACAAGAGAATAAATAAATATGGAAATGAGAGATATTGCTAGGTTTCTTTTAAGGTATTAAAACAAGATTTGACTTATTTTGAAGGTCTGAATTTAGTTTTATAAGATGTAAAAAAACAAATACAGACATGATAGTAACAAACCCATATTTTTAATTTCATAGAGATAGTCTAAAAGTGCTTTCATAAATGAAAATTATGAATTTTTCTAATCAAATTGAAAAAAAAGAACTTAAAATTTAAAAAATCAAGAGGAAAAATTAAGCCCCATTTATTATTTGTATAAAACAGCCGGTGGCCCAATAATGAGACAATAGAAGAAAGAAAAAACTGAACATTCATGAACACCTTCAGAGGATTGGAACGAGGGGAGGCAAAAAACGTTTCTTTTTCTGGTATTCCTTGAGTATTAAAAAGAGGTATTTCTAATTCTAATAAAACTTAATAATCATAATTACACTTTATACAAAAAACTGCAAATCGTGAAAATATGCATGATTACATTTTCAAAGTATGTTTCTGAATTTTAATGTCTTTTCACAGGTTTTGAAAGTATCTCTGGTGCAAACATAAATAATTTTAAACAAAGAAGTCTTTATAACATAATTTTTTTCCTTCAAAAGGGCGCCAAAAAAGCCTTCAAAGGACGCCATGGCGTCCGCGGGCGCCGCGTTGGACAGCCCTGGTCTAGGGGAATATAATATAACCACAATTGAAAAAATGCAACAAACTCTCACAGCTTTATTTAATTTATTTCCATACGAATTCGAAAAATATTTTTTTTATTTTTAGAAATCTTAGAAATCAATAGTATATTTTCGAAAATTAAAGAAGCTTTTATAAAAACAAAGTTTCTTTTGTTTGCACGGAGTTTCTGAAACCTCAAAATAAACTTTTTTTAATTAATCTGTATTTTCAATCGGGATTTTCTGTTTTTAAAATGCGATCGCATAAAATGCTTAAGAGGCTACTTCATTCAAGTAAAAAGATAAAAAGATCCATTCGCTAAAACTAATCCAAATGGAAGAAATTTATGAAGCTAGCTCGGTTACATTTTAATGTTTTTAAATGTTTTTTTTTTTTTTTTTTTTACTTTTTTGATTTTGTTTACAGGTATTTTTTGAGAACGCTTTCATTTTCGGAACTGGTTTGGAAAGCGAAAGCACCCTCAAAAATAAATGAATAATAAATAAAATAAATATCTGCACCCAAAATCGAAAACGGAAAAAACGGGCTGCATTCAGATCAATCTCAACTATTCAATGAGAGAAAAAAAAAATCATTTAAAAATATTGAAATGCAACCGAGATATCTTTATAAATTTCTTCCATAGGATTGGCATTAGCGAACGGGACTTTTCATTTACTGAAGTAGACTCTTAATTAAACATTTTCATGTTCAACAAAGATCATTTACAGGTAAACATGATGCAATAACAGCATGAATGTTAGTATTAAAAGTAATTTTTTATTTCTTAGGGCAAGGGTGTATTCGAATCCAAACTTCTTGTTTTCAGATTCTTTTTAAAATGAATTTTTGTTCTGAAACGCATCAAATTGACAGATTTTCTTATTCAGAAACAATATGGTGCGTATAATATATATATATATATATATATATATATATATATATATATATATATATATATTGATAAAAAGATAATATATTGCAAAAACCGCTGTCAAAATTAGCGTTTTGAACCAAATTTTCCGAAGCTGACAGCTGTAAATGAAGAAAAAATGCTCATACTGAGGAAGTAGTTGTTAATAAATAAGCTAAAAATGAAAACTCACGACTAAATTTATACATCTCTTCAAAAATCCAATCTTCAGCAAGTTCCATGTTTTCCTTTTTAAAAATGAGTCTGTAAATGTATCCGAAATTTTCAAACTGTTAAGGGTAAACTTTTTTTTTTTTTTTTTTTTTTTTTTTTTTTTTGTGTGTGTGTGTGTATGTGTGTGTGTGTGTACACCAATTACATTAAGAGGATTACATTAAAAATTTATACATTAAGATGTATAAATTCGATCATGCATAAAAAAGTTTAATTGAGAAGTTATTACTGCATAAAATACCGATATTCCAGTTTGAGAAAATTATTCATGCCCTATAAGTACACTTGGAAACGTGCCTGAAAATACAGTTCCAGCTAAAAGAAACTTTTATAAATGCATTTTTTTAAAAATATATTGTTTTCTAATGATTCTATAGATGAATACAATTAGACAAAACTCTCCACAATGTTTTTCGCAAAATACTATAACTGCAGCGTAGCCTTTCTATAATTTCTATTCTTTATCTAGCCTATCTATAATTTCTATTATTTTGTCTCTCCATAACATGTTTTTTAAACATGCTTTTTAACATGCTTTTTAAAGTTTTTTTTAATAGTAAATACAAAACATGCTTATGTTTCAAAATTCATAAGGAAATTTATAGAAAAGAAAAAATTATGAAACAAATTTAATACTTTTTTAAAAATTCAGATTTTTAAAGACCTATTCAGAAAATAATAATGTTATTTTATAATATTTTAAAACTTTAAATGTTTAGTCTAGTGTCAGGGTCTAAGAGGGGAGTTTCAGCCCCATTATTCTTCCTTCCCCTGTAGTGCGCAAATGTATCTATGTATATATATTCCGCTTTAATTACTTATTATTATTATTTTTTCAATAATATTTATTCGTGATGCCGCAGCTTTCATTAGCCTGTAAATTTTTAAATAAAAAACTTATTGTAAAAATTACAGAAACCAAATTCTTTTAGAAAAGAATTTATTTGTTATTTATTTATTTATTTTTTTTTTAAAAGAGAGAGGAAAAAAAATCTCTGTTTCATTTTCTGTTATCAGCAAAGAACTATCAAAGACACCAAAAGCCCCTTCTTTCCTTGTGATGATTGCCTGGAGAGTGTCGTCAGACGACGAACCCATTATTCTTCCGATTCTAAGAATTAGTTGGGAATTTTGAAGGACAAAGTCAAGCATGTAGAAGCGACAAAGGGGGAGCGATGGGTGTTGGTGGAAGTGAAAGCCAGCGTTTCCCGATTCATTGCACTCCGGAAATATATAACCTTGGTTCATAAACTTATCTTAAATATATATATATAAGAATCGTAAATAAATTGAAAGAATATTTTTAGTTTCTCAAGATATTCTTTTAAGATGTATTTCTTAACTTAATATTATTTATTATTATTTCACTTTGTTATTGTATTCTTCATTTAATAATGTCGGAAGCATTGTCATTAAAGTTTAACTCGTTATTATAAATCTAATTTGATATTTAAGTGGACAAAAGAATAGAAACACTTTAAGAAATTAATTTCATGTTACGGAAAATAAAAAGGGAGAGAGAGGAAATATTTAAGTCTACATTTTATTCATGCAAACAAACATCTTTTTTTTTTTTTTTTTTTTACTTTTAATATTAAGACTTTGTAATAATACACTTATAAACTATTCACAGTTATCAAAAATATAGATACAAATTTTTATTTTTGACAGATACCATATAATATTTATAGCTATTTACAGGTGAAACTAGGGTCGCTGTAAATAAATACCGTAGTTTTGTTCTCAAACATAAAAGTAATGAAGATTACCCATATAATAATGAAAATTTAATGATAATGAAAATAAAATAATATGATAATAAATAAATAATATGATAATAAAATAATAATATAATAATCTATTAATATATAATAATATAATTATAATAATATTATAATATAATAATATATTTATTAGGATGAGCGAAGCGAATCCTCTACTAGGCCACTCAAGTTACACTTTGTCGTACACTTTATAAAAAATCTATTCAGTATTTTGACTTGAAATTAAACATAAGAATAAATTATGACATGTAGATTTGCAGAATGTTATTTTTTTTACAGAATAACCTTTAAAAAATATTATTTTAATAATTAATTTATTATACATGTTTTTCTATTATGGATACATTTTTGCAAATAAAAAATTGAACGCGTATCTTTTTATTTTCAGAATGAAAATAAACCATGGGGTTAGTAATTATAGATAGAGTCATGATTAATTAATTAAATAAAATATATTTTCACTATTCCTCCAAAATCGTTTGCAAATAAAAAATTGAACCCGTATCTTTTTATTTTAAGAAGGAAAATAAACTATGGGGTTAGTAATTATAGATAGAATCATGATTAATATATTAAATAAAATATATTTTCATTATTCTGCCAAAATTATTTACGCAGTTTATACTTACGGATTTTAAAAGAATTACATTATGATTTATTTATTTAGGTATTTACTTTGGTAAAGTGGCAACAAAAAGAATCGTAAACAAGTAAAATTAATTCTTATATTTGGTATTTAAAATTAATATTTTGTTAAATTTGGTAAGTTTCTTAAGTCTGGTATTCGAAATGAAAGATTAAAAAATAATTTAAGAATATTTTAATTGATTGAAGAATAATTTAATTCAACCAAATTAAATATATTAACTACGTTTATAAATAATTTCTGGAAGGTATTAGTAATTTAAAAATGTCGAGAAAAAGAACACTTATTGGCCAGAACGAACGCCGTTTCTGGCCATTGGAAAATGTAAATACATCTTTAAAACTTTTAGTTAAAAATTAAAAAAAATATTTTGTAAAATTCTGCTTCGAAAATATTTTTATTTATACCAGCCTTATATCATAAATAAAAAATTCCGAGGAAATTCTTAGTTATTTGGCTGAATTTACATTTCTAAAATTTAAATGCGCCAAAACATGAGATAACGTTTTTGCTTAATAAAGATGCAAAAATAATATAAAAAAGTAATGTTCCTTTCAAATATCTATCTTATGAAATAATGCTTCGCGAATCCAAACAAAGCACGGCTTTTGCTAGTAATATATTTATAATAAATATTTATATGTAATATTATAATAATATATTATTATATTTTATTATATAACAATAATATATTTATAATAATATTATAATATGTTTATAATATAATAACATAGTAAATTATATGATAATAAATAGGATAATGAAAATTTCCACAGAAACACATTGCTGTTGCTATGTGTGAAACTCGGTAACGTCTCGAAAAGTGCAGGAAGAACGTAATAATGTAACAAGTGACAGATTTTATTCTTATAGTAATAATATAATAATATATAATAAAATATAATAATATATTATTATAATATTACATATAAATATTTATTATAAATATATTATTATAATTATATTATTATATATTAATAGATTATTGTATTATTATTATTATATTATATTATATTGTTTTATTATCATATTATTTTATTGAGATTTTAATCTCTACTATAGTTACAGCACATTGACTTTCTAATATACGTAGACGCCATATCCCATTGTTCTCTCGTCATGGTTTCTAATCCAACATCTTTGGCGAAAAGATGCCGTTTTTTTTGGCGGCGATCGCTTTATTGGTATCTTTCAGATTTCACAAAGAGAAAAGCAGAAGTGCGGTCGACTCAAGACAAACATAACAATATGAGTTTCGGCGGGAGAAAAACCGGTTTGGCGCGCTAAATCTGTCCTCCGTCGCGTGATGGAGGGCAAGGATGTTTGCCTAAGAAAAGGTTGCCGGTGTGGTGTCTAGGTATCTAAGCTCATTGTTGCAGCATTACAAGTTATCATAATTGAGTCATTTTAAGTATAGTTAAGATGTTAGGGAGGTTATTTTCTAATATTTGTTTGCATTCTGAAATTTTTAATTTTTTTTAATGGTTGAGACACATCTCTGCACCGTCTTTTTTTTTTTTTTTTTTTTTCATTTTTTTAGGGTTACGTTCATCTGATGGAACCGTATTTGTCTCTGTCCTCTGTCTGTCTGTCCGTCTGCCTGTCACAGAGTTCGTACACAAAAACTATATATGCCAGAGAGTTCAAATTTTGTGTACTTACAGCTGAATACCTCTTGTCACACAACAAATCATAAAATTTTGAAAAAGACTGTTATTTACATTATTTTTTTTAATATCATCAGTTCATTTTAACTCCCCAAATCGCCTTTTTTGTGCATCTATCTATGATGCGAAGTGCAACCTGGCTTTATACCCCAACGTCATTCTTGTGTCTAGACCAAAGTCCAGATGTTTATGGCAACAATTTCTCACTCCATTAATATCTGTATTGGTAAATTCACCTTTAAATTGAAAAAGAAATTTATCATACTTCATATTCATAATAGCATGTAGAACTAACATGGCCCCAATGTTATGAAATAGTATTGCAAGATACACATCATAAAGCAGATGAATAAGCAAATTCATTATTTACTCATAAAGGATTAATTCAATTCGTAGAGCCGCAATTTTGTACCAGCATATTCTGTACCAGTAATAATTCGCAATGTTTTAACAATATAGGCTGCCTTAGTTAGACCGGGAGGTGACAAACCATCTCCTTTATTGAACTGAGATCTTAAGTCGAGGCTTCTCTATAAGGAAAGGCAGGGCTACACTAGATACCGGGCTTGATCATTCCTTATTACAACGTCGCAAAAACTGGCTGGCCGCTATCAGCGATTGGTAGAAACAGGGCTCAAAGTGACGCCCCCATCGTTTTGTACCAATCGCTGGATGTCTTTGATAGTGAGTAGCCACCTTTTGTGACGTCATGATAAGGAATGAGCAAGGCCCGGTATGTAGTGTTGCCTACGGAAAGAGAAGCTGATGTCACTGTGGTCGAATTACTGTGGATCAGAGAGAAAAACCTGTCCGTTCTTTAACGACTGATACTGTACGGATGATCTCCAGAAATTTGATTGGTCTAAGTTTGCCAATGTATAAATAACTATGATATGAATGGACTACGTCGTCAAAATGATTCCTACAATGATCGCTATGACAAAAATGTAGCGGTAGTTTGGTTGACAGAAGTGTTTGTTTGTAAACATGCCCTTTCTTATTAACTGGGTTTGCTCATTCATTATCACGATGCTACAAATGTCGGTTGGTCGCAATCAATGGCACACAGCGATTGTCATAAAGCGGCACACTCATCATTTTGCACCTTTAACCGCCTGTCGTAGACAGAGGCCAGCCACGACCACAGACTTCTAATGTACGTAGACGCCACATTCCATTGTAATCTCGGCACGGGTTCGAATCCAACATCTTTGGCGAAAAGATACTGTATTTTGGCGGTGATCGCTTTATTGGCAACTTTCAGATTTCACAAAGAAAAAAGTAGAAGTGCGGTCAACTCAAGCCAAACATAACAATATGAGTTTCGGCGGGAGAAAAACCGGTTTGGCTCGTTAAATCTGTCCTCGGTCACGTGACGGGAGGGAAAGATGTCGGCGTAAGAAAAGGTGACTGATGTGGTGTCTAGGTATCAGAGGTCATTGGCCTTGACATGGTCAATGAAAAAGAAAGGCATCCGCGGTGCTTTACGGGTATCGTTTTTACAGACCGCTGGATTCACCGGATGCGCGTATGCACCAATGAAAGCATACGAAAGGAGCATGATGTCACTCTAGCGGTCTATAAAAAAGATATGCGGAATACACCAAAGTAGACTGTCTTTTTAGTTAGCCTCGAGCTACCATTCGTGACGTTATAATAACTAGTGAAAAAACCCTGATGCAAAATGCGAATTGCATCAGCTGGCGAAGTAATGTACTATTAAAGATGCCCCTAAAGTCACTCAAAAAGACCCGGATGATAATGTTAAGTCTATGGGGCGTTTTCTTAGATATCTTGAACAAATTTTAATATTTTTACATGATTTTTTCGCATAGAATAGCTGAGAACGAATCTATAACCGGGCTAGTTTTTACCTTTTCTATTTTGGTTACATTTTTTTATACTATGCTAGTTTCAAGTTCCAACCGCTTCCAAAAGTTAAAGTATTTAAAAAAAAAAAAAAAAAAAAAAAAAAGAACCTGAACCCAAAATTGAAGAAGTAAAAACTAGCTCGGTTGTTGATCGTCCTAAGCTACTATCCAATGCAAAAAAAATCATGTAAAAATATTGAAATTTGAATGAGAAATTTTAAAATAACGCCTCCACAGACTTAATATTATCATCGTAGAATTTTCGAGTGACTACTAGAGACTTTTAATGTTTATCGAATGACTATAAACCAGGAGGTGGCAGTACAGGTTATCACTTCATCAAGTTCACGGCTGAAATTTTAGAAATAGTAAAAACTTTAAATTTGAGAAATAATTTTGATAAAATTAAAACCGACCAATTGCATATTAAAATGTAATTGGTCGGCCAAGTTATATCTTGGTGGAAATCACCTAATTACCCGATTTTAGCGGTTGAGTAATAGGTTTGCTAATGTATTTTCCTGAACTCAAAGGTATGCAAACATTAAGGATTGGATTGAGAGCAGGAAAACACAATAGTAAACCTAGCAGTCAACTGCTGAAATCGAGTTTTCAGGTGTCTTACATCTAGATATCACTTGACAAGCCATTTTCATGTTTTAGCCGGGAACTCGATGAGATTGTCTGTGCTGCCGCCTCCCGGCCTAGTCGTCTGGATCCAATTTCCGGTGGACACGCAGATTGGCACTGTTAGACGTAGCGCCACTGTTAGACGTAGGATACCTCAGTATGTGAATGTCAACATACGCTGATGGCTCACAAACTTTGGAAAACCTATATTTTAGAACCTAGCCATAATCGAGTGAGATTAATTAATAAACATTAGTTCGGTAGCAATGGCAGTTTCGACACAATGCTTGGTGATCCTTTTTTCTTTAATTTATCCTCATTTAATCAAATTTTACGTACCTTATGTTCTCACTCTCATATAAAGGCATTATAATTAATGTTGAGGTGCATTTATGTTACGTCTGAGAATTGCAACATAAGGGATAGGTAATTTGATTCGTTATGATGGTTAGGGGCTAAAACAAATTCCTAGCGCTCATATACGCCAACCACTTCGACCCCGAGTTATGCACGAAACTTGGGTCGAACACTCAAATGGTATTCACCATCTACCTAGCTTTATGCGCTTGAAGCTGAATACTAACGCTGAGTTCTGTTATTCGACCTTTTCCTCAACCGAGCTTGCTCAGCAAACAAAAAACAAACGGAGAGAACAAGTTTGGCAAAATTTTACCATAATGGCAACGTATTGAATTAAGGCACTGTGTAAGATATAGAAGTTAAACAGAAGAACAATATGCAAAGGTATGTAATCTCATATATATGTATATCTTCATTTTTTCAGTTTAATATGTTTTATATTTATATATAAATCCACTATATTATATGTTTAATTGTTTGTTTACATAAATAGGCATAATTGTGAAAAATTTGTCCTAAAATGAGTCAACATTACCTACACTGTTACTACTAAATAATTAATAATAATAATAAATTATAAATAAATAATAATAAATTACTACTAAAATAACAACTGTTGCATTTAAGGTCAATTATTTTTTCCAATTTTGATCTAAAAAAATACCATTGTATTTCAACAATATTGAAATGCACGTCGCATTTACATAAACTCTAATTAAAATATGAAACATAAGACATGTTTTCATTTCTTAGGTTAAAAATATATATATATATACTAGGGGGCCTCCGCCCCCCTCCTCGCCAACCCCCCGCGTAATCGCTTCGCGATTCCAAATTATTGGCTACGCCTGCTTGCTGCGCTCGCCAATATCCTATGGTATGAATAAGCAGTTGCAGACCTTTCAAATGATGTGTCACACGACTGGTGTTGTAAAGAAATTAAAAATGTGCCCCCCTGGGGGGCAGAGGGGGAGGCGACACAAAGGACATCCATAATATGAATAAGCAGCTGCAGACCTCTCAAATGATGTCACACGACTGGTGTTGTAAAGAAATTTAAAATGTGGCCCCCTGGGGGGCAGACTGGGGGTGACACACAAGACATCCATAAAATGAATAAACAGTTGCAGACCTTTCAAATGATGTGTCACACAATTGGTGTTGTAAAGAAATTACAAAATGCGCCCCCTCTGAGGACAGAGGGGGGGGTTACACACAAGATATCCATAATATGAATAAGCAGTTGCAGACCTTTCAAATGATGTGTCACACAATTGGTGTTGTAAAGAAATTAAAAATGTGCCCCTTTGGGGGGCAGAGTGGGGGATGAAACACAACACATCCATAATATGAATAAGCAGTTGCAGACCTTTCAAATGATGTGTCACACAACTGGTGTTGTAAAGAAATTAAAACTGTGACCCCCCTGGGGAGAGCAGAGTGTGGGGGTGACACACAAGACATCTATAATATGAATAAGCAGTTGCAGACCTTTCAAATCTTGTGTAACACGACTGGTGTTGTACAGAAATTAAAAATGTGTCCCCCCTGGGGAGCAGAATGGGGGATAACACACAAGACATCCTTTAAATGAATAAGCAGTTGCAAACCTCTCAAATGATGTATCAAACGACTGATGTTGTAAAGAAATTAAAAATTTGGCGAAATATTACAGTTACTGCCAAGTTGGCGTCACTTTTGACAACTAGTTTTGGTCGCCAAACTTGGCGATTGTTGGCGATGGTAACCTTTCCTCTCTTTATGGTAACCCATATGGCGATGCATAGACGGAGCCCTTACCTGATTGGTCTATTCGACTCATGGAAGGAGTGGACAACCCGGATTCGTTAGTTCCGGAAATCTTCCACATCAGCATCATTCCAGGAGTCATTCCTTTTAAGGCTAGTTTTTTTTTACTATAGAAGGATATATATATTCAGATTATCTTTAAATATTCATTGATTTACTGTAGATTTTTTATTTTAGTGGTCAAAGGATATGTTTGAAAATGAGATTTACGGTCTATTGTATGAAAGATAATATTATATGGTTTATAAACAACTTGTATATAAATCTACATCAACTCTGTAAATTATATATTTAAAAATCACATAATTTCTACTTGTAATTTGATAGTTTAATAAAAGTGCATACAAGTAAATTTCTAAAGGACTGAAATATGTTGAAAAAAAAATTGTTCTTTTAAACCCCACATTCAAAATGCTCCTTTCTCATCGTGCTATCACTGACTAATTCACATAACCATTCCACATAATTCCCCTCCCCCCCTTCACATCCATGTTTCCTCTACGCCTGGCCCACTTTTCCACGATTTAGCAAAAATGAGTATCCCACTTGTTGTTTAACATAAATTAGTATAAAACAAATCAGAAATTGTACTCAAAGATGGGAAATGAGATGCGTTCTTGCTATAACTAGTCTTATAAATAATCAGATTTTGATGTAATAGCTGTTGTAATCTTATACTAATATCAATGAAAGCAAAATTTGTTAAATTATTAAATATTAACACATTAAATTTAGTAATACGGAAATAATAGGACTCCTTAAAAAAAAAAAAAAAAAAAAAAAAAAAAAAAAAAAAAAGCGTAATCATCGTGGCAACCTATTATCATTACCTATCATGATGACTGGATTTAGTAGAATGAAATTTTACAATATTTATAATATTCGAGAATAATTTTTGAAATGACAAAATTCTGAAACAATTATACATGGGAACGTCCATTCCGAAATTTAGGGACAATTCGAAGAAATTCTCATAAATTATCCCAATAATTTTATTAAAAATATAATTAAGGTAAGAATTGATGTAACCAGTTATATATACCCATGATTCATTCACGTAACATACATCTAATTCGTAACGAAAAGTATTTTACTTCTCTGTACATTAAATCAAAATTTTGTTACTCTTGTGACACTCTGGTCACTCTTATATCTTTCGTAAAAGTATTATACATTTTTACATATTATTTTTTTAAACAAAATATACTAGTATCAAAACCAAAAATATTAACTGAACTGATACTTAAAAATAATCAGTATTTTTATGCATTATTTTTTAAATGCAGTTGTTAAATCAAAAAATGGTAATTAGTATGCTCAGGGGCGTGCGAAGAGAAAATTGCGCCCGGGGCAAAATTAGAATTTGAAGCCCTCTTCTCCCAAATTTTTCTTGTGACAGGTAAAAATGACGCTGGTAGTGTAAGTTTGGCGCCCACTAGATTTCCGCGCCCGGGGCGATCACCTGCTTCGCCCACCCCCCTTTGTGTATTTATTATTATTATTATTATTATTTATTTATTTTTTTTTTTTTGAAGATTTCAAATGTTAGTTTTTAACATTTTTATTTACTTTTAGAAGTAATGCTTTTATAAAATTTATTATTATTATTAAGTAAACAAAAAAAAAAAAAGATTTGTTCTTTGTTCATGCTGAAGTGCTGAACTTAGATCATATCTGAGATCTGACGAGATCTGATATCTAGAAATCTAGCTAATTAGCGTTTAAGTTTGGCAACACTTGTTTTGTGTACTACTTTTCCCGCCCCTGAAACGAAAGCGCGGTAATTTTCACAGGAAGGAGGAAGCGTGAGGTTCGTGTTGGTCTGCTTGTAAGTAAATGTTTATTGTTCTATAATTCATTTTCTGTTCAAAAAATCCAAATGAAATTTTACTGAGATATTTAAAAAATAATAAATTTAAAATAACGTAACTTAATCTGTACACATGAAAAATGAAAAAAAAAAAAAAAAAACTGCAAAGCCAGTACAATTTTTTTAATCAAAAGAAATTAAAGTACAGACAGTTACAAAATAAACATGAAATTTTTTTATTATTCAATGAATTGCTACAGTAAGCAGTAAATATTTTTTTTTGATTGACCGATTTTAATGGTCTGAATAAATTGGAAGGTTAAAGAATGTTTTAATTTTATATTGGTTAATAATTGTACTTGTTATGTATTAATTCTCCTTTTTTATTAGTTTTGAACCGTCAAAAATTGTCTTTAAAAGGTGCACAAATAAATTCCATATTTAATGAGTTAATTTATATATGCTATATATTGTATATTATATATATGTACAAACAGGTATAGATAAATGCACAGTTATATTTATATAGGGTGGATGCTCCAGTTTTGGCCACATTGGATTGATTGCTATAAAGGAAGTTAAATACTAATAAAAACATTAAAGACATTAATTAAACATTAAACATTAAGAGATTAAACATTAGTTTATTGTCATTTTCCATCTTTATGTTTATTTGTAGTTTCTTTTTTCTGATGATGATTGAGTAAATTCAATCAAAACATGTAAAATTATCAAGATCTTTTAATGTTTTTATTAGTATTTAACGTCCCTTATAGCAATTAAATACTTTAATGCATATTTTGAAATGTTTTTAATGGACGTATATGAAAACTTCTATTTATAATTAATGTCACATTGGATTGGTTTACCCTCTATTTAGGCTGTAAGTTGATTTTAACAAATTATATGCATTTTTACTCCTTAATCTAACACTCTTTTATCATTTACAACCCCATTTGTTTATTTTTTGATAAAATATGACTTGCAAAAAAAAAAAAAAATTAATGTGTGAAACTATAGTGTTCGCTCACATGTATTAAGGTTTTTGCTTAGGTAACAAGTTTTCATGATCTTTCAATATTAGGCATTTATCGAACTTTATTCTGAAACAAATTGCTATGAAGCTTTATGAAGTAGGCTTTCTCTCTTTTGCCGTGTCATATTTAAATTATTTTTACAGCTTAAAGGGGAGTGGCCAAAACTGGTACTTTAAATTTGCTATGTGCACCAGCTATGGCCATGGAGTGGCCAAAAAGGGTATAACATTATGCTCCACTTTTGGCCGCAAGATTAACTATAGTGAAAATTTTAGCAATATATTTAGAAATGTTTTATGACTTATATATTTAAAAGTTCAATAAAATTACAGCATGATTTAGTGCTTTCTTGTATTTTTTCAAAACAAAATGAAGAAGGTGCATAACTTTTGTAAAATTTCAAGTACATGAATTTAGAAATAACAAATAATGTGAAAATTTTTACATTGTTTTAAATAGGATTCATTTCAACAAGTTTAAAAAAGACAATTCTGTACTCTTAAAAAATGGTCTAGATTGAACACTGTTATAAGTTAGGAAGTATAAAATTAATGCATTTCAGAATTCATTGTCAGCTTTTCAAGATGGCTAAGTTTTGTAGTACCTTGTTCTACCTTGCAACACAAGTTTACTGAATGGAGACTAGTTTTTACTATTGTTGAATCTAGTACCTTGTTCTACCTTGCAACACAAGTTTACTGAATGGAGACTAGTTTTTACTATTGTTGAATCTCAATATCGTCATGCTTATGATGGCCAATTATCTACATGAGAGATATGAGCCGAAGAGAAGGTGGGTGCCCTCTATGAAGGTCTTTGTAAGATCCTAGCCCATATTTACACAAGGAAATCTAAGGTTTGAAGAAAACTAACTCCAAATGATTAGGCTGACAGGCAGCTAAGTACTAGGAATTAAAGTTAAAAATAAAATGGATTTTAGAGATTGTCAAAATACTATTTAATGTAAAAATGGAATAATTTCAAGAATCTAGTTATATAACTGTAAATATTAGTATAGTATAATATGTGATATATATAAATGAAAATGCACAAAATATTAAAAGAGGCTTTTTATGTCCTATAAGTCTCTTTTATAAATTAAATATATTTTTTGTTTTTAAATTCAAGTTTTCAGTTAAAATCAACTTAAGTATATTTTATTTGTTGTTTTTATGATTTCATTAAAAAAAAATACAAATCTTTTTTATACAGCAAACAAATATGTATGTGGTAAAGCAGATTTTGCATAAAAATGCTTTATATTTTTACTTATCAGATATAATGTTTGCTAAATTACAAGATATTGGGGTGGCCAAAACTGGTGCAAATTGAAACAAATTACTTAACGAGTTATTACTCACAATCTAAAATATTTCATAGAAAGTTAATATAATTAAAAGAAAGAAGACTAAATTTACTAAAGAATATTACTGTGATTTAATATGCTTAATTCAGTCAGAAACTATAAAATTTCCATTTCAACTTTTCTCTTAATGTGGTCAAAACTGTAGCATCCACCCTATATATGTTCACCCAAGCTCACATCATCTGCACATCAGTGATTTTTTTTAATTATTATTACACAACTACTCGGCATTCAGTACCTCGGTATTCAGCCGAAGTAGCCAAGTACTCTATATTCGGCTACTCGGCCAAAGCACTACTCAGTACACCACTAATATTCCTCATGTGATTTTGGAAAGGAATGAGCTAATCATTAAAATTTTTTTCAACATTAAAACTTTTTTAGTTTCCTTAATATTTTCATTTAAATCCAAAGGTGCCAATAACTATAAATAGTGCCAATGACTGTACTGTTTATCCTCTGTATATATATATATATATATATATATATATATATATATATATATACAGTAGACTCCATCAAATCCGCAAACCAGAAATCCACAACTCTCTAAAATCCGCACTTTTTTATGGATGTAAACAATGAAATATTCAATTCAGATATTGGGACAAAATTTGATTTTTTTTAGTTATATCAATTCTATATATTTTTTAATTTGTAATTTTCTTGATAATAATCTATTCATGTTTTTTCATGAAGAAAGAAAAAAATTTTTTGGAAGAAATTCAAGATATTGCTGCTATCACTGACAATCACAATCTTCTTACCAAATAATATTTATGCATTAATCAAGTTTTTTGGTTATTAAGCTTGGCTAAACTTGAAAAAAAATCCTTATTTTATGATTTTGATGTGAATTAGTAATGTACTTTTATGAGGCAAGTTTTGTTGAATAATTTTGGAAAAAATACATTTAATTTTCATAATGAATATTTAATCATACATTATTGATGTATAACGAATAACTTGATCTTTGCTATTAATATTTTAATCATTTTAAAAATTACCTAAATTTTTATTATTTTAGTTTATTACTTATCTTAATATTTTATTATATTGTAAGCATTCATTAAAGTACTGATTGCATTATTAATTACACTCAAGTTACTGTTTAAAAAATGTAAACAAAGCAAAGACCAGAAATCTGCAAAATTCTAAAATCCGCACAACCTCTGGTCCCAAGCTGTGCGGATTTGAGGGAGTCTACTGTTTATATATATATATATATATATTTTTTTTTTTTTTCACAAAAATGCCTTTTTTCCTCTATTTTTTTTTTCTCTCAAAAATGGACCCCCAAAAATAAAACCTGGATTGACCCCTGTCGTGTCATGTTGAATGTTGAATTCAAAGAAACAAAAATAACCTTTTACAATTGTAGAAAAATGACTATCTGCTACTTGTGAAAATAATCAGTCAAATAATTTATGTATAGAATATGTTTGTATTCCTATATGTATAAAACATTTATTTTTGAAAATCATACTTAATATATTTTTTTTTCTTTTCATATACATGCTTTATGGGAGCTGGGGAAACTTATTTTGGATTTCATGCAACTTTTTAAAGGTAAGTACATTACATAAACTAATATGAAGTATTAAACTAATAATAATTCTTTTAATTAATGCAGTAGACTGACTCTCTCAAATCTGCAACCCCAAAATCCACAACTCTCATATAATTTAAGGATGTAAAAAATGAAAAATGTGACTTTTTTAGTTTTATATCAATTTGTTAATGTTACTGAATTCATATTTTTCATGAAGGAAGGGTTAGTTTATTTCTGAAAAATTCGAGATATTGCTGATATCATAGGTAGTAACAGTCATCTTATTACCATTACTATTAATCTGCCCTTCCTGATCACTCTATTCCTGACTTAATAAAAAAAATTGAAATTTTTGAAAAATTTCTGAAAGCACCTCCCCTTCCTTAAAGATCACTAGGAAGACGTAAATTATGCCAAAAAACCGCAGAAGAGGAATTTTATCTAATGATTCCTGAATAAACGTGAATTTTGTCAAAGAATTGTAAAAAGAACACACAATTCTTCAAATGATCACCAAAAATTCATGAATTTCATAAAAAGAGAATTCTATAACACGAACATTTTATCCAAAGATTGTTAAAAAAAATAAAAAACAGGAATTATGTCAGTTCTAAAAAAATTCTATCAAAGGATAACTGAAAAACATGAATTACATTAAAAAAAATCTCTAAAAGAAAGACTGTCAAAAAATCATGAACTTTTTGAAGGATCACCAAAAAACGCACTTTTGTCAATAGATTGCAGAAAGGAACGTGTGTGTCAGATTCACAAAAAAAAAATTGTCAAAAAATTGCAAAAAAAGTAAAAGTTTCATTGCAAAATTAGAAAAAATGCAAATGTTATCCAGAGTTTCCCCCAGATGGTTTCAGGGGGACACTTTCCTGCCCTTTAGTTAAAAAATAGCACCCCTTCTGCCCCTCATGCAAAAACTGCACCCCTCTTGTCGCTCAATCAAAAAAAAAAAAAAAAAAAAAATAGTGCCCTTCTTGCCCCTGACATTTCAAAAGACACAAGCCCTTCAGAGATGATGCTGACGTGCTATAGAGCGTAAATTATGTAAAAAACCGGTGACTGAACGCAAAAAATGGCTCTTATGTGCCCTACAGGATGCATAATTTCATAAAAAAAAAGGCAAATTTCATTTTCTTAAAATCGAGAAATAAAGGCTAAATTCCGGCAAGATTCATGAAAAAATGGCAAATTTCATCACCCCCTCCTCCCGAAAAACGGCAGATTTCCTCAAAAAAATCATAAAAAACAATAAATTTAGTCCAAAACTCAAGATAAAACGGCAAATTTCACCAAAAATTCGCGAAAAGAAAGCAAATTTCATTAAAATAACCAGAAAAAAAGGCAGATTCGCCAAAAGATCTCGAATAACGCAAATTTCGTCAAAGGAGCTTAAAAAAAAAGTTAATGCCAGAAGTGAATTTTTCTGCTCTAAAAACTAATTTTCCTGCTTTAAATTTTTGTTTTTAATGCTTAAAAAATGGATTTTCCTGCTTCACGATCAAGGGCGTGAGAAAATTGCATCCAGTGCATAATCAGAAGTTGACGGCCCCGCTCCTCCCAAACTTTTTCTTGTGACTGCCCCAAAATGATGTTTGTAGTATAAATTTAGTGCCCCCTAAATTTCTGCGCCCAGGGCAACTGCCCCCTTCACTTACCCCTTTCGCACGATTCTTCTCACAATCTGCTTTTGACTGTCCAGAACTTTCTAAATGTGACTCCTGAAAGCACCCGTTTATTAAACAAAACAGAATCCTTTATTCAACAGAAATATTCTCTTTTACAAAAAAAAAAGTCTGTTTAAATAAATTTGTCTTGCCCCTTTTTAAAAAAATTTAGAACAATAGTGATACTTGTTAGCTTGTTCTTGATACTTTTTTTTGTGCCTTTTTTTCGAAATTTGAATTTTTTTGTGACAAAATTTGCGGTGTTTTGCTATCTTTTGACAAAATTTGCTATTTTTGTGATCTTTTAACCAAAAGATGCAGAAAATGTTTTCACTCTCAACATTTTCCCAAATCCACATAAAAATTTCCCCAAATGTTTACTATATGTAATACAGACATTGTACAGACACAATAAAGAAAAAGCTGAACTTTAACAGCCTAGCGGACTTTTGATAAAGTTTGTAATTTTTTTTTTTCGTATTGTTTTGACGAATTCAGTCAAACTGAATTTGCATGTTTTTTGCAATCTTCCAACAAAATTAGAGGTCTTTCACATGATTTTTTGTCAAAATGTGCATATTTTCCATGATCTTTCCCCAAAACTTGAGTGTTTCCCATAATCATTTGACATAATTTGCATTTTTTCGGCGAAACTTCCATATTTTTTTATGATCTTTTGTCAAAATTTGCTTTTTTTCATGATTGTTTCTCAATTTTCATGTTTTTAAAAATTTCTTCAATGGAACTCGCTTCGCTTTCGCAATTCTTTGACAAAATTGATATCTTTTTTCAATCTTTCGACAAAATTTGTGTCTTACATGATCTTTTTCCAAAAATCACATATTTTATATGATTTTTTTTTTTTTTAAATCTTATATTTTACACAATCCTTTGACGACATCCATATTTTTTCGACAATCCTTAAACAAAAATTGCATCTTTTTCGTAATTCTTCTCAAATCATGTTCTTTGACGGAAATGTCATTTTTTTTTTTTTTTTGCTGGGATCTTTTGACAGAAATGTCATTTTTTTTGCAATCCTATGATGGAAATTGCATTTTCTTCTGTGAACTTTTCATTCTGCATTTTTTCATGATTTTTAGACAAATTGTTGTTATTTGTTGACAAAAATTGATTTTTTTTCTATGACAATTCAACTATCTTTTGTTTTTTTTCTGTGATCTTTAGAAGAATGAGGCTCCGTTTGGTGCAGTTCGTACTCCCATTCTTCTCGTATTTCATCTGCTATTGCTACCTACACTGCCCCCCCCCCCCCTCATTAAAAATGCCATCAAATTTTAATGCATATTTGTATCAATCTGTATTACCATAGGTAAAATATATTTTCCCAAACTTTCTCAATACATGTGCGAGTATATATTATTCTGAGATCGAGTTTGTAAAGGTCACCATACAGATCTTTTTAATTGTAGGGGCAATTTTTCTGTCTTGAGTAACTTTGTAATTCATTGTTAAAATCAATTGTACATTTTTGTGCAAAATTTCCCTAGATGACCAAAATTTCCCCCAATCCTAGATCGCCAGATTGGACATATTCTGAACCCCTGCTTTTAACAAAATTTGCCATTTTTGTGATCTTTTAACAAAGTATGCCATTTTTCCGCAATCTTTTTATGAAATTTGCCGTTTTTTTCTTTTTTTTTTTTTTTTTTTTTGCAATATTTGCAGTTTTTTAGCGATCTTTTAACAAAACTTAACTTTTTTTTTTCTTTTAATTTTTTAACAAAATTTTTGGATTTTTCTCTCAATTCTTTGACGAAACTTCTATTTTCTATGATTTTTGAACCGGTAGATTCTAGACTCAATTCTATAAAAGTGCCCTTTTCAGCACAGTAGTGCCCTGCCTCTTTTTAAACCTGAGGGAAACTGGTTATCAAACGATTGCAGAAAAAACACGAGAATTTTGCCAAAAAAATCACAGAAAAATGTGAATTCTGTTAAAAAATCTTTTAAAAAGTTAATTTAGTCAAGAAAACATGCATTTTCTGAAAAATAACTGCCACAGCCACAAAAATGTGAATTCCATTAAAGAATCATGAGAAAAATGCCCATTTCATCAAAGGATCTCAAAAGGAATGCTTTGAAAACTATTTTGTCAAAAGGCTGGCTGCATGAAAATGTGGTTTTCATTAAAAAATCTGGGGGAGGAAAAAAACCATGCAAATTTTGTCAAATATTGTTAAAAACTTCAAAGTTCGTCAAGCATCGCAAAAAACTTTACAATATAAATCAAATATCATGAACAAAAACCTGCAAATTTTGTCAGATATCACAGTAAAACACTACAAATATCACGAAGAAAACCACACAAATTTTGTACAAAATATTTTTCATCACAAAATGGGGGGGAGGGGAGCAGATTAATGATATTTTTTACAGTGGAGCATCGTTTATACGATGCCGAAGGGACTACCGAAAAAGTCATATAAACGATTTTCACTTCCAAAACAAGAATTAATTTTTTTTCACTTAATTTTGATGTTTAACATGATGATTTGATTGAAGTAGTAAATTAAACAAACAAAAATAAACAAATTACAAAAAAAAAAAAAAAATAATAATAAATGAGAAGGGGGGGGGGGATAAATAAGCAATTTAGCAACCGAAAGTTTCCTCATTTGCAGTACATCATTTCGTTTCCATTTGAAGTCAAAGATCAAAAATGCCGCTTGGCCAACTAAAAGTCGCCAATACTGATAACAGTTATAAGGATAGTCTATTTGCAACTTAAAATAGGTTGGGGAAGCTGACGATCCCCCCCAAAAAAAGAATGACCCCTCCCAGTATAATCTGTTACACGTAAGTTGATTTTTCAGACTAATCGAATACCAGCTCACATTTTTATGATGTGGAGTGCATTTAATCACTCTTTGGTGTCATTCATAGCTGCCAACTTCTGCTCGTTTTTAAAATACACAAGGAAAGTAAACAAAAATAAACCTATACCAAATCGAAAAATCGACGTATAAACGATTTTGGGCATCGTATAAAAGATATAGTTTTACATTAAAATGAATAGGAATGCATCGGGACCACATTAAAACGTCGCATAAATGTAAACGTATAAACGATGCTTTACTGTATATATTAATCAAGCTTTTTTTTTGGTTTTTATATTAAATTTGGCTAAACCTGAAGTAAAACTTTCTTATTTTATAATTTTGATGTAAATTAGTAGAGTACCTCTATGAGGCAAATTTCATCGACTAATTTAGGAGAAATGTGTTTCATCTTTATAATGAATATTTAATCATACATTACTGGTTATTAACTTGATCTTTGCTTTTAATATTTTAGTCATTTAAAAAATTATCTTAAATTTTTGTTATTTTAGTTTGTTATTTCTATTAATATTTGGTACTACTGTTATCCCGTCGACCAATTTCGCTAAATTATACAAATCGCCAAACTAATAGCCAAGTTATACATATTGACATAATTTTTATTTTAGATAAAGAAAAAATGAGGCATGAAAGGCACAAAACAGTACAGGCATGAAAGAGATCTTCCTAAAGGAGGAATTCCACCTATTTTTTAAGCAATTTTGGACATTCTCTGGATTAATGCAAAGAAAATTTTACGAGGCTATTAGAGAAGGGGTGGAGGGCTGAAAAATCGCCTGACATTTTGTCTATTCAAACCCTTGGAGTTTGTTCTTGAATTGTTGTGAAAAAAAGATAAAATGAAAAATGAGCTTATGTCATATTAACATCTGAAAATCATATAAATGAAGATGTTCAAAATATATTTTAAGAATGTTTTTTTTAAGACATTAAAAATTCAAAGTGAAAGGAAGGGTTTTTGGAATAGAATATTTTGTACTATTTATACTATACAACACTTTTGGGTAATTTCTGTGATATCTTTTTTGAGAAGTATGTCTGAAGCAAAGAGTATTGTTAATAATTTCTAAATCATGAAAAACCCCAGTAATATGTCCAGTTACATTTAATTTGATTAGATATGTAACTATTAAACTGACGCTTAAATTATAAGACTTTGGTGCCACTATATAGATCCTACCATTTAATCTTATAGTTTGGCGATAATTTTTTGGTCGACGGGATAATCTAGTAGTACCTATATTTTTATCACATTGTGGGCATTTATTATAATTACGATTGCATTATTAGTTGCATACAAATTACTGTTTAAAAAATGCAAAGCAATGACCAGAAATCTGGACAACCTCCTGTCCCAAGCTGCGTAAATTTAAGAGAATCTACTGTATCAATATTTACTTTATCTAGAACTGGAGTAGGGGTCGACCAAATAATTGTTTTGTTGATTTGGTAAGTAAACTTATTATCGGTCTTTGTCTAAATACATTAAAGTATTCATCCAAATTTTCCAAGTAATTAATTAAAAAAAACAATTAGTAAAGCATTATTAGTTTTAAAAATGCACAATGACTAATGTTCATTTCATTTTTTTTATATGCTAAAATAAGTGTTCTTTTATAGAGTCACATTTATATTTGTATTCAAAATTTAACATGGAAAAAATTACAGTGTAAAATAAGTCAAGTGTTATTTGGTTGATATCTGATTCTTTTTTCATTTAAATCAATCCAGATTAAAAAAATATTTATTTGCTTAAACACTGAAAGCAGATAAAATTAAGTATTTTCGTAGAAGTGAAAAATATCTCTTATTTAAAATTAAAATTGACTAAATGATGAGTTTCAATATTATGTGCATGAGTTCAGTGGCACCAACTAGAGGTCTGCACGGGCCGAAATTTCCAGGCCCGGGCCCGGCCCGGCCTGAACGAAAGAAATATTGGCCCGGCCCGAAAGTTAAAATTTCGGCCCGAGCCCGGCCCGGCCCGGCCCGAAAGTTAAAATTTCGGCCCGAGCTCGGCCCGGTCCGGAAAAAAGTTTAAAATTCGGCCCGAACCCGGCCCGGCTCCAGTGAATTTCTACAGAACATTGATCTTTAATCTTATGGAAGAGTTCTGACCAAAAAAAATTATATTAGTCTTTTTTTTTTTTTTTTTTCATGTTTATAATCTCCATTTATGCAGAAGTGCCGTAGGCTGCGATATTTATGCTTTTAAATGAATCTTTGTTTGAATGTAAATGTTTCAGTTATCACTAGTATTATTAATCCATATTCCCTGTAATGGAGACGAAAAAACGGTTTATGGTAAAATTTCCAAAGACGAAATCGCTTAGGAACAAAAAAAAAAATGCATTCCCTTCTTAATAGATGTAAATGTTTAATATATATTTTTTCTCCCGTATTGTTGTATTCATTTTGCATGGATGAACATTTTAAAAGAAACTTTCAGTTTTCAGTTTAAAAAAATATTCCGTCATAATCAAGTTTTTTTTTTTTTTTTTTTTTTTTTTTTTTTTTTTTGTGTGTGTGTGTTTAATTCTATTTTAAAACGCCTAGTAATCTACGATTCTTTAAAAAGAATAAATTCTAATGTTTAAATGTAGAATAATGACGGCTTAAAAGTATATGCTTTTTTTGCAGAAATTTTTGGACAAAGCCAAATATTACTGATTTATAAAAAGTCGAAAAAAGGATTTTCATATAGGAAGATTCAATAGGAACTGATTATTTTGGTCCATGAAATTTTACCCCGCAGCATTCTATAGCACATAATTAATTTAGTACATTTATTTACACCCAAACAATTTCTGAGTTTAGAGTGTATGAATATGAAGCCAATGTTAGAAAATACTCTCTCAATTGATGCTGAACTAGCAGGGCTTGATAGCAGAAGCATTGCTAATTGCTATTGCTGGTTGAGCAAGTTTGGATGCAGGCCAAATTTTTGGATTTATGACAGATTTTTTTTCCCCCAAAAATGATAATATACAATACAGTAACAATGAATTTTTAATATTACATCTAATGTTGTATATGTGTGACAGATGTGTACTGTGAAATTTTACACATCAGTGTAGTATTTGAGGTTTCTTACAAGATTTTTGACAAGATGGTTTAAACCACGGTTTTAACCGGATAAAACCGCACACTGTCAAAATCTTGCCAACCCTGATTCTATGTAAATGTAAGGTAAAATCAAAAGAACTGTGTATGATAAAGAAGCGGAAAAAGTGATGATAATACATCTGTCCTTAATTATTTCTACATTAGATTTTTTTTATTTGTTTAAATTTATTTAATGTATTCTCTTTAATATACACATCAAATAACTTTATCCCTCCCTAAGCCTATCTTATGATTTTTATATCCATTAAGCTAAAATTGCTCTATTTTTATAAACCACTAATTAAATGAAATGTAAAAATTGATGTACCTGTTATGTTTGAGAACATTTCTATTCAATATATTTATACTTATAGACTATCAATGAATGAGCTTAACTGCTTCGCTGATTTGAACGTATGTCAAGCGTATAGGCAAGTTTTTCCCCATCCCTGTTAAAAACCGGTATTTACCATTCTGGGAATTACATTTTTTCTGCATGGTAAAAACTAATTTGTAAAAATAAATATAAATTGAAAAAACTTAAAATGTCAGAATTTAGTCTTAAGTAAACTGCTTGAAAAATTAAAAGAAACAAAAAAAAAAAAAAAAAAAACTGCAAAAATTAAATGTACACAGGGTGAAAGTTTTATAAAGAAGTTTTAGGAAAGAAAATATTCATTTCTCTAGAATTCTAATTCCAAAATTAAAAAAAAAAAAAAAAATCTTCCTCGATCATAAATATTTTAATTGAGAAAAGCTAGCCTGAGAAGATGACCAACATCGCAGTTTTTATTTACTTGTTTTCTAATACGCGTCGAATATGTTTTCCGAAGCTCATCCATACATTATCGGTCGTTAAAGAACGGACAGTTTTTTTTCGCTGATCCACAGTAATTCAACCACAGTGATGTCAGCTGCCCTTTCCTTATTGGCTGGGAGCCAGAAGAAGAGAAATTTCTCCATGTTGTGTGAAACAGAATGCGCAATAGTCGGGTCTTGTATAGAGAGGATGTTGCAGAGTCGTTTGTGACAATACACGTTGTGATGTCGCTTGTACGTTGTCATGTGTGTGCTTTTGAGGCTTAATATTTTTATGTATTAAATTCTTTGCCATTTAAAGATGCAAGGAATCGAGTTTATTGAAGAATAGGATTCGTTAAAAGTAGACAAAACAGGACTGAAAACCAAGTGGAGATTTGAATGGCTAAAAGAGCCTATGATGAGGGGGGGAAATATTAGCACATGGTGCCGAAAGCTAAAAGATAAACGCTGTTGCTACTGTATTTTATGCCATTCAACACTTAAGTGCGGAAATAATGGCAAGAAAACACTACTTAAGCATAGCGGACATTTTGCAGACATGCTCAAACAGAACACTACTCTAGAAAAAAGAGACACTTGTCCTTCTTGACCCAGAATATTTTCAACTGGTTTGTTAAGAGTCCCCTTGAATTTGTGATATTTTCCTGGGATCAATTGCATTTCCACAGGGTGCATAAGAAGTGTTGAAAAGGGATACCAAGCACATCAAAAGATTTTAAAAGTCAATGGGCACATAAAAGAAAATTAAGAGTCACCAACATTGTGCCCTGCTAAAAGGGCTTAAAGTCAATACAAGTAAACTCTTATGTTCAAAGAATAAACTGCTCTACCTAGTGAAACATTGATACCTTGAAAGAAAATCGTATGAAGTATCTTTTGATTAATAAATAATTGACCAATAAATGTTTGATGCAGTTTCATGAATATATTATTTTGAGGTTGTTATGTGATATACAAATACTTCTTGTTATTTTATTTTTTGAGTAATAAATCCCAGTGTCCAAGTAAACATTTTTGGCCATTAGATTCAGCAAGAAACAAAAATATCACACAACAGATGGCACTGCTATGTTGTTATTCACAATTTTCACAATAGCCATATCTGAAGAACTAAAGCATGGAATTTCACAGTGGTGTACCGCGTAGTACTTTGGCCGAGTACCGAGTAGTTGTGTAATAAGGAAAAAAAAAATACTGATGTGAGCTTAGGTGCACATATATATATAAATATATCTGTGTATACATATAACATAATTACATATATAGTATATATATAAATTTACTCATTAAATTTGTAATTTATTTGTACACCTTTTTAAAGACAATTTTTGACAGTTCAAGACTAATAAAAAAGGAGAATTGACACGTAACAAGTACAATTATTAATCAATATAAAATTAAAATTTTCTTTAACCCTCCAATTTATTTTGACCATTGAAATCTATCAAAAATAAAAATATTTATTGGTTACTGTTACAATTTAAAATGGATTAAGAAAAAAAAAAAACTAAAGTTTTTTCTCTTTAAAATTTAATACCTGTATTAACAACTTTATATCCGCATATTTACCAATTATTCAGGTATTATCGTAAGTTCAAAATGGGGGAGTTTTCTACGTTCTTTAAATGACTCAATGCAATATACTTACTTTTTTAAAAAGGAATTGTGAATTGGATTTATTGTATATAATAAATTGTACAGAATACTGTATTAATAACTCATATAATATAAATAAACCTGTTGAAATATACATAGTGTTATATGTTTATATACTATTTTTTTGAAAAAGAATTTTGAATTTTTTAGTAGTTGGACGTAGAAAACTCCCCCATTTTGAACTTATGATAATACCTGATATAATTGGTAAATATGCGGGTATAAAGTTGTTACAATTTATTGAATAATGTGAAAAATTACTTGAGCAAGAGGAATGTGGCACTAGTACTAGTTTATAATCTCTGCATGAAGAATTGGTACAAAAAAAGTACCGGCTTTCTTAACAGAAGACTGACACTCCATTTGCATGGTGAGGAGGAAACCAAAAAAAATTTTACCGATTATGTGCAATTTTGCAAAAAAAAAAAAAAAATGTGCACCTTTAACAACTGTTTATTCTGAACGTATATTTTCAAAAACAGGCCAAATTTATAGTATTAAAAAAATGCCCTGTCTACTGATAATGTAGAGCGTTTAGTGTATTTGCACCATAATTTGAAATGTAATAAATTTAATTTTTTTTAATATATTTATAATATAATTTAATTGAATTTATTGCATTTTCAGTTCCTTTATCCAAAATAGTCTTTTCTGTTTTCCTATATATTATGTGAAACTAAATTTTAATTTGGAGATATTTTATGAGGATTTAGTTCTAAATTTTTTCTATATTTTGCAGGCATATTATTATATACTGAGTTTTATGAATTACTGCATATATTATACATTCATATTCAAATAACTTTTAACAGACTTTACTGTATTACAGAATAACTTTTTAAATTCATATGCTTAAAAAATGAATTTCTTACAACAACTCTGTATTAGCCGAGTACTCAGCAAATTGACTGTGTACCGAGTATTTACCAAGTACTTGGTAAGGCTCTAAAATTTCATAAAATTTTAGATTTAGTTAGTACTGGTTATAATATGGTGCTGATTACTTTTTGGTGTAAATTGCTCTGCAGGGGTGCTGCCATGGTTTATTTGTGATTATTGCAGTAGCTCTATCTCAAACTAATGCACAAAGTTTCACAAAACTTCAGATTCTGTGAGACCTTGTAAAACTATATCTGATTAGTTTTTGGTATGTATCACTCAATAGGTGGCACAGCCATGGTGCATTATAATTTGCGATTATTGCAATAGCTCTAAATCAAGAACTAATGAGTAGAATTTCACAAAACCAGGGTTGGTAAAAAACCATTTTTTCTTATCCCAAGAACCATGTTTTTTTTTTTGTTTTTTTTTTGGGGGGGGGGGGGGGTTGAACCTTTTTTTTTGTTTTCCTGTTACATATACATGCATATTTATCAACAAAAACAAATAATTTTTAATACATAAGTAATAATTTGATTTAAAAGTAATTCTAATCAATATAATTATTTAATATACAATCAATTATGTAGAAAATTGCATTTAAAACTTAAACATTTTTAGAAAAAGCTATGTCTTATATTTTATAAATAAAATGTTCTACATAATGAAACATTGATACCTTGAAAATATTAATGAACAATCTTTTGATTACTAGCACTATAAATAAATATAATATAGATTCATATATAAAACTTCATATATATTATTTTCAACTGATTATTCAAAATAATTAGTTTGAAATACTTGTTACATGTGATATCTGATTTTTTGTTAGAAGACTACATGAATTATCTTTTATTGAAAAATAAAGCTTTTTATAAAGAATTTTTGGAATTATTTGAGTTTAACAGTAGAGACTTTACACACTTTAAGTATTGTGTATTGCTATTTGAAACTTCTCTGAAACTACCAGGTTAAAAGAAAAAAAGACAGTAAAAGAAGCAAAAATACAATTTAATAACTTTTTAGATTTTTGAAAAACATTGATCTTAAAATATAAAGTAGTTTTATAAATACTGTATTCTACTAAAGCATCTAAATAGCCATTGGACTGCATGCTTTATTAGAACACTTAGTATCTTTAAATGCCTGAACTAAAAATTACATAATTTTAGGCATTTTTATGAGACTTTTTTTCTATTACGTCTCAAGCAAACCTTGTCTTGCCCCCCCCCCCCCCCCCTTCTGCTGATTTTCTTGGCTGATCTAAGTAATGGGTTTGGTTATGCAATAGAAGATTTAAATATATCTTTTGCATATTTTAGTTAAATGTAAATAGGTGCTTTACTAGCGCCTAATTTTTGAATATCTTTTTTTTTTTTCAATTTCATATTTTGAGCTTCTTTTTTATTCTTAAAAGATAATCCCTCTAATCAAGAAAATTTTCTTTTAAAGCTTGTAGACCGAAGTTTTAACGATCATTTTATGTCATTATCTGTACATCTGCATCTCTCAAAGGCAAACACTTTAAAATCTAAATATTGCATATTTCATCTATTTTATCTTTGCTAAATTTACATAATTTAAGTGTTTTCTTTAGAGCTTCAAATATGTTCATCAATGCATGAAATTTGCATTCTACAAGCATACTAACATGACCTTGACTATGTCTTATGGTGACTATTGAGATAAAACTTAAAAATAGAAATTTTTTTTCATCCAATAATTTGAAACACTTAAATTACAAAAATGAGAAAATATATTAGATTTGTTCTGAAAAACCAATTGGTTTGAACTATGCCAACATAGCTCATAACCAGGGCGTCGGAGTCGGGCCCATTTTTGAGAAAAGGGAGTCAGAGTCGTAAAAAACAACCCGACTCCGGCTTTTTTCTTAGACAGTTTGACGTGAAATTAAACCAATAAAATGTAATTTTAAATCCATAGAAGGAATTCTTATTGTTATTTTTGGATTATGTCGGACTACCCAAGATAAAGAATCCCAATAAACTGCCCAGCGTACACAGGAGATGAAAACTGTTTTTAATTAGAAGCTCTAGTAGATCTCAGATTATTTGCAAACTAGTAAAATTTTCATCTTCAATTTTATTTTCTTTTATCTTTACAAGAATAAAGTATTGGATTCTTGAAAAATTGATTACTCATTATGATTACTCACAACTTTAATAAAGAATGTCTTCGGATTAATACAAAAATTTTACCAATCTAATGCAAAATGTCACTGGCTTAACGCATTGGTCTAACTAATACTTTTAATTAATTACTGTATTTGTGTTAATGAGCCAATTAAGCCCAGCCATTGCATTATTTGAGTTACAATTACTTTTTTTATTAAATTTAATAAAATAATTTGTGGAAAAAATTATACTTTTAAAATTCAAGAATAAATTGCTAAAAATGTACCTTATTTTGAAAATGACCCCACCACTATGCTGCATTTTAAAGGAAATATTAACATGCATAAGTTATGAAAAAAGTTTTGGGATTGCCACATCTGATTAGTTTACTTCTATTTGAAAAATTTTCAGTATTGAGATGGAGAATAAAAGATAGTGCATATTTAAAGCTCATTTGTCAATTCATAAAACTAAATTCAGCATAGTAATAATCTTTTCTTTTTCCTGTATCGCTAACACAAAACCCTTGATCAAAGTTTAAACTTGACATTGTGCTAAAAGAACTTGTGTAGAAAGGAGCTTGCAAATGAGCAAAACAACTTTGGTCAGTGATTCATTTTTTCGGATAGATTTTTAATTAACTTTAAAAGACATGAGAGACGTAATGAGAAACCCACTCAATATAGGGTTTGCACACATAAGTATATATATATATATTTTTTTTTTAATTGGTTGTTCTAGTACCAGAATTTTTGTAATGTAGTGGTCGCTATATCCAAACTAAGGAAGAATTTGCATTAAAAAGGCAAATAATGCTTACAAAAATGAAAAATCCTGTCTCTAAAATGGATATATATATTTTTTAATTTTTTATACGCATAAGCCCTGATTTATGTAATTTTAATTAAATTATTATTTTTGCAAAAGTATGAAGTTTATTGCTTTTATACAGCTGGTATTGCATCACACAAATATATTATTAACATGCTCGCTGCCGATAACTCTGCCCTCCATGTTAAATGATTGAGAATTTCACGCGCTACATCGTGGCCAGACGAATGTGTTAAAAGTTGTTACCAATAGAATCCAAATATGACAAACAGAAGAATTATATTAATAATTTAAAAATTAAATGATAGATTTTTTTTTCATTAGAAAATTTAATAATTAAAGAGGTAAAGATGATATAAGCTCTGAAACTTAGTTCTCTAAAGCATTAAATAATTATGGGTGACAATAATTCTAAAATGTAGATTGCAGTTTCTTAAATTCAAAATTTTTGTTTACCTGTGAGAAGTTATGTTTATATACAAAAATGCATAAAGAATTGTATTATAAATATATTTTACTGTAAATGTATTAAGAGACATATTTATTAAACAAATTCTTTTATAGTTTAAAATTTTCATTCAACATGTATATTTTCAATAATTTTCAAAAACTATAATTATTGCTTTTTATTGTTTACAGGTGCTATTATGAAGAGAGAACCAGTTGTAATGAAAATGTAACTGCTATAATAACAATGCATTAAATAATTTGTCATTAAAAATTAATCTTTATTGTTCATAATTAACAATTTTTATGTTATTTCAGAAAAAAATAAAGTGTTTATACTGCACATATTCTTATTTTGTTTGTATTAGTTTTTATATTTCTGTATTTTGTAATATTTTAAAAATAGAGTAAAAATAAATAGTTAAAAAATATAAATACAACATAGCAAAAAAATATTAAGTTTTTTGTTACTACATTTTATAAATATGATGTGAACAGAGTGAAAAATATCTGTTTTGAGAAAAATAAAGTTCAAATTTATTTACCAGTGGATAAATATTACTGCACATATTTTTTCATAAAAGCAGTATCACCCAGAACCTCTATTCAAAGCATTTGGTAACATGTTGAACTTTAATTTAAAAAAACTAAAAAAATGACCATTTTAAAATGTTTCAGAGTGATCTCTAACTCCTCAATTCAACAAACTGAAAAATCATTTCAGCAGAAATAAGATATATAACAAAGAATATAGTTAATGAATCAGAAAAAACTGTCAAAAATTCGGTGACTGCAAGACCTTGAAAATATAACTTTAAAAATGTATTCATCTGAAGTTGAAAAAAAAAATTAACTGTGCATAAAATGAAATTTTATTATTTTCTGTTCTTAAATATAAATATATTTGTCATAAATATCATTTTCTAGGGAAAAGAAAAGCTATTTTACACTACTTAAAAATTTTTAGAAATTTCTCTAATATTACGGCTGTTCTCAAATCTGCAAGGATTACTTTCTGACAAATTTATTTAATTTTTGTTCAGAAATAAATGAAATTGACAGAAGTTATTCACTGTGTGAAAAGGTTTTCCATTTTTTGGTAAACACAAAAAGATCTTTCTGAAAATATACTAAATTTAGCATTTTGAACAAATTTCCAGACATGACACTGGAAGAAAAACTTGTCGATTAAACTCTATAAATAATTAAATTATCAAAAAATGAAAACACTTAGGTTTCAAATTATTTCAATAGTCAGGACTACACAAATAGATTTATAAGATACTGAGTATGATTTTTAATACAAAATTAATTTCTTATGACAGAATACTGCCAACAATGGAAAAAATTGTTTTAATAAGTTAACAAATAGTAATATTGAGTATGAATTATATATAAATATATAATTGATGTTGATTTGTAATATTATCTAATCTAATGGTTCTATATATATATATATATATATATTGTGGTACTAGCACCATTTAAGTTATTTGACCAAATAAATTGTTAATAAAAATAGTCAATAACTTCTGTCGGAATATTAAAAAGCTGAAAATTGATGTTAAAAATACATAAAAAGCAGAAAATAGCTGTTTCTAATATGCAGTTGAGATTCTTCAATGCAAGATAGAGGAATAGTGACTATAGGTGAAGGGGGATTTGTGTGGGGAGGTAAAATTATCCAATCAATCAAGCCTGATGCTACATATTTATCTCTAAGTGTTTTATGTTTATATAATATTCCTCCAATAATGGCATTATATCTTGCACCATTATAGGCATAAAATGTTCCATTCTTTGCATAAAATATTGTTGTGCTATGTGCACCAATATTGGGGCAACATTTCATGCCAATAATAGAGCAATGTTTCATGCTATTGATGGGAAATATTTCATACCAATATTAGAGCAATGTTTCATGCTAATATTGGGAAATATTTTATACCAATATTGGAGCAATATTTCATGCTAATGTTGGGAAATATTTCATACTAATATTAGAGCAATATTGCACTCCAACATTGGTGTGATATCACACCCCAATCTTGGTGCAATATTCCATACCAATATTGGCTAAATAATAGTAAAATGTAAAAACCCCAATATTGGGCGCTACATTTCATGCCAATATTGGGGCAATATTTGCTAAAAGTATTGGGTAAATAATTCCAAATTTAAACATTACAATATTGGAGAAATATTTCATATTAATATTGAAGAGATATTACACCCCAATATTGGTGCAACATTTCATGCCAATATTGGAGCAATGTTTCATGCTAATATTGGTGGAATATTTCATACCAATATCGGTGCAATATTTCAAGCAAATAATCATGCAATATTCCATACCGATATTGGCTAAATAATGGAGAAATGTAAAATCCCAATATTGGTGCTATATTTCATGCCAATATTGGGGTAATATTTCATACTAATATTGGAGTTATATTACACCCCAACATTGGTGCAATATTGGCAAAATGTAAAGAGCCAATATTGGTGCGACATTTCATGCCAATATTGGACCAATGTTTCATGCTAATATTGGGGAAATATTTCATGCCAGTATTGGGGCAATATTTCTGACAAATATTGGTTAAATAATTCCAAAATATACCTGTCAATATTGGGGCAATATTCCATACCAATATTGGCCAAATAATGGTACAATGTAAACACCCAATATTGCTGCAATATTTCACGCTAATGTTGGCGCAATATTCGTTGCCAATATTTAATCAATATTGATAATGAATGTTGCGCCAATATTGGTATGAAATATTGCGACAATATTGGGTTGTTTACATTATGCCAATATTGGTAACGAATACTGCGCCAATATTGGCGAGAAATATTGCACCAATATTGCGTTGTTTACATTTTGCCAATATTGGTAATAAATATTGCGCCAATATTGGGGTGAAATATTGCACCAGTATTGAAATATTTACATTTCGCCAATATTTAACCAATATTGGTAAGGAATATTGCGCCAATATTGGCATGAAATTTTGCAACAATATTGGGGTGTTTACATTTTGGAAATATTTAACCAATATTGGTAACGTATATTGCGCCAATGTTGGGGTAAAATACTGCACCAATATTGGCGTGAAATATTGAACCAATATTGGGGTGTTTATATTTCGCCAATATTTAACCAATATTGGTAACGTATATTGCACCAATATTGGCATGAAATATTGCAACAATATTGAAATGTTTATATTTTGCCAATATTTAACCAATATTGGTAATGAATATTGCGCCAATATTGGGGTGAAATATTGCACCAATATTGAGACATTTACATTTCGCCAATATTGGTTACGAATATTGTGCCAATATTGGGGCGAAATATTGCACCATTATTGGGGTGTTTACATTCTGACAATATTTAGCCAATATTGGTAACGTATATTGCGCCAATATTGGCGTGAAATATTGCAACAATATTGGTAACGTATATTGCGCCAATATTGCTAGAATATTGGGGTGTTTACATTTTTCCAATATTTAACCAATATTGGTAACGTATATTGCGCCAATATTGGCATGAAATATTGCACCAACATTGGGGTGTTTACATTTAGCCAATATTGGTAACGTATATTGCGCCAATATTGGTGTGTTTATATTTTGCCAATATTGGTAACGAATATTTCGCCAATATTGGCATGAAATATTGCACCAATATTGGGTTGTTTACATTTTGACAATATTTAACCAATATTGGTAACGTATATTGCGCCAATATTGGTGAGAAATATTGCACCAATATTGGCATGAAATATTGCAACAATATTGCAATGTTTATATTTTGCCAATATTTAACCAATATTGCGCCAATATTGGGGTGAAATATTGCACCAATATTGAGGCATTTACATTTCGCCAATATTGGTTACGAATATTGTGCCAATATTGGGGCGAAATATTGCACCAATATTGGGGTGTTTACATTCCGACAATATTTAGCCAATATTGGTTACGTATATTGCGCCAATATTGGCGTGAAATATTGCAACAATATTGGGGTGTTTATATTTAGCCAATATTGGTAACGTATATTGCGCCAATATTGGCATGCAATATTGCTAGAATATTGGGGTGTTTACATTTTTCCAATATTTAACCAATATTGGTAACGTATATTGCGCCAATATTGGCATGAAATATTGCACCAATATTGGGTTGTTTACATTTTGACAATATTTAACCAATATTGGTAACGTATATTGCGCCAATATTGGTGAGAAATATTGCACCAATATTGGCATGAAATATTGCAACAATATTGCAATGTTTATATTTTGCCAATGTTTAACCAATATTGGTAATGAATATTGCGCCAATATTGGGGTGAAATATTGCACCAATATTGAGGCATTTACATTTCGCCAATATTGGTTACGAATATTGTGCCAATATTGGGGCGAAATATTCCACCAATATTGGGGTGTTTACATTCCGACAATATTTAGCCAATATTGGTTACGTATATTGCGCCAATATTGGCGTGAAATATTGCAACAATATTGGGGTGTTTATATTTAGCCAATATTGGTAACGTATATTGCGCCAATATTGGTGTGCAATACTGCGACAATATTGGGTTGTTTACATTTTGACAATATTTAACCAATATTGGTAACGTATATTGCGCCAATATTGGCATGAAATATTGCACCAATATTGGGATGTTTACATTTTTCCAATATTTAACCAATATTGGTAACGTATATTGCGCCAATATTGGGGTGTTTACATTTTGCCAATATTGGTAACGAATATTTCGCCAATATTGGCATGAAATATTGCACCAATATTGGGTTGTTTACATTTTGACAATATTTAACCAATATTGGTAACGTATATTGCGCCAATATTGGTGAGAAATATTACACCAATATTGGCGTGTTTATATTTTGCCAATATTTTTAAACAATGGTGCGCCAATATTGACATAAAATATTGCAACAATATTGGGTTGTTTACATTTTGCCAATATTTAACCAATATTGGCAACGAATATTATGCCAATATTGGCATGAAATATTGCACCAATATTGGGGTGTTTACATTTCGCCAATATTTAACCAATATTGGTAACGTATATTGCGCCAATATTAGCATGAAATATTGCACCAATATTGGGGTGTTTACATTTCGCCAATATTTAGCCAATATTGGTAACGTATATTGCACCAATATTGGTGTGCAATACTGCGACAATATTGGGTTGTTTACATTTTGACAATATTTAACGAATATTGGTAACGTATATTGCGCCAATATTGGTGAGAAATATTGCACCAATATTGGCGTGTTTATATTTTGCCAATATTTTTAAACAATGGTCTGCCAATATTGACATAAAATATTGCAACAATATTGGGTTGTTTACATTTTGCTAATATTTAACCAATATTGGCAACGAATATTATGCCAATATTGACATGAAATATTGCAACAATATTGGGGTGTTTACATTTTTCCAATATTTAACTAATATTGGTAACGTATATTGCGCCAATATTGGGGTGTTTACATTTTGCAGATATTTAACCAATATTGGTAACGTATAGTGTGCCGATATTGGCGTAAAATATTGCCCGAATATTGGGTTGCTTACATTTTGCGAATATTTAGCCAATATTGGTAACGGATATTGCACTAATATTGGTATTAAATATTGCAATAATATTTTGGGGTGTTAATATTTTGCCAATATTTAACCAACATTGGTAAACAATGTTGCGCCAATATTTGGTATGAAATATTGCTATGAAATTATGTACCGAAAATGTCATAAAATATAGATGCAATATTTCAGAAATATTGTCTAAATATCGGCAAAATGTAAACATCCCAATATTGGGGCACTATTTTATGCCAATATTGGGGCAATATTTTATGCCAATATTGGCACGCTGCAAATATTGGCTAAATAAGGGCAAAATGTAAACACCCCAATATTGGAGCAATATTTCATGCCAATATTGCGCCAAGATGCCAATATTGCTCCAAGATATAGCCAATATTGGCCCAATATTGTTTGGCTACTAGGGTAGTTGCCGAGATATTTGTAATCTTGTTTTCCACATTCTTCGATTTTTCATGACCCTGTATTTCATTCAAATTTCAATTCAGAGGTATATTTTAATTGGAAATGAGATGCTTAATCCGATGCAGTTAATTGTTAGTTAATAGAGTTATTATTTTTGGAGTTATAAGGATGTTTCTTTTACGCAGTTCGGTACTACTTAAGTAGTTTGGTGTTTTATATAATTTGTCGAAATTGGTACATCAGCAGTTCTTTAATATAGCATTACTATGTATATTGACAATATTTAAATTTTGTTTATGAATTGCAATGCATTGTATGAATAGTTTTCACATGTTTTATTTTCATATACATATCCATGATGGGTAAGTATTACGGTGGCCCCCAACGACTAGTTTTATTTCTGACATGTTTTTCGTATTTGAATAAGCTACTTGAAATTATTGTTTGATTTAGTGATTCCAAACTTCAAAAAAAATTATCGTACAAAACATTTTATTTTAAATGCTTAAATTTTATCTTTTATTTTAAATGTTAACCAATTACTGATACGGAATTAGCCGTTTTTTCTTAACTGTTATAATTGCATTAGTCTAAGTGATGGTAAATCAACCTTTTAAAGCAATCAAGCTTCCATGCTTATCTGTTAAGCACTAATTGATTTGAACCAGCAATAAAACTGGCAAGAAACCACTATTTGAAACATATTTAAAAAAATTATAAAGTATTAAAAAAAATATTTTGCATTTCATGGAGATTGTAACAAAGTTTTATTTGTCTAATCATTGCTTAAGTATCTCACCTATTGCTTTCAGTAATGAACTTATAAAAAAAATAATTTCCGGATTTCGGGAAATTAAATTTTTAAACTATTCCAATCACATGACCATACTTTGAAATGATTTCTAATTTCTTAAACATTAATTTTAAATTGAGTGTTTTGCATTACTCCATTTCTGCACAAAAATTTTGAAAAAGTTTCATTGATTTGAATTAGCCATTGAAAGATCAATATGTGTATTTTTCATAGATATTAAGAACATCGCCATTTTTGAACGAATTTCTTTACTCAAATTTTTAATTAGAAATTATTTATTTCCACTTATCACAGACTGTAAAGATAATATCACTCTCAATGGAGTCTTTTGTTGGCTGAGTAAAATGAAATATTTAAATTGTCTCATATCTAATAGTAGCTTAATTTTTTTAATCTAGGAAATATCTTTACGGAATTTTAGAAACTTTAAATTTCATTCATGAATATCATTCGACATTTTGTAGAATTCATGTTTTGACAAATTTCGGTTCATATATGAATTTTCAGAGAATTCTATTGAATTTCAAAGATGTTTACTAAATATTAGATCGTTTTAAATTTAATGTAACACATTCTGTGACTTTTGGTGTCTTGTGCGGCAATTTTTATCTCTCCGAAAAACAAAGTGTATATGCAGATTTAAAAGTTTTTTTTTCGTTTCAAAAGCATTCTGTACCTATTTTGCTTTTCCATTCACAGGAATAACAGTGATTTATGTCAGACATTTCTTTTTAAAGAATTTGATTGTGATTTAAAAAGCCGAAATTGTCCCAACAGGTTTAATATTTGTTATGTTATTTATGTTTATCTAAAAAAAAATAATAAACAGCGATACTTTTGGAATTGTTAAGGAAAAATAATATAATCTAAGTGAATTTGGCAGTGCCTCTTTTTTTCTTGATCAGTGTTTTCAAAATATTGAGCTATACCGATATCTGTTACTTCTATAGTGAAAATTCTTTACACGAAAGTATTAGTGGTACCAGGTTGGCGTTTGATCAAAATATTGTAGTTTTTATTTATTTTTTTTTTTTTCAAATTAGTAATACTTGACGTAAACCCTGGTTACAAAATCTCTGAGAATTAAAAGTAAATGATAACATAAAATCTACAAATTTAAAGACTGGATGAAATTCAAGGCGTAAAAGAGAAGTCAAAATAGATGTATCCTTTTAGAAATGAAAGGAAAGTTTAAGTAAATGTGTAATTGTGAAAATAAGAATTGAATTTTATAAATAATGAAATGGGATGATAATTTATTTTCATTATCACATTGATGAAAACTCCTATTTCTGTCTCTAGCACCTTATCGATTGTAGTGAGGGCATAGATTTCCTGGAATTGTGTTCAATCAATTTATCCCACCATTATTCTTCTAAACACTCACGATATTGATAGTGAAGCGAGATGCTCCCATAGGATATAGAGTACTGAATGTCCGGATGACAGAGTGGAAAGGAAACGGAGCAAAAAGATTATTTTTTGAAAGCACATCCGATAATCTCTTGCTGTATCAATAAGGAAAAAGAAACAAAACAACAAAAGAATTTGAAAAAAAAAAATAATAAAAACCTGAGCTTTGTTGAGATTTGATTGAAACTCTTAGACTCGAGGGATGGTTACAATTCAAAACGTGTGCTACTTTTATATTTCAAATAGAATTATGCCAGCTGTACGCCAGTGCCATAAAAATGAACGACTTTGTTCTTCAAAGTGACTTCTTGTTCAAACATGAATATGTAATTTTCTAGTTTCATTTTATAATTTTTTTCCGACTTTGATATTTTATTACTGATCATTTTAATTAAAAAAAAGAAGCAAAATTTGCCAGATAAGATAAAACTCTGACTGAACAAAATCTTCACTTTACTCATAAGTTTAGTTATCAGAAACTATTCTAGTATAAATGCATGGTAATCATCAAAAATCATAATAATATTAGATATACGTTAGTTTGTAAAATCTCCATCGGCTATTTTAAAGTGAATTAAAGTTCGAGTAGAAATTTTGAACTACACAAATTTGCATACAATTGTTGAAGTTTAATAATTTATAAAAATAACATATTTTTTGTTAAATTAAATCATGAAAAGAAACTGTCCCAAATCCTTACAAAATAAAATATATGTAAAAAATACCATTATTTTAGCCAATCTAAATCTTAATAATAGTTAATCCAATCATAAAACTTATACAGTTTTATGTCTGATTTATTTTTCAATATCAAGGAAATATTTATCACTTCGAATCCTTTTCTTGTTTTAGAATTTAGACAGGTATGATATATTGCATTTCCACACTCACCTGTTCCTTTTCCTATGCTTTTCATACTAAATGTTTAATATTATACTTAGATTTCATTCCAGATCCTCATTTATGTAATTTAGTACATAGAAACACACGTGAGTTTTAGGTTTTCAAGATCTTAAACCACAATAGGATTGTAACTCATTCGGAGGCACGCCTCATTTAAGACTGTTATTTCTGCATTAGTATGTCCATATATAAATATTAGTAAGAATTTTAATTTACAAATAGTAATGAAGTCAAGAATATAGAATATTTATTTTCGTTTGATATTGTATCTATATATACTCTCATGCACCAGATTTTCTTTATGAAAAAGAAACTATGATAAAATGGTTTTAAGCACAAAAATGAAATACAATATTGTAGGAAGGTCGCATTTCAAAACTTTGTATGCTCTTTTTCTCTTTCTGCTAATGTTGGTAAACATCCAACAATGCAGCTTTACATTTGCAATAGTACAAGCAATATATATATATATATATATACCGGATGTCCAGTAAATGACTGACCCATTTTAAATGCAAATTACAAAAAAACTGTTTAAGATAAAAATGCGCGGCTTGCTGTATTGTTATTAGAATATCAATAAATTTTTAAATATGCACTTAGTTAGTGTAATATAGCAACATTTATAATAATATCACAGTCTCAGGACTGAAATGGTTAAGTATAATACAGATTGTTCAATCATAAAAGGTATTTTAAATCTCTTTCCAACCAACGTACCCTATTCCTGAAGCTGAGTCGAGAGGCGATTCAGCATATAGATTCGGATTTGACAACATATAGATTAAGATTCAGCCGAAAAGCTCATTCTTATGAAAATTAGGGTCATTTCTGTATTAAAACACATTCTTACCGCCAGCGCGATATTTTTGGACAAAATTTAAACTATATTAACAAAGTAAATGTTTAAAAATTTATTGATTTTCTAATAGCAATGCTACAATCCTGCTACAATTTTTATCTCAAACTGTTTATTTATTATTTAAATTCAAAAAGGGTCAGTTATTTGTTGGACACCCTGTATATATATATATGTATGTATATATAACTTTCCAACATAAAGGAATATTATTTTCCTATCTTTTGCTATGAAAACCACATAACTCTTTTAAGATGAAATGTTTTTCTGTCTCGTTCTCTCATAAACCGTTTATGCGCCACCATAAAATTTCGTAGAATGCTGTACGTCTGAAGATACATAATAATAATTTTATTTGATTATCTCTTAGGTAACATTCTTTTTATAGTTAAAGAAACGCTAGAAATATTGAATATTTCTTGTGCAATAACTTTACCATTCTTGTTACAGTGCCCAAAGAACTGTTTCAGATAGAGTAGTAAAATTAATAAACCACAAATAAACATAGACCATGATTCAGACCAAAATGAAAATAATAATAATACAGAGTATGTGAATAACGCAAATCTATCCACATTTTATGAATAAATTTCTTTATGGGAATGTATTTTTTTTAGAATATCTCACGATAAAGTTTGAAAATAATGTACAGCATAAAAGTTAATTAATTAACGAAGTATTTAATTATATATGATTAAAGAATATTTACCATAATCCTAGTAATTAATTTTGTAATACATTTAAAAAAACCTTATTATATACACTACCCGGCCATTGATGAACGTCCACTTGCAATTTTAGGCATTTTGTTAAATATCTAGAAAAATTCATGAGGAATCATCCTGAAACTCTTTGTGTATAAATATAATAATATGAGTCATACGTTTCCGTGAAGATTTTTTCCCGAAACACTATAGGGGACCGTCAACAAATTAAAAATGAATGAATATCTTTTGAATAACCCTGTCAAAATTAATGTAGAAAAAGTGCTCAAATTCTAGATTATGATTAAGTGCCGTAATGTACTAAACTGAGTTCATTTTTATGCAAATAGCATGCATACTCGCAGAGAAATTAAGGTTTTAATAAAAATGGTCCAAAATTTTTTGCATATAATTTTCAGAGTTCTTAATAAAAAATAGTATTTTTATCTGAAAATATGACAAACAACATTGCACACAATACATTGTCATCAGAATTAAAAAATAGTAAAAATTGTATGAAAAATGAGTAGGTTTACTAAATAATTTTTCCCTGCGCATATGTCAATGAGATCAAAATTTCATTTGCATATTATGTTAGCTAAATGTATAGAGCAATCTTGTGAAAGTCCCAAAATCATAGCTTGAAAATTCCGAAAGTAATCTATATTAATAAAATAACAAATCGCTCTGTGTGTGTGTGTGTGTCTGCGATAGTTAGCGAAAACTACGGTACGTACGAAGCTCAAAATTTTTCTGAGAGTAGCCCAATATCTCTTTTGATGCACCTGAGTTTCAGAATTTCGAAATTCTATTTATTAACTGAGTAATTAATTAAATTCCAAAGATCACTCTCATAAAAAATCGCCCTTTTCCTTCTTTTTTTCCCTTCATTTAGTTATGGTTGGTTGGTTGCATAAAATTTTCACATAAATAATTAAAAAAGCTAGAACAGACCTTTAAAATTCATAGACTGGCAAACTGTCAGTTTAAATGATGATTTTTTATCACAGCGGTTGTAAACCATGGAGGAAAAAAAAATAGGTGGTGGTGAAGTAAACAGCAAAAAGGGTTGCAATATTAAACCATTTATCGCTCAAATTTTAATGTCCCAAACAAAAGTATATGGAAGGGATTTTGTATTAATAAGACGAATTGAAAGTAATGAATTACAGCTGAAGCATATTTTACGAAGAAATAGTAATTTTTTAAAATGGTCTTTTTTCTATTATATTATTTATTTTTAAAAAATGTTTGCTTTTTAAATAATTGAAATTGATAAATTCTAAATAGTAATTAAATGTCAAAATAAAATTAAATAAAATATTGAAAACATTTGATTTGAATTAAAAATTGTATTACTAAAAGTTTTCTTTTCTTTTTCAGAAATTTTTAATATTTTAAAACGTAGATGAAATTTTTTTTTAATTTAACAACATAATAATAACTCCATGTCAATATATAAAATATATTTATGAAAACATTCTTTTAAAACCATGCGCGATAACTTAAATAACAAATATTAGTCTAAAATCTAGATTTCAGAGTGCAAACGATTTTTCAAGCAAAATTTTAAATGATGCTTCTATATTGATATTTCAAAGTGACGGTTAGGTTACATTTATGTTATATTTAAGTTACGGTAGGGTACTGTTTAGTCGCAGTTAGGTTACAGATAGATTATGGCAGTTAGGTTACAGACAGATTATGGTTATGGTACAAAAGTTTACGGTTAGGAATTTGTCCACAAAGTCAACATTACGCATGCTTTGATTAAAAATATACACTTTTGTTAAATGGCTCTGAAATTATAATACTATATACCAACCTTTTATCATCGCGTATAGATTTCATTCACGGTATAGTCGGATTTAAGAGTGAAATAATTAGTTTGAAATTCAAAATATTTCACTTGGGATTTCTATGCGAAAAAAATAATTAGTTACATAATTTAACAGTGATTTTTACGGGTAAATATCAACACTTAACACGAAACTAAATTAATCGTTGGATACATGTTCCCTCCCGTGTTTCTCATTGCTCATTTTAAGTATTTTTAGAGCTTAATATTAGTTGTTTTTAAAACCGATTTTTCACAGTCAGCAGCGACGTATTTCAGACAATGCATTTCTGCATGCTTCAAGTTAATGATAAAATCATACAAATTTCAAGTTCGTTTAATATTGTTAATACGGACCCGGGCAACGCCGGGCGGGTCAGCTAGTCGTCTATACAAAAAGGACAAAATCCGTCGTTCCCAAAATGAAGCAAAAAAATGAGGGATTGTATCCAAATGTAGTAGTACGTCCCATATTGTGCATTCTATATTGACGCTAATCAATGACTATATATGGATACAACCCCTATTGGTTTTGCATCATTTTGCGAGTAACGGATTTTCAACTTATTTAATTGATGATTATTTTCAGAATTTTCAAGTTATGATTTTGCGACTTTCACAAAAGTTGCACTATATATGTAGCTAATATAATAGACGCATGCGCAGTAGGGTGGATCGAATTTTTTTTTTTTTTTTCAAAGTGTCAAAACCTACCTATGCGGAAAAGATGTCCTCTTGGATGGAGATTAAGGGAAAAATAATTAAAAAAATTAATTTTAAATTTTACTACTGCGACAATGAGGTTGAATTTCGAAAAAAAGTGAAAAAAGACCTAATTTTGGCTAGATGGATTTTGATTCAAAATAATAGTTAAAAAAATTATCCAAAATCTACCTATGCTTAAAAGATGTTATATTGTATACTGAGTATGAGAAAAATAATTAAAAAAATTAATTTCAAAATTTAAATCTGCGGCAATGTGGCTTAAATTTATGTATTTGAACGTTTTTACGGTAAAAAATCAATGTTTTTTGTAAAATAAAATATGCATTTTAAAATTTTTAACATTTATTACAATGAGGGGATATTTATTTGATTACAAGATTAAAACTTTAGTTTCTTATTTAACAGCTTCTTTATTATTAAATCAAGAAAAATCGTCAACATAACAAGTGGCGATAATGACGTTTGGTATCGAAAATCGGCATGAGATTTTGAAATTGAATTCAATTTTTATAAAACCGTCTCTTATATGTGGTCCATACACAACAGAAAATGCTTCTGTGACTATTTTGATTATTAGTTTTGTAGAATGAGCGTCTCGTGAATACATATTATTGATAGTAGATGTTATTGCCACTGGAACGATTGCTGTATTTACTATTGCTTCTGAAATCATGTCGTTACTGAATCCCTCAGTTAGTGGAGGTTCGACACATTTTCCTATTTAATTAAATCTATGTAATCCATCGCAAAAGGTCAAAGGCTGGTAAATGGAAAATATAGATATTATTTAATATAATGATTAGGATTACAGCAGAGCGTTTGATTTCACTTGTGCGCTTTTAGAATTCATCTACTGACTTAAATGAAAATACAAAAAACTTCTCAAATGCAGCGAATAATTTTTTTATTTCACCAGAGAAACTTTTGTGCCTAGCCGCGGTTCCATCTACGTTGCGGAAAGATGACATGGTGGAACCTCATTGGTGTGTAACTAGCACAAAAAACATTGTAGTGGACGCTTGAAGATATGTTCCATATTTCGAATAACACATCCCTTAACATCTATGTTAACAGACATTCTGAAACCAATTTTGTTACATGTATATTATTGTTAACACATGACAAAAAATGTACGTCATGTTTTCAAATTGTTTGGGACTCTCCCAGAATTTTCATATATGTGGCCGATATATTAGAGCCAAGTTCTTTTTTCAAGCTCATTCGATTATGATTTTTCTTCTGTTGTCTTCTAGTGATGTAACCTTATCTTTACATCCATCAAAGTTTAAAGAAAATGGCCATGATCATAATCTTTTACAAATGACTAAAGCGAATGACTAAAACGATAGAGTGGTGTTTGGTTTGTTTTGTCATGCCGATTTTTTTTCTGTCAATAGCATTCGATTCATAGTTTTGTGAGAGCCCAGATCTTGAAGTGCACCTGACACGATGGCAGCACCTATTTGATCGGAAATGCCCAAAATGTCCAATGTTTTGGCTGATGCCAATTTTCGTCACTACAAGTGGTGTGACACCTAGCTCGTCAGCATTTTGGCTTTTCAATGATAGCTGATGCCGCAGAAAAGTGAGTTTGCTCTCACTACGTCGGTTTAGTTTACACCGAATATTCATATTCAAATCTATTGAACTGAAGAAAATAGGCAGTGATTTCGGAAATGGTCCACAAGACTGTAATAGCTTTCAGTATCTTATTTTGTTTTATAAGAATTAAGAAAAGCGTAATATTTGTCGTGAGACTAATATTTCTTAGAATGCTGCAGTGGTAAATTATTGTGTTTGAATCTCATTTACAGGTCACTCCTAACTTATTAGCAACTCATTCTCACTGGCAGGAAATAAATAGATGTAGACGGATTCTTTACTTCAGTTACTTTTTAAATACCAATATATAAATTTTATAATGTTTTTGTAATAGGGAGCATATTTACTGGCATATCAAAGTCAGACCCTAATAGGGGGTAATTCATTTTTTAACAACGCCATGGTACAGTAATATTCAAAGTACACTAAGCTACACAATACACAAGCAGACAAATCCTTCATTGAAGAAACTTCGAAATTAATTTTTTATTTATTTTTTACTTAATCTCCATGCAGTATTATATCTCTTAGGTTATAGGTATAATATCTGTTATACTATAATATCTCATAGGTATATAGGTTTTGATTGATATTAAAATGATTATTTTGCGTCAAAAAAAATCTAACCAAAATTAGATCTTTTTACATTTTTTCCAAATTTTATAGAATTTTCAACTTTTTTGTGGCAGTATTAAATTTCAAATTTATTATTTATTATTTTTTTTACTTAACCTCCATACGATATAACACCTTTTCCGCATTATTGGATTTTAAAAATTATTAAAATATTTACTTTTTGACAAAAATCATCTAACCAAAATTCGGTCTTTTTTAAAAAATTTTCGAAAATTCAACCCTTTTGTGACAGCATTAAATTTTAAAATTATTTTTTTCCCTTAATCTCCATACAATAGAATATCTTTTCCGCATAGGTAGGTTTTCATGAATGATAATTTTTTTTCGCCATAGACAATCGATCCACCCTAATGCGCAGTGAAAAACTATTTAATAAACCTACTCATTTTTCATACAATTTTTATTATTTTTTAATTCTGATTACAGGGTATTGTGTGCAATGTTGTTTGTCATATTTTCAGAGAAAATTATTATTTTATATTAAGAACTCTGAAAATTATAAGCAAAACACTTGAAAAAATTTTGGACCATTTTATTAAAAATATTAATTTCTCTGCGAGTATGCATGCTATTTGCATAAAAATGAACAGATTTTATTACAATAAGTCACTTAATCATAATCCAGAGTTTGAGCGTTTTTTCTACATTAGTTTTGACAGGGTAATTCAAAAGATATTAATTATTTTTTAATTTGTTGACGATCCCCTATTGAGTTTCGGGGAAAAAATCTTCACGGAAATGTATGACTTATTCTATTATATTTATGCACTAAGAGTTTCGGGATGATTCCTCATGTATTTTTCTAGATATTTAACAAAATGTCTAAAATCTCAAGTGAACGGCCAGGTAATGTATATATATCTATATACATTTACAGAATGTAATAAGATAAAATGTTCCGTTGAACATTATGATTCACAAATAAATAAATAAATAAATAAATAAAAATACTTTAAAAGATTTAAAAAAAAAAACATCAACTCTCTTTTGAAGATATAAACTTTTCTACCAAAAATTGAACCGACTTCAAAAGCTACTGGAAAGTGAAAAATAATTTTTTTACAGAATAGTAATAAGAAATTAAATTAAGAGCGTAGTATTTATCATGCGTATTATTATATTTATGTAGATTAATTTAATTTTTTGAAGTCGGTGCCAGCCAAGCCAAGTTACATGTAATTTTCCAATAGACACGCATCTAAGTATCTACGAGTTTTTTTACGATTTAATATTTAGTTAAAATTTTAACTTTATTCTTTTACGATTTGCATTGGATAATTAATTTTAATTTTGAACTTGGCTTGGCTGGCACCGACTTCAAAAAATCAAATTAATCTACATAAATATAATAATACGCATGATAAATACTACGCTCTTAATTTAATTTCTTAATACTATTCTGTAAAAAAATTATTTTTCACTTTGCAGTAGCTTTTGAAGTCGGTTCAATTTTAAGTAGAAAAGTTTATTTTTCTCTTTTTAGTTAAAAGTTAACGATTTTTTTTATGTCAGTTAATAAAAATTATAATACTGGAAAAATCACTGTAAACCATACACGTATGTCAAGAGTGGGGTTCGAACCCACGATCTCTTTCAAGAACCAGAAATCAAATCTGCTATCTTACGCCGCTCATCCATCTGGCAGCACTCCATTCGGCGAGCTTAGTCATCGTCCATCTTACTTTTAGTTTGCAAGAAATCACTAATTTTATTAGTTTTTACTTAATTAGTAAAAAAGTACTGAACCAATTTCAATGAAATGGAAGAAGTACCAATGGAAGAGTAGCCTCTTTCATTTAATACAAAAAACAAATCAATCGGTTGGATAGTTTCGGAGTAATCGGTGAATGTACACAAAAAAAATACATTCGCGTCGAATTGATAACATCCTCTCCTTTTTTGAAGTCACTTAAAAAATATGTAACGCGGAAATTTTTTTTGTATACTATACACATATGTCAGGAGTGAGGTTCGAACCGACACTCTCTTTCAAAACCAGAGATTAAATCTGGTGCCTTAGACCGCTCGGCCGTCCGGACTTCATTCTCTTCTGAGAACTTATTCAATGTCATGTTACTTTTCGCAAGTCTATTCTCTTTTTGAGTACTCTTTCACTGATAAAGTATTGAATTAAAAAAAAAATCTCTGATACTCTGTGGTAACGGTTAAATACAAAATATTCCTAATAGCATAATTAGTATTTAACTTGTTAAATATATATTTAAAAATTATAATACGGAAAAGATTATTGTATACACGTACGTCAGGAGTGGGGTTCGAACCCACGTTGCCTTTCGATATTCAAATCTTAAATCAAGCGCCTTAGACCGCTCGGCCATCCTGGCATCGGTAAGTGTATTCGACATCCATATTACTACTGATTTGCGAGAAATCACTAATTTTATTAGTTTTTTCCTAATTACTAAAAAAGTACTGAACATATTTCTATGAAACGAAAGTGGTACCAATTCGAGAGCAAGCTCTCTTATTTAACACCAAAATCAAGTTAATTGGTTGGATAGTTTCGGAGTAATCGGTGAACATACATAAAAAAAATACATACGCGTCGAAATGATAACCTCCTCTCCTTTTTGGAAGTCGGTTAAAAGTACTTATGCTATTCATAAATTTTGATTATCACAACTGCAAAAATTGTATGATTTGTAGATTGAACATTATAAAATGTATAGTTGCAATATAATTTTTAAAAAAAAAGTAAAATATAAGTATGTTGTTGTGCGAGTTTATATTATTTATAATACATTCTACCTGAAGTAAGTAAAGAAATAAGGAATGGAATGATCTGTACGGTACCAGAAAAAATAAACTTACCAATTTATTTTTTCAATCATTGCGACTTTTCGAGCGCAAATATTATACGTTTGAGAAAAGAAATGAATGTTGAAAAAGACCTCTTTTATTTTGTGTGCGTGAGTGACATAGGAATTCAACTTAGTGTGTGAAAGTCAATTAGAGGTCTGCAAAAATTAATTTTATATGAAATAACTTTCTGTTTTTCTTTGTATGTACATGACAAAAGGAATGTGAGCTTAAAAAATATTTTCCATTATTTGTGTTACTGTAAAGATTTTTTTTTAAGTATTCCGCGCCTTATAATTTTAAACTATTTACTCCATTATTTCATTGTTTTACTTAAATGTTTTATTTGTGCATCTATTTTATTTTATGACATTAAAATAAAAATGAAACTCATGATTAGTCAATATTAAATTTGATTAAATGTAACAGATTAATATGTTAAGTAAAAGAAAATATATTTCAGAGATGTTCTTGTTTGCTCAGACATTCATTAAAAATATATAAATTAAATAAATGAAAAAGTGAAAAAGTAAGTATAAGAAAATGTTATATCTTAGTTTGGTTCTGTTATGTTTCTTGTCATTTTTGTTAGGATCGGGATCAGTAAGCACGAATAATTAAAACTTATTGATTTTTAATACTTTCCAATGTAACTGAAAAATGTTTATGAATTCCATTCGCCTTTCCGTCTGTATATTTGTCTGTCCGTGCTTTAATTCGCGTTAATATAGCACAATTGTCATGAAACGAATAGACGATTTTGAGTTTCATCATGGATTATATGTCTTGAAAATAAATTGTTTTGCATTTTCGATTAATTTTCAACTCCACTCGAAAGAATTCCGTTACACTACGGTTTATTTTGAAAAATCGTTTACCATGTTTTTTATTGTATTAGAGTTTTTAAACATGATGAAATTGATGGATATCATTGTAGTGTACTACAAGGCTTTTAGCATAGAATAGGGTGTGTATAAGAACTTATCGTTTATTTACAGGAACGCACGAAATAATCTGGCTGTAGAAGAAAATAAGCAATAATTGAACTATTGAAGCCTATGAAAACTATTTGTTCAAAATGTGCTTTCACATGTAGTATGGGATTTAAATTCATTTTTTTTAAAATACTTCTTAATGTGCATAAATTTCATAGATAATATACAAGATCAAACAAAATATCTCTACAACATTCGTTGATTGACAAATAGCTGAGAGGAAATTTTCAGTTACGCTATACGTTTAATTGAACTAATTTTTAGTATGCTGTGTAGTATTCGTGCATATTTGTAGATCATATTCAGGAATGTAAAATATAAAATTGCATATTTTATGATCTACTTGGGGTAACAGTAGAAATTAAGTTTTCAAATGCGTTATATATTCCTCAAATTGTTTATTTAGACTTAATCTATAATCCGAGTAAACTGTGAGCTTTTCTCATAGTATTCAAAATGCGTTGGAAAGTGTTTCAGAATCTATGGTATCCATACGATTTTTCGTTCTTGTTTACAATAAAATTAAAATGAGTTCAATTGACTAAAGAAAATTCATATTAGTGAAGTAAATGTATACTTTTAAACACACAAATGTAAGGAAATAAAAACTGCATTCAATGTAAAAACTATAAAGATCTATTCTTAAAGTTGACGATTAATCTAGCTTAAATTCTGCACAAAAGCGCACATTTAAATCGCAGAGTTATGTTTTGAAAAACACCAGGAAACTTTTAATGAAACTGATCCCAACAATTTCTGAATGCAATCTTAAGAAGTTGTAAATTGAACGTGAAGCGTAGCAAATGAGGTACGTTAGTACAATAACGAAATTTTAAAAATATTCAGATCTCACTATTATAGTATGCAGATTATTTCTTAAGGGCACATGGAACATCTTGACGAAAGCAAATTTTGCGAAATTTTTAGCATGATGATGTGGACGATTTAAATTAAAAATTGAAATAGAAATCAAAAAATACTTTTACAGTAAACGCAGATATTATAGATCACATATATGTGATAATAAAAGAAAATTCGTTTTACTTCCAAATTCTTTCAATATTTAATTTTTCTCTTTTCTTGTTATAAAATCTTATCATATTTATTTTAATTCTGTAACTTTAATCAGCATTTTCCTTATTTTAACTTATTCTGTAGAACATTAATCAGTCAAAACACTTCTTTTCCTAAAATCCCTTACTCAAACTTTTTCTTTTATGTATTACATAATAAGATTTGTATTTACGTTCTAAAAAATCATTGCATTACTCACAATTCCCTTCTAATTCGACTCTAGAAGCCGGATTGTATCATATAAATCTTTCGAAGGTCTGACAGAACTCTTTTTCTCGGGATAAAATTTCACATTGGTATAATCACTGTATCTAAATAATTAATTGACAACTTAGAACTTAGCCACAATATCCTGTAATCTAGCGCAGATTCTGATAAAGCCTTGTTTCTACGTTTATTCTTGTGCTAATAAAACTTCTGTTAGTTGGGGAGAATTTTTTTCTTGCGAAGTTCTGTGATAATAATATTTTTTACTTATAAATGGCTGCATTTTACGCCGTGAGTGAAATTGATTTTCTGTGATGTGGGATATGAATAAATGTGATAAAAATATTCGACACTTCTGTTTAATTCAAGTGGGTAATATGCTAAAAATATTTATTTTCTGCGTTAAGTCCAGATGTCACATGACTGATAAATCTACGAGTGTTTTTAATAGAATTTGTTTTGCTAAGTGGTGTGATTTAGAGCAGAATTTAATATTTAACCGACAGTATCCATCATAAATACACTTTATTATTATGTATATATACATCCAAAAAATTTCATGCATCAATTAGTTTTTAAGAAATAATTAACTTTTTGTGATATTTTTTGATTAACATGTCTCTTCGATACACTTTTCTAAAAAACTGTTGAAAATATCACATGGAAATTTTTTCTGCGTCACAAAACATACTATTTCAGAACAATAAGTAGCAATTTCCCTTTCGGCCAGATAAAAATAAAATTAAAAGTATTTTACTAAAAAAGTTCAAAAATCCTAAAAGTTTTAACACCATATTTTTCATTTATTTTTAATAATACATAGGTTTTTTTTTTTTTTTTTTTTTTTTTTTTTTTTTTGTTGGAGCATTGCATATGAAGTATAGAATTTGTGTCTATTATATAATAAAAAACGTTCAGAAACCTCAAAAATATGTACCATAGTTTATACTGTACGCCCAGCAACTATAACTGCATAGATAGCACAGTAATCGATTTCTTTTACACATCACTGTAAAATAACTGTAACTGCTACGCTGTCTACATTTTAAAGATAGCATATCATAAAGCTGGGAACTTCCCTTCATTTATTTGTTAAATGCATCGACAAAACAAAAATTAATATCTAGAATATGTACATTAACATTTTAAACTCCAAATGAAAGAAAACTTAATAAATAACCTACACTGAAAAAAAGACAATTTTTTGGAATTTACGGGAATTTTTCCGTTAAAAAAACAGTGAATTCCACTGGTGGTCCGATTGCCAGTACATTCTCCGTAAAAGAATTTACAAATACATTCTCTTTTCCCTTTTTTTTTATACAGAATATCGTTAAGCCGATTCAATGCATATTGACATATAACTGCATCATCTATTATTATTACAATAAATAAATAAAGTAATCGAAAACACTTTCTTTGTATTTCTTAATTATATTTTATATTTGTTTATTTCCATTATTTTAATTAATTAATTTTTATGTAAACAGCATCATTAAAATATGGCGCTATAACATAAAAGAACAAACATAGTTTAGTATTTATTCATAACTCTTAATTACTAAAAATACTTTCTAAAATAAGCTGTTACCCTCTTAATTTTAATTATACCTTTAACAGTTTGTTTATGCGTAAAAACAAAAAAGAACTATTTATTCCCTTTTGCTATTAAATTTTTAATTAAAACGCTTAAGCTAAGGAGCATTATGTTGCATTTTACATGCTTTTCTTGTATCAAAATTTATTGCTTTAATAAAACTTTCCTAGAAGATTACACGATTAAATTGAAATTATATTCCTCTGAATACGAAATTTGAACAAATCTGGTGAATTTAAACTACTTAGCGCTTTAGAATCAGCTTAAGAAAAAGAAATCATTAAAATTTATTTAAAAAACCTTCTTTATCAGTAGATTTTATTTAATAATCATCAGACTATTTAAGGGTGATAAACAGCTTAATTTTAAACATACTTTTCGTGCTCAATACCACTTTTGCCGGCCTACTTAAAGAGTATAAGTTATCGTTATTATTGAAAATAAATAAATAAAATTTAAAATATTATATTTATTAATAAATAGGTATTTGTGAAAATAAACAAAAGTTAAACAAAAGTTTTAAAGTTATCTCATTAATTTATTTTATATATTATGATAAGTCAGAAATATTTTCAAAAGAACTGAAGGTTTTGTTTAATGAGAGTATGAGAATTTATGGAAAAACTTTTTTCAATTTACTGTATTTGGCGATAGTCTTGTTAAACTTAACTTTTTGCAATTCAAGCAAATAGAAAAAAAAAGGATATTGTCGAAATTCGAGGAAAACTGATTAAAAAAATACTATTATTGTTATTATTTTGCTAATAACGTAATTTTTGTTTTGCAAAAAAAAATTTCAATTATATGCTAACATAAATGATAATCATAGTCAATGTTGATCAAATTACGATTCTAAAGTAATGAAACTAAATTAAGTTATAAACAATAAAGAGGTAAGATAAACATGATATTTTTCAAATGTTTGCATTAGATGGGATTTATATTTAGAATGTTTCTGAAATATAAATAAATAAGTAAATAAACATGTCCTCATTAGTAAAATTTGGAACCGTTTAATTTCTTCTACCATCTCAAATAAAAGCATTACGTTTTGATTTGTATTAACAATATTGCTCTATCTCATTAAAAGTTAAAAACCTTAAATCGTTTACTAAAGTTTCATAAATATTTACTTAAAACGTGTTTTACTTTAATGAGGTTGCACAGATATTAGGATTTTTTTCCTGTTTGTTTAAGTATATATATATATATATATATATATTATATGGTGATGGTTATACGAGGAATGGGGTTATTTTGCTCTTTATGTTTGAAAATATATAAAGAGGAAAAAACCCAAACGAATTTGATAAGAAATCATTAAATTAATATCTTTTTTGAAATGATTTGAGATATTATATTGAGATATTATTTAATTATAGCTTTTCTGATTTTCATATTCACTCTATAATATCATGTTAAGTTCAAATGTTTTGAAATCTCAGAATCTAAAAAAAAGTAGAAAATATTAAAATAATTGAGCAAAAATGATATTCATTCATTCATTCATTTTTCATCTTATAAAAGAGTTTTTTTAATGATATGTTAACATAAATGATAATCAGTGTCAATGATGACCAAATTGCGGTTCTAAACTAATAAAAAGAAATTAAACAAAGTATAAAAAATAAGTAAGGTAAATATAACATTTTTAAAATGCTGACATTAAATTGATATTGTATTTAGAATGCTTGAGAACTATAAATAAATAATTAAATAAATATGTGCTCATTAGTGAAAAGTAAAAACATTTATTATTCCCACTGTCTCAAAAAGTAAAAAAAAAATAAAAAAAAAGTACAGCACTGTCTTTATTTTTGTGCTTATAATGTTATTTCATCTGATTAAAATTTAAAAGCCTTATTATCCTTACTAATATTATAAATCGGAAAGTGAGTTTGTTTGTTTGTTTGTTCCGCTTTCACTCCGTAATTACTGAACCGATTGCTTTGAAATTTTGCAGACGTAAAGTTAGAAGTCCGGATTAAATAATAGGGTACTTTTTATCCCGGAAAAAAATTGATATTCCCGAGAGAAAACAAAAATATAGTTTGCTTGATGGATGGATTGGAGATGGCGCTGTGTGTCGTTTAAAACAAGATAAAATATTGCAAACGAATATAAACATGTAAATTTAGAAGCTAAATGATACGATAATGAATCCCCGAAAATGAGGAATTCCCGAGGGATGACGTACAATTTGTTTTATCGTCTAAACTGTTTTTTTACATCTACTTATATATTGCAAACGAATATGAACATGTAAATTTAGAAGCTAAATGATACGATAATGAATCGTCGAAAATGAGGAATTTCCGAGGGATCACGTACTATTTGTTTCATCGTCTAATTTTTTTTTTTTTTTACATCTACTTATCCTGAAATAACTATAAGTCAACGAATTACTAATTGGTATAAGTATTAATTACGTTATTTAGTTCTTGAGGTATGCGATAGATGACACTGGGTGTTTTTAAAACGTGGTAACGATGTGCAGTAGCTGTATAATAGTTTAGTGCTTTTTTTCTAGGTAGATATCTAAAGTAGTTATTGTTTTTTCGATAGGTAATTACGTCGCTTTGTTCGTCGCTTAGATTGTTATGGTTTAGTTTGGGATTTTAGTTTAGTTTAGGCTTATAGTTTACTCATATTTTCATAATGCCTCACAAACGTAAATCTAATTTGTCGAGCACCTCATCTAAAGCTCGGGCAATGAAAATTGCCCGATCTCAAGAATCGTCTCTCCATGCTGAATTAAGAAGGCGCGAACAAGCAGAGCGTCAGGCTGTTTCGAGAGCTGCTGAGCTACCATCTCAGCGCCAGCAAAGACTTGAGAAGCAAGCCGCTCGCCAAGCTTCTTTGAGGGCTTCTGAGAATGATATTCGTACTCAAGTCCGTTTATCGCAACAGGCTCAACGTCAACATGGTCAGCTCTATGTAGCGTGTTCCCGGGTTTCCAGTGCCCAAAATCTGCATGTTTTTGCTCCACAAGGGAAAACATATAATATAGTGTACCATTCAGTTTTGGTTTAACAAGTAATCGTATCCAGCGTTACATGGTGCTGCTTACATTTTTCCGTGGAAATGAGAAGTTTTCTTATAGTTGTGCTATATACCGTAATATAACCGTATTCCACGCGGGCGAAGCCGCGGGAGGAAAGCTAGTTCGTCAATAAAAAAAGTCATAATTATTTACTTGGAATGTATTTTATTTTAATGAGGCTGCTCAAATAGTAGAATCTTTGTTTTGCTTTTTTTAAAAATAAATAAATAGATATATTACTTGTTTGCAGGCTGTTTTGCTCTTCATGTTTGGAAATATATAATGAGTAATAAAATGCCGAAGAACTGAATAAGGAAATCTATTGGGTTGGGGAAAAAGTAAATTTGTTTTTTCCCAAAAGATAGCTTTAAAGTCGCATATCTCGAGTAATACTCTCTCCATTAAGTCATACTATACAGCGTTTGAAAGGTAACAGTCTCTAGAAAATTCTAGATATAAAGGTAGCGTCATCTGTTTAACCAGTCAAAAGTTATTGCCTTTTTAAAATAGAGATTTCAGAAGATCATTTTCGTCACATTTTAGTTTTTTACTTCCAAAAAGGGAAAAATTGGCGCAGGCTCATCGAAACTTGTGTGGCATTTATGATGATCAATGCTTAAGTAATCGCCAAAGTCAGAATCGGTTTGCTCGTTTTCCTTCCGAAAATTTTTATATTAAAGATGAACCATTCCCTGTCCGGCCAATCCTTGAACAATTCGATGAAATTTTAAAAACAATCCAAGTAGACTGACATATTTCTTCTCACAACATTGCTACGGAACTAAACATCAACCATAAACCACTTTTGAACCATTTACATGAAATTGGATACCAAAAGAAACTCGATACTTGGGTTGCCCATAAACTTACAGTAAAAAATTTAATGGAGAGAGTTTTCATTTGTGAATTGCTACTGAAACGGTATGAAATCGAGCCATTTTTGAAACAAATCATTACGGGTGATGAAAAGGGAATCGCGTATAACAACAATGTGCTATAAAGATCGTGATCGAAGCTTCACAAACGGTGGCAAAGCCCAGATTGATGCCTACGAAAGTGATTCTGAGTTTTTGGTGGGATTGGAAAGGAATTTTCCATCATGAGTTGTTCAAACCTGGCCAAACCATCAATTGAACTATCTTCTGTAAACAGCTAATGCGATTGAAGCAGGCAATTGAAAAACCCGGTCAAAATTGATCGAAAGGAAATTCGCTGTCTTCCATCACGACAACGCTAAACCACACGCATCTTTAGTCACTCGTCAAAAACTGAAATAGCTTTGCTGGGAAGTTTTGATGAACCCACCGTATAGTCCGGACCTTGTTCCGCCCTATGCGGTACACTCTTGAAGGTGTTAAACTGACTTCAAAAAAGGCTTGTGAAAATCACCTTGTTCAGTTTTTTGCCCAGAACTCTCAGAAATTCTACAGTGACGGAATTATTGTTTTACCAGAAAAATGGCAGAAGGTCATCGAACAAAATACTACATAAATTTTGATTAGATTTTTTGATTTATATAAATAAATTCACTTTGAAAAACACAAAAAAAGCGAACTTACTTTTTCCCCAACCCAATATAAATTCATCGCTCCTTTTTTTCAATGACATAAAACTATTTATCTTTTATCTTTTTAAAGAGCTTATCTGATTTTGATAGTCCCTGTATAATAACTTGTTAAGTCTAATTGTTTTGCAATCCCAGAATATGAAAAAAATGAAGGAAATATTTAAAAAACTGAGCGAAATTGATAAAAAAAATCATTTTTTGTCAGTAAGGTAATTTTTGTCTTATAAAAGAAATTTTTCCAATGACACGTTAACATAAATGATAATCAATGTCAGTGTTGACCGAATTGCCGTACAAAATTAATAAGATTAAATAAAAGTAAAAATACAAATAAAAAAGAGGTAAAGTAAATATAATATTTTTTACGTGCTTAGTATTAAATGGAATTTTTATTTAGAATGTTTCTGAACTATAAACAAATGTGCTCATTAATGAAACTTGGGACCATTAGACTGCTTCTACCATACTATAAAAAATCAGCAGCATATTTTGATTCGTGTTTAAAATATTGCCTCATCTGATTAAAAATTAAAAAAAAAACTATTAATATACTCCTTTAATAAAGTTTCATAATTATTTATTTGGAACATGTTTTATTTTAATGAGATTACTTACATATTAATATCTTGCATTTTGTTGTCTTAAAAACTACAAAAAGTAAAAAACAGATATATAAATATTGACCAGTATACTTATAGAGTTAGGCTGTTTTGCTCTTTATATTTGAGAAAATAAGAAAAAGGAAGAAAAAAACAGAAGAATTGTACAATAAATCATTAAATTCATCTCTCTTATTGCTATGATTTAAGTTCTATCTTCTTACAGAATGGGTTTTTCTGATTTTATTACTACACTTAGAAAAAGAAAATATAATAAGAAAGAAAGAAAATATTTTATAATTACACTCTTCTATTTAACTAAACTGTGTCTTCATATGTAAAGATGGAATTTTGAAATCTATTTTTAAATCACTTCCTGATAAATTTGATTTAAAACAAACATAGGCACAGATGTTCTTACAATAATATAATATTTAATACTTTTCAGACTCAATTATAAAGTAATAACTTAATTGCAAGTTATTATTTCGTTAGCATACCATTAAGTGATAATTTTACAAATATTTTCTATGGTTACAATTGTATACGCATTAACACATCACTGGATTTAGTGATGTACCAAATCATACTCGTCAAAAATCGCCAACTGTTGTGAAGCTGCAACAACAAAATATTTGAAACACTATAAACTAAAAAATATAAATGAACAAAAATGAGTGTAATATATTTAAATATTTATAAACAAATATCATTTGTTCATAATTTATTTATATATCAATTTTTTTACCTGTAAATAAATATATTCTTATAAGAGAAACTTGAACTATTTAATCACATGACTGCATAATTGATAATTACATTCAATGTTGCCCAAATTGCGTTTTTTAACTAATAAAATTAAATAAAATATCAAATAAAAAATGGTAAGCTATACATTTCTTTTGTTGCATGCTTATATTAAAATAATAGAATCTTTCTGAATTGTAAATAAATAATTCAATAAATGTGTGCTCTTTATTGAAACTTGGAAACATTTGATTACTCTTAACGTCGCAAACTAAACTAGTCGTTGGGGGCCACCGTAATACTTACCCATAATGGGTATGTATATGAAAATAAAACGTGTGAAACTATTTATACAATGCATTGCAATTCATAAACAAAATTTAAATATTGTTAATATACATAGTAATGCTATATTAAAGAACTGCTGATGTACCAATTTCGACAAATTGTATAAAACGCCAAACTACTCAAGTAGTACCGAACTGCGTAAAAAAAAACATCCTCATAACTCCAAAAATTGTTATTCTATTAACTAACAATTAATTGCGTCGGATTAAGCGTCTCATTTCCAATTAAAATGTACCTCTGAATTGAAATTTGAATGAAATACAGGGTCATGAAAAATCGAAGAATGTGGAAAACAAGATTACAAATATCTCGGCAACTAATAATCCGATTGACTTCGTTCTATATGCAAAATATGCGTTATTTTATTGCCTTTTACGTCCATTCCTTAGAACAAAAAAATTCGAAAATTTTTATATACCTTTCATCAGAACGAATTTTTCGAGAGTCCGAAAAAAATAGTTCCGGATAATCGAGGTTGCTGATATTAAATAGGGTTCGTCCCATGCTTACATGCTAACTACATACAAAATTTCAAGTCTCTATCTCAATTAATCAATTACAAATATGAATGTAATCTGTAAGCGCAATCATCATTGTGAAATTTATTACAGTAAATTAGCCCGTTAAATATAAAGACTTTTTGTTTTGATATAATTAAAATAATAAAATAGATAAATAAATGTCAAAGTCGATTCTTATACTTTTTGCTCTTTATGTTTGAAAATATATAAAAAGGAAGAAAAAAAGAAGACTTAAGTAAGAAAATCATTAAATTCATCTCACTTTTGTTGTGATTTAAAATTCTTTCTCTTTACTCTTATATAAAGATCTTTTTTTCTGATTTTGATATATACTGTTTAATATACTGTTAAGTCTAACTGTTTTTCACTCCCATCATATAAAAAATAAAATGAAGGAAATATTTTTTAAAAATTGAGCAAAATTATGAAAAATTATTATTATTATTATTATTATTATTATTATTATTATTATTATTATTATTATTAATATTATTATTATTATTATTTTGTCTTAATAACGAAATTTCTTTTTTTGACACATTAACATAAATGATAATCAATGCAATGTTGATCAAAACACGGCTCTAAACTAATGAAAGTGAAATAAATTAAGTATAAAAAAAGAAGTAAGCTAAATATAATTATTTTTACATGTTTTTCATTACATGAAATACATATTTCGAATGTTTCTGAATTATTAAATACTTTTAAATAACTATGCACTCATTAATGAAACTCGGGACTATTTGATTGTTTTCAACTTCTCAAAAAGTAAAAAATAAAATAAAAATAAACATATTTATTAATAAAATAATAAATAAATAAATAAATAAACATTACTATCTTTCAATTTGTTTTTACAATATTGCTTCATCTCATTAAAGTTTCAAAAAATCCTAATATTCTCTAGTAAAGTTTCATAATTATTTAAACTCGGAATGTGTTTTATATGAGGTTACTTAAATATTAGGATTTTTTGCCTTTCTTTTTTCTTTTAATAGCTATATAAATTTCTATTATTATTTTTGTTGAGTTATGCTCTTTATGTTTCGAAACATACAAAAAGAAGGAAAAGGAAGAATTGATTTAGAAATTTTTTTTAATTCATTTCTTTTTTAAAAAATGATTTCAAATGCTTTGTCTCTGTTATTTTATAAAAAACTTATTTTATAAAAATCGTTATTTTATTGCGATGTTAAGGATTAAATTTAAATTCAGTTTATAGTCACATTTTACGATCCGACTGCCTTTTCATAAAATTGTTAATTACACGCAGACCTAGCTATTCCCAAATTTTGATTGTAACCAAAGAAATGTTATGTTAAACAGAGTTCTCACTGATCCTCATTAAAAAAAAAAAAAAAAAAAAAAAAAAAAAAAAAAAAAATTGATGATCTAGAGAACATGACCTAGACATTTTATGGGAATTATGCAGTTTAAGAAACTAAATCACATGATTTTACTTTCTATTCCAAACAAAATTTAAAGACCGGTTCAATACTGCATTGAAGAATTTTTATTTGATTTATTTTATTCCAGACTGTGTAAATTTAAATATATAGATATAACAACTACATAAAAAAAATACAGATATTTTTTAGTTTTTAAAGTAGTGACTCTTCTTAAGCCGATTTCATTAGCTGATGCACAAAATAAATTAAAACATATGTGTAATTTCTATTTTTAATGGTAAAACTATTTGTACTAATCAATTTCATTATATGATTCAGGTTGTAAGTATGGTTTTATATGTCCTGGTTTATTGATTTATAGATTTTTAAGTGACGATTAATCGGACAATTGTAGAAATTATGCATTAGGAATTTTTTTCTGATTTCTATCTTAGAAAGTAATCATAATTGTTGTGACTGTGTGGCATTGCCCTTGACAACGAGCCACGCTCCACAATATTCCATTTTACTTGTGATTGTTCCGATCTTGCTAATTCCATTTGATTATTTGTCAAGTTTAAGTTTATTATATTGAGTTGTTTTATATTCATTGTAAATGTTGAATTGTAGTATTATATAAAGGTTATATATAGATATATATTATTTTCACTTACTCGTCATAATTTTTAAGATTTTTTAATTTAACATGTAGAAATTCTAAAATACCTTTCTAAGTTTAAACCTTGCAATATCCATTCTTGTTAGTTCTTGCAGTTTTTTCCTTTCTTTCCCACCCCCGTCTTTTTATTCTAATGAAAGTGCACTAAGTTTTACAATGCCATTTGGTCATATGATTTGCAATTTATTTAAAACACATTTTTTTTCATTTAACCGTTGTTTTCCATTTGGTATAGTAATAAACATATTTAATATAAAAAATGAATCGAAATGCTTTAAATGTGGCATACAATAGGAGCAGGTGAAAATACCATTTTTTTCGTTCTTTTTATAAAAGAAAAACCATTTCGGATAATGATGAAAGCATTCATTTTTGTCTGCCATTAAAAAGCTTTCAGAACGGCTCGTTTTATAAGCAGAAAGCAAATTCAGTCACGAAATTTGGAAAAGGGATCTGGCGATTTATATCCATGTCCTACTCTTTCATCTTTAGCTGTAGATTATTTTCAAATATTACGACAAAAATAAATAAAAATAAAACAATTTTTTCAACAAGTACAATATTGCAAAGTTTTGAAATCTGCCGAAGTTTTCATTCAAAAATTGTAAATTTTTATCTAACTGTTTCAATATTTAATTTGTAATTATAGAATGCATGATTGACATAATAATAAATTTTATTAGAGTGATTTTTTTTTTATAAGTTAATATATAAAATTTTCTGTTGTGTAATTGTAAATTAATTATTTGTTTTAAAAACTGTCAAAATGACGTATAAATTTTCTAAATTCATTTCCAAGTTTGAAATTTTAACATCTAATGTATTTTAGTTTTCGCTTCATTTTCTTTGTTTTTATTCAAATCAAAGCTCCCAAGTTTTATTGCGCAAGGGAAGCACTTTGCTCTTACGATTTACAATTTATTTAATGCACAAAAAAAGTTTTACTTTAATCTTTGCTTTCCATTTCCTATAGTAATAAACATATTTAATCTAAAAAATGAATCGAAATGCTTGGAATGTAGCATACAAATAAGTAGAGGCAAAAAAGGAATGTTTTCTTTTTTTATTAAAGAAAAAAACATTTCGGGTAATGATGAACACATCCATTTTTGTGTGTCAGAATGGCTTGCTTTATATGCATATAACAACTTCAGTCACGGAAATAGGAAAAGAAATCTAAAGATTTATCTCAAAGTTCCCCGTTTTTTTCTTTAGCTGTATACTATTTTTATTATTATTACGAAAAAAATAGAGTTTTTTTTTAACAGGTACAATATACAGCATTGCAAAATCTACAAAGACGTTTGAATCAAACATAGAAATTCCTCACTTGAAAGTTTGAATAGCTTCATAATCATAGACACTCCGTGAGTAAAATATTTAACATTTTGAATTCCACGGGGACTGAAAATGAACTTTTCGTTCAGGTCGAGTAAATCACCGATGACTAACAGTGGAAAATACGATTTAAAACTTTAACAGCTATATTGTTTTAAATAATTATTAAGAAAGCATAATCCAGTATTAAATAAATTTCAAATAGATTTTAAATAGATTTTCCGTAATTTCTTAAAACAATATGTATATATATATTTATTTATTTATATTATATTTTAGACAGTTTGTCAACGGTGAGTGGCGCGGCCCAAACAAAAGTTTAGTGTCAGTTTTTTGATGACTGACATAGCACTCACCGTGGTAAACAAAAATTAATATTTGAAGTTTTTTAGTATGAATTTCAAAATTTTGACTTCTTGTTTGAAAACTTTTAAATCAACAAATAAAATATTCTAAAAAGCATTTTTAAATTTGAAAATTGTAATTTCCATGCATGTTCGTTTTCGCGCTATATTTTCTTTCTTTTACTTTCAATCAAAGTGCGCAAGTTTATTTGCTCATGCGAAGCACTTTGTTCTTACAATTTGCAATTTATTTAATGCCCAATAAAGTTTTTAATTTAATTTTTGCTTTCCATTTCGCATAGTAATAAACTTATTTAATCTAAAAAAAGAAACAAAATGCTTTAAATTCGGCATACAATAATTGCTTGTAATTTTTTTTTGTTTATTTTTATAAAAGAAAAACCATTTCGGGTAATGATGAACACATTCATTCTTGTATATCATTACTTCCAGAACCGTCTGCTTTATAAGCAGAAAACAACTTCAGCCACGAAAATTGGAAAAAAAATCGAACAATATGTATCCAAGTTCCAATTTTCTTCTTTAGCTGTACAATTTTTATTGTTATTACAAGAAAATCAGTTTTATTTAACAAGTACAATCTACAGTATTACGAAATCTGCAGTCGTCGTTTTCATTCAAACATACAGAGTTCTCACCTGAAGTTTTGAATAGTTATTTTCGCTTTTACATAATAATAGACTTTCGTAGGTAAAATATTTAGCACTTTGAATTCCACGGTGATGGAAAATGAATCTTCCGCCAAGGCCACGTCAATCACTTGTGACTGATATGGTACAAAACTATAGCAATTACATTGATTAAAAAATAATTAAGAAAGCATAATCCTGCAATAAATAAAAGTTAAGTAAAATTTAAATGAATTTTTTGTAATTTCTAAAAACAATGTAATATTTTTAGTTTTATATCATATTTTAGATAGTCAGTAAACGGTGAAATACTCTACCCAAACGGAAAGTTTAGAGTCAGTCTCAGATGACTGATGTGACACTCAACGTGTTTGAGATTTTACATATATTTGAAAATTTCTAGTATGAATTTGACTTATTTGACTTCTTGATTTAAAACTGTAAAATTAACAGATAAAACACTCTAAAATGCATTTTTAAGTTTGAAAATTGTAATTTTCATGCATGTTCGTTTTCGCGCTTTATTTTATTTCTTTAATTTCCAATCAAAGTGCACCAAATTTCATTGCTCTCATGTGAAGCACTATATTCTTACGATTTGCAATTTATTTAGTGCACAAGAAAGTTTTTACTTTAACCTTTGCTTTTCATTTCGTATAGTAATAAACATATTTAATCTAAAAAAAAAGAATCAAAATGCTTTGAATTTGGCATACAGTAAGTGCAGGTGAAAATGAAAAAAAAATTATAAAAGAAAAGCCATTTTAGGTAATGATTTTACACACATTCATTTTTTACGTCATTAAAGAGTTTTCATAACGGCCCATTTTATAAGTAGAAACAACTTCTATCACGAAAAATGAAAAAAGATCTAGCGATTAAACCTTTGTTCCAAATTTTCTTCTTTAACTGTACATATTTTTTTTCAAATATTATGACAAAAACCATATTATTAAAGACGTACAGTATCCAGAATTTCCAAATCTGGCGAAAAGTTTTTCAATAATGACATTTTTTCACCAGAAAATTTCAATATTAATTTTTTATATTACATAATGATCTATAAAAATACATGCATATATATAACCATTATATAAAACTAAAAATGAATTTCTACAACGAATATAAAATAACTCAATGCAAAAAAACTTAAACTGGACAAGAATATCAAATGGAATTCGAAATAGTGGAACAATTATAAATAAAACTGAGTTTGTGGTTTAGGTTCTTTTACACGGACAATGCCATTCAGTCACAAAAAATTACGATTAATTTATATATAATTGTATATATTCTTCAATTAATTAACCAAATAATACAATTTAAAATTTTCTGGTACGAATTTGGAATTTCTTTACAAAAGATCTATCTTACCAATTTGGTAACATGGAAAATATCTCTCCAGTAAATAAATAAATAAATAATGCTGTTTCCACCGCATATGAATTTTAAGTGAGGTTTTCACTTTCTCGATATATTAAATGTTAGACATTTACGCCGGTTGTTGGATAAAGAGATTTAAGATTTTACCGATAATTTTTTGATCGGCGGAATGATCAAGTAGTAAAAAAAACCTTATAACTCCGAAAATGATAAACCTATTAACTAACACTTTACTGCGTTTGATGATTTGTATCATTTAAATTAAAATATATATTTTGACTGAAATTTCAATGAGATGCATTGTCATGAAAAATCGAGAGTGCGGAAAATACGATTGCAAATATCTCAGTAACTAATTATTCGATCACAAGTTCAATCTTTTTGCAAAATTTACATTTTTTTTGTCTTTTATAACCACTCATTAAAGTAAAAAAATTGGAATTTTTTATATACATTTCATCAGAATGAATATTTCGAAAGTCCAAAAAAATATAGTTCCGGTTAATCGAGCTTCTAATATTCAAGTTATCTTTCCATTTTTACATACTAAGCACTCACCAAATTTCAAGTCTCTATCTCAGTTTTTTCGACAGATGCAGCGTTTACAGACTGATGGACGGACGGTATTTTTTTCTTCATCTTTAAAAAAATCAGATTTAATATATTTTTAAGAATTTGAGATCATTTACATAAAACCTCTTGGTGAAATTCTGGGCGTATTTCTTAATGTAAAGTAAACATAGTAATATTGAAAAATGCTGCATAGCAACATCACACAGCGGGCGTTTCGCACCAAAACCTAATCAGCACCAATTTATATCGAAATCTATCTGAATCTGAAGTTTGATTAAATTACATGATTTAGTTCTGTAAAAAAACGCCCACAAAATTTGTGTCATGTACATACTCGCGGACAAAGATTTTTTCTAAAAACAGTCAATTGAATCGATCATTTAAAAGACAACATATGACACAGAATCAGAACATTTAATAAATTTAAAAAAAATTATTATTGATACGTAAACGAATTTTTATGGATTTTTGGGGGGCTGGTTATAGAGTTTGGACTTCAATAATTGTAAATATCGAATAATTTTTATAATCACGGATGATAAAATTAAAAATAGCAAAAAAACTGTTATTAACTTACGCTATTTTAGCAAGAAACGAGGTTAGAGGGGTATTTAATTTGAACAAAACGACATATTAAACGCGTTTTTAATTAAAATCATTAAAGATAACATATGTACGTGAAATTTTTTATATTTTTATATAATTTTGTTGCTTAATCATATTATTCTTAATTGGATTATCTTCAACATTGGTTGTTGGCAATAACTAAACATGTTCCGATAAACTCGCATAATGCGCTTCCGGAATGCTATCCTAAACTACTAAATGACACTTTCGATCACAAGCTTTGTTGAATGTCGAAAAGGGCACAGAGAGTGAAAGTTTATTCATGAAGTAAAATAAATCTTTAACGATCCATCAATAAATTCCTTGGCTATAATAGTGCTTATTTTATGTAGCGAAATCTCTTGTATAAATGCTTTATCAGATATAAATATTTAATATGGTGCAATATTATTTAAAATATATTGCAACAATGTAGAACAAATCCTTCATGCACCCTTGCTTTTTAGGAAATTTAAGGAAATTCATCTTTTAAGGAAAAGATGAATTAAGGAAATGAATGAAGGAAAGATGATTCTTTTAAATTCATTCTTTTAAGGAAATTCATCTTAAAATATGAATTTCTTTATTTAAGATGTATTATACTAAAGAAATGAACCCATAATTGTAATAAAGAAAAAATTATTATGCATTGGTATGGGTAATAGTGGTAGCAGTTTTTGCAGAAAATGAAATGTTATAGCTGTAAAGTCATCTGGTATAGCATGCTAAAAACACGGAGGTCACTGACTTATGTCGCTTAAGTATTGAACGAAAATTTAAAGATATTGTTTGAAAAGGGAGGAATGTACTTACTTGTATGGTTATTATCTAGATCAAAGCTCTACCTGTATGGTAGCATTTGCAACAACAACAACAACAAAAAAAAAATCTTGACTTATGAGGTTTTTGAAATGACCCATTCAATCCTTTTTAAGACGTTCTAAAGCGTATAAATGCGTCGAAAACTGCAGATATTTTTTTCAAACGCAGTACATTATTACCGCACAAGGAAAAAACACTTTTGAAAATACAAAGTTAAAAAAACTCGTTTGAGAATTGGTGATTAGTCAATGTGGTTAACCGAAAATTTTAGAAAAAATTACTCTTAAAGCGTAATATTTGAAAACGAAACAATAATGTAAGACTTTTCTTATCAATATACTTAGAAAAATTACTGTTAAAATTGATTTTAGCGCCATAAAAATTCTTTTTCTCAAAAAAGGAACATTTCCCACATTTTTTTCAGTAGGAAAAAAAGGAATACAATAGAAATGAATATTTTGAATGGTTCATACATTAAATACAGATGGAAATGCGAAATAAGTTTTTTTCTTTTTATAAAAGAAATAAATAATTGTGAACACAATCATTTTTGATTGTCATTAAAGAGCTTTCAAAGCAGCGCGTTTGATAAGTAGAAAAAAACTTCAGTCACGAAAACGGAAAATGGGTTCAACGATTTATATCGCAGTTTATCTTTTTCTTCCCAGGTAAAAAAATCAGCAAAAAACCTTCAGAAAAAAATAAGATTTTACAGGGATTTTGAAGGTTTCTACAGGGATTTTGAAGGCAAATTAAAAGCGCAGGTTTATTTGAGGGAATTTACTGTTAATCAAAAGATTTTATGCAGGCATTTATCTGACCTCCAAATTACTAATCGGGCATTTTGAAGGTCACTTCAGGTATTTTGAAGGAAATTGAAAACTGAACAAAATGCACAGATTTTTAAAGGTTGTATAGAGGCTTTTATCAGCAAGTTAAGGGCTTTCAATTTACCTTTTGTGACTTAGCTGATTTTTGATAAGTATACTTCAGGTATTTTTAAGGAAAATATAGCCTTCAATTTACCTCCAGCGACTTAGCTAATTTTTGATAAGTGTACTTCAGGTATTTTGAAGAAAAATATAGCCTTCAATTTACCTTTAGTGACTTAATGACTTAGTGAATATTTACAATTTCTTAGTTCAAGCCTTTGTTTTGTTACGTGAGGACGTGTCCCAGAAATGCTCTTCAAAATACAAGAATAGGCGCGACCCACGGCCCGCGGGACAGGAACATTCTACTGATTTAGATGCGTTATTATCTCAGCTACATTTTGAGGTAAGTTGCATGTTTTTAGGACAATTATTAATTAAATTATAAGTAATTAATTATCACATCCCTTTGCCAGTTCACATCCCTTTGCCAGTCGGCGCTTACAGATACTAAGTTCCACATTTCTAAGTATTTAATTGCTTAAACTCTTAATTACAAATTCTCAAATCATGTAAAAATCATCTCCATAGACTAATTTTCAATCAAGATTAGTTTATAAAAATTTTCTCATAAAAATTCTCGCATTAATTAAAGTTTTATTATTATTTCTTCCAAATTATTCTAGAACCACGTGTTCGAATTCGAGCTAAATAACGCTAAGTTCAGCCTAATGGGGATAAGTATTAAGATATATATCCACAAGATAGCGTCCCGTTCACCCCTGCCGGCAGCAATTCAGACCCCGTAGCAACCATGTGGAATTTCTGAACTTTGAAAAAAAATCTCAAGATTAAAAAACGTCAAGACAATACACTGGCCTCAAATGTACCTAGTAATTATATATTGTAATTATATTTATATATTGTAATTATATGCATTTATATAAAAACTTTAACTATTTTCTCTATTTTTAATGCTTTAATTTCTAAACTTAGAATATTTTTCGACTTTTTTTTTTTTCATTTTTTCGCAAAAATTTTTTTTTCGAATTTTTAGATAAAAACTGGGAAATTGACTAATTATTACATAAAATTAACGATTTTAATTAATTTTCTTTATTTTTTTTTTTTATTTTTTTTTTTTAGTACGGCATTTTTGTTTTTACCGGTAGTCGGCATGATTACGCCGAAACCACCGTACTATCCATCAGCCGTAAAACACTAATTTCTAATTATCTCATTAATTAATTAATATTTATTCTTTTCCGCTGGGTTCCTATACCTACGACTTCTAAATTGGGGGGGGGGAGGAGGGGTTATTGTTTATTTTGAGTACAATTGAACAATGTGCAATTTAAATCTTTGTTTTCACACATATGCAGGGAAATTGCAGGTTTTTTACCTTCAAGAGACCTTAGTTCCAAATACCTGTAAAATACCTGAATATTGTTTTTTCAGGGAAAATGCGGGTTTTTTACCTTCAAAAAACCTTAGTTCCAAATACCGGTAATTTACCTGAACTTTTTTTTAAAAGGTTTTTTGCTGATTTTTTTACCTGGGTTCTTCATTTTATATTTTTTAAATATAATGACTAAAATAGTTTTATTCAACAAGTACAATAATCGATATGAAAAGGAATTATTTGTGAAGAATAGTTTTAAAGTTGGGATAATATAAGTAAAAATAAATACTTTTGATGAAAACTGTGTCCTAATGGTATAAAAAACCCTCAAAATATAATAATTATGTTGTTATTTTCGATTAAGACACGATAAGATGAAATAGTTTTAATTTATTTAAAGTAATAATAACGGAGAAAATGAATTCAATAGCGCATTTTACTATTTGATAACTCATTCAAAAAATTAAAATTGTTTTCTAAAGGCTTGATGTTTTATTTTCCCACAATAATGAGATTTTATTTTGTCAATTTGTTAGAAATATTCTGTAGATTTATTTTTCTACACTTGTATTTTATTTTAAAATAGCCGGAATAATTGGGTGTGTGAATTTAAAAAAAAATCCGCAGATAAAAATCCTTTAAAATCTAGGAGTGCAAAATAATAAAATTTGCACTCCATAAGCGTTTGTATTTCTTCTAAAACAAAAGAGTAGCGTTTAAAAAACTAATCATTGGGGACCACCGTAATACTTACCCATCATGGATATGTATAATATAAAATAAAATAATACATGTGTAGTGTAAACTATTTATAAAATGCATTGCAAATAAAACTTAAACGTATATTTAAATATTTTTAATATATTTAGTAATGCTCTATTATTGAATTGCGGACACGACTTGATTATCCAGACGAACCATTTTGATAAATTATTAATAGGCCAGTTAGGTCACATATTAAAAAATGATTAATGGGGTTACAAGTAGGCAATGCATTTCAATAGGAATGAAGATTGAAACAGTTAATATCTTGTTGAACAGTTAATAATGAACAAAGCCGCAAAGTTAGCAACACTTTGCCAAACTTAGGAATACTTTGCGTAATATTGGGAAATTTTTGCTCAAAATCGGCTTTCAAGATTACTTAATTAGATTACTTTCAAGATTACGAAATTAAAGAATGTCGAAAAATTCAATTTTGCATTCTATTGTTTTGAGGTAGGAGAGGATCATTGGATTAGATTGCATTTTCCGGAAAATTCAACTAGTATTTCATTGTGGGATTACGATGGCATATCATTGGGAATGAAGGTTTAAACAGCCAAGCATTTGAACAGGTGGCAATAAACTAAGTGACAAAATTAGCAACATTTCGCTAAATTGGACTTATTTGTTGAAATGTTGGCAACACTGGCGAGTTTTGGCAGAATTTTTTTAAAATTACATATTCAAAAGCACAGCCTGTATCCAAATGAAAGAATTTCGCCAGGATTACGGCTTTTTGCTACAATTTGTTGATATTTGGCGAAAATTTTTGAAATTTAGTATCTGAACTAACTTTTTAGAACTTTCCAGTAAGAACTGAGGTATATGTTTCAACGAAATATTGTCCATAGAACATTATTAATTTTACTGAGCATAGTTCAGTCTTCCCAGCTGTTTTTTTCTCTCATTTGGTGACTATGTTAAAAATACAAAAAGAAAACAATCAGAATAGAAAATAAATTTAAACGAAACATTATGACAATCCTTAGCAATTTTTGTTCTCTTTGATGTCCAGTAACAGCCTACAGAAAATGTCAGAAGACTATCTGAACACCCTGTATATAATAAATTTGAGAATTGATATTAAGATATTGATATAATTTTCGACTATCAAGTGATTTAAAATTATATTTATATTTATATTTTGAATTTATTGTATTTTTGTGACTATATTAAAAAAAAATCAGCCGACAAAAAATAATTAAAAATGAAATAGACTCATTTCTTTCCTTTCCTGAATGTAACAATTTCATTCTTAAGAAATGTGCTGTTTTAATATTTCTTAAACGACACTCCAGCATGATTACATTCAGAATTAATCGATGTTTTTTATAGAAAAAATGCAACTAAAAAGTAATTTTCTTTTTCATTTGAGCTTATTATATGAAAGCAATAATTTAGAATAATTGTGTTCATTTTTTACATTAAATATTTTCATTATCAGAAAAAAATGAAAGGAAATATTTTAAGGGGACATCTCCAGTGTATTAAAATAATTTGTTTATGAAACAACAATGTTTATATCGATATTCCAATATTCGATTTAGAAAATTACTTTTTTATTTTTTATATGTTAACAAGGAAAAGAAAAATGATTATATAAATGATTTTAAAAATGATCCATCTGACACGTTTACGTTTTTTTTAATCATTTTTTAAAAAGAATTATTTTTCAAGTGCTTATAAATTTTTAAATTTTGTTTTATTCTTAGTTTTAGGTAATACAATTTGCAGGGAAGTTTTTAACTTAATCTAAAAATTATTCTTAGCATTTTTATTCCAATATAAAAGTGATTACACTTCGAATATTTCTAATTTTATCAAAATTGTTTCTTTTAAGAAACTAACGGCTATTTAGATCAAAATTTGACATTAATTATATTATATTATGTATTTTTTTTTACATTTAATTAAAAATAATGATTTTCTATAAGCTATATCTAATAATTGTAAGTTTTCTGAAATATGTTGGCACAAACTTTTAAAGATTAAGGGATTTTACATTGTGTTACTATTATTAATGCTGTTGTTATTCCTATTCTGGCAATATATTTAAATACTTCTAATTTTATAAGCTTAATAATAAAGTGTTCTTCCCCAAATTGGAATTTTCTGATAGAGAAATCAAAAACTCTGTCTTTTTATTGCAGTCGGATGCAGGCGATAAATCGCCAAACATTGTACCCGTCTGGCATTTTTCAATATTTTATTAATTTCATTTAAGATATCCACTCAATCATTTTATTTAAAATACAAAATTTTCATTGAAACCTAAAACATTTAAAATCCAAGGCTTTCATTTATTTCTTTAAAAAATAGAGAAAGAAAATTATAAATAATACCATAAACTATGACATTTAATCTGAGCATCAATGTATAATTTAGACTTACCACAGGAAAAATGTATAAATGCCAATTTACGAGTTAAAAAATGTCATTTGCGAGATTTATGCCCGGCAATATAAAAGTACCAAGGAATTTTTGTTATCGTTGCAATTTTTATGCAGTTTTATTCAAATAAATATTTTTGATCTTTTAATCTTAAAAAAAATTGCTTATTTTAATAATCGTGATGAACAAAACTTGGAGATTTATTACATGTGCCAGGCTAACTTTAAACGTTAGTCATTCATATAAAAAGCTAAGTGGTCAGCTCGGAACTGTTGATGACAATCACACGACTTAAACTTTTTTGAGGCAATGCAATTTTCTAAAAATCCTATCGTTTAATCTCTCTGTTTATTGTAGACATACTTTTAACTTGCTTACTTTTACAATATAACGACAGTTTTCTAAAAATTCCTAGTTGAACATGTTGATGGGCCGTACCCGCGATTTTAACTAAAAAGTTTAATTCATTATTTATTTAAAAAATTAAAGAAACATATAAGCCTCTCTTTTTTCAGAAACATCTTCGTAATTTTCGGAAACCTTCAATTTTTCAACTGTTTAAATACAAAGTGTTATTCCTTTCACTGGGGACATTTTGTTGCCTGCAAAAACTTTTACTTCATTTTCGAACGCCAAATTCAATTACCCCTTTTAGGCATACATATTTATGGTACCGAATCCTCTTAGGCTCTTTCGTTTATTTATCCTATACGAATTTTAAATATCGCATAAATTAAAATTTTGCCATACCCGAGCAGGAAATATATATTTGAGGAGTGTTTGCGTATTATTGTATTAATATAAATTGTATTAATATTGTATTAATATAAATAGCGTATTATTGTATTAATATAAATACAATTTGAAGCTATTTGGTTTGAAAAATATGATTACTGTCCCTATGGATCTTTTCTAAAAGTAAAAAATATTGTCAAAAAAAGAAAAATAACAAATATCAAAATTCATATTTCATATGTAGAAATTTATATACATTAAAGTATTATACTATTAAAAATTGCAGAAATTTTAGCTATTGTAGCTAAAACAATGTTTTAGAAAAACTAGGCCAACCTTCTAGAGCTGCTCACCATTTCTTCACGCTATAAATACACAAAAATTATAACATAAAGTAATTATTTAGAAACTTCTATACCGACTTTCACGTACACGAAATGATTCAAAAGTACTTTAATATGTCATTTTAGTCACTACAATCGCAATATTTTTAAATGGAATAAGTTTTTGTTAAAGATATGTGAATTAAAAAAATAATAGTTTAATTACCTCAAAATTTATGTTGATTGCCAAAACATTAATAAACTTTTCACATTTTCTCCGTACTAAGTTATCTTTTGTTACTCTTTTTAAAAAAATATATAAAGCTGTTTGGCTGTGGAATGTAATTTAAAGATTTTTTACTTAGAGCTACTAACAATTAAATGCGGAAGGACAAGTTTGAAAATTTTCAATGTCTTGTTTTGTTTTAACTTTATATTTTTGTCTTAATGCCTTAGTGATATTTGATGATCTCCTTTAATGCTCCTTAAGCTTGAGCAAAAAGTAAAAGAAGGCGTCGGTGAACAGTTGAACAAATAATTCTTCACTTGGAATTAAAGTATAAAAGAAACCTGCTTTTAGTACTGAAACTGTGATGTGAATGATTTTTTAGGCATTATGTATCCACTATCATTTTTTAAACTTATTTTTTATAACATGCATACGTGAAATTTTTCTATGTAATTTGGAACATTTGTTTCACGTGCTTGATTTTTCATACTGTATTAATACTTCAAGTATGGCGATGAATGCAGCGCAAACATGTTTCTTCTACATCAGGATGTGGAACAAGTATTTCCAATGTTAAATTCCCCTTTTTCACTCAGTATTATTTGGCTTAATTTATTTTAGAATGAACATATTAAATAAAACAGGGGGGGGGGTAATGTTTTTACAGAGTAAACGTAATCTGTAACTCTTGTCATATATTATTAATTGCACCCACATACTTACATATATAATGTATTAAATTTCACACTATAAGATATTAAAGACATTTTCTTTGGTATAACAACACATTTTAAAAAATATCTAAACAAACTTTCTTATTACTCATAATTTCTTCTTACCGTTAATAGGAAAAATAATCATGAAAAAATGTAATTCATAAAGTATTGTACGGATTTTAGATGCACAAAAGGATTAAAAACATAGTCGAGTACATATATAATAATTACTAAAATTGAGAATTTTTTTAAAGAAACAAGATTTGTTTGACCTGAACAAATGTAATAAAAAAATAGCAATAATAGTGATTAAATAATAAGCAAATAAAATAAATGAAATAATTATAAAAAATAAATAAAACAATAATAAAATAAAATAAAAAAAGGAACAATTAAAATAAAATAAAAAACTAGGATTAAGTGTTAAAATAGCATTCAGTTAAATATAATAAAAACTTTCGAGCTTTAAGTTACAATAAAAGGTATTAAAAATGCTCACACTGGACCGTTTTCAATTGTTGAAAATTAGAGTCTCAAAGTTTTTAATAAAAGCAAAAAACATAAATTTAAAAAAATGATATTCGAAAATTCATTTTGATTACTAAAGCATATAAAGAAATAAATAAATCGATAAATAAATTTAGATAAATAAATAAAAAATAAAGTAATATAAAATAAAAAAAATAAACAAAAAATAAAATAATAATGTAAGATAAAATAAAGCAAAACCAACAAATAAAAAATAAATAAATAAAATAAACGTAGATTTAAGAGGAAATCGTGTTTTGAAACTTTTTTTTCTAAAAAGGAAATTCAAAATATTTTTCTGCGAAATGTAATTTACAGCTTTTTTCTTGCAACTACTGACAAATAAAGGCAGAATAACAAGTTTGAAAATGTTCAGTATCTTGTTTTATTTTAAGTTTATTGTTTTTGTCGCAACGCCTTAGTGACACTTGTTTATCTCTTCTAATGCTCTTTAAGCCTGAGCTGAAATTAAAAGAAAGCTTCGGTGGACAGTTGAACAAATGGCAGCTGACGTACAGAAGAAAAGTATAAAAGAAATCTGTTTTTAGTGCTGAAACTATGATGGTGATGTTTATTTAGTTTTTTATCTAGTCACGATTTTTATTTAACTCGTTTTTTCTTTATAATGAAAAAGAGAAACTAAATGCATTCATACTTTTTTATTTTTTGATGAATGAACATAAAACAACTTATAAGCAATGTAAATTTTCGATATGGGTGAAAACATTCCGGGCCAGGATTCAAACCAGGGATGTAATGGCAGAAGCTGCTAATGCTCTTCCAACTGAGCCATCCCGGACACGAACATTGGAGGACTATTTCACCCAAATAACAACAACGATCAAACGACAACGCTTGTAATTAATTTACAAATTGAAAAATCGTGTCATAAATTAAACTAGTATTAAAAAAAACTTGTTGATTTTTCTTAACGCATTTGAACATGTATTTCACAAGGTTGATCTTCCATAATGCTCGCTGCTATTTTTAATTGAATTTTTAAAAAAGTTTTATAATAAAATAGTAAAACAAAATTAGGGAAAAGTAGCTTTAAAGGTGTTTTTAAATATAAAATATGTTACTTTTAATTAATAAGTACGCTATAAAAAAGACGATTTTTTTTTAATTTACAAAAACTTAATATAATCGTTTGCGAAAGTGTGCTAATTATTTCTGGGTTACCCAAGATTCCAAAAAGTATTTTTATCTTTAGATAATACAGATATTTTGGTTATTTAAAGATGAACTAATGAAAACAGAGGTTTTTTTTTTTTTTTTTTTTTTTTTTTACTTCCTCTAACTTCCGGAATCATTTTGGTAGTCGTTGTTATAGTGCTTATTATGTTAGTGCTTAAATATTCTCAGCTGCGTAATTGAATTTATACTAGTAAAAAGGAGCAAAATTATATAACCATTAAGTATGTTATTTTTTATATTTTTCTGTAAACCGCATTTATTGAACATGAAAAAAGTTTACTTCAGAATTAATAGAATTCCATAAAACAATATTCCACGTTTAAAAATAACTAATTATATGCTAGTGTATGTATGCTAATTAATACATTCCCTATTATTAAAATACTCAAAAATTAATAATTTTGCTTATTAAATATTCAATTAATGTGCCATAAAATAAACTTATACTCGGAGGACGTTTCCGAAAATTAGTCCCAACAAGAGAAACTTTGTTTTTATAAATGAATCTTTAAATATAGAAAGTACATTAGTTTCTTGGATTTCTAAAGGTAAACAGAAAATAATCGGTAAACATTTTTTTAAATGTTGAAATGCAATTTACAAAGTTGCCCGTCCACAGGTCATTGGAACGTCAGTCACTAGCATCTAGTTTATATTCTACTCACACCAATCTTTTTAAAAACACTTTTTGTGGCATTTTTCTTTTAAAAATGCTGTCAAAGTGCGAATAAAAGATTTTATCTTCACAAAGTGGTGCTGGTTAAATTAGAAAATAGCACAAATATAGAAAAAGATGTTGTTGAGACAATTTTTGACTGGGAAAAACAAATTCTTTGCATTTAATTAAGATTTTGTGATGCACCCTCCTTTCTTTTTGGATATTGCTCTATCTGATTACTGTTTGCTTTCTTCTGTTGAAAATTCTCTTCACCTAATAAAATTAATTGTTTCAATGGCATAAAAAATCACCTCGATCGTATTTTGGAACCAAATCAAAATATTTTTGGAAAGAAGGCATTTTAAAACTCCTGGAAATGTAAAGAAGGTTCACAGAACAGAATAGCACAAATATTTTTATATAAAACCTCGCCGTTTACAAAATTTACTTGAATTTAATTTTAGTCAAACAAAACGGAAACTGATTTCGGGACAACCGTTATTAATTGTAAACAAAAATCGATAAAAAATTGCTTTAAGCGTGGCTTCAACTCTTGAATTTGTTACTTTCGCCACTAGAGTAGGGGCATTTCTGCAACTGCATATTTCGAAATGATTCTTGGATATTTTCAACATTATTTTAAGTTACTTTAAAATGCATGGTGCACTGAAAAAAAAAAAAAAAAAAAAAAAAAAGCGTTGATGAAAGTTAAATTGTGCGTGCTCTCAGGATCGATTATACAATGATACGTCCACTGGCGTGCTGATAGAATAAAGCCAGGAACATTTCGAATTAGAAATGGGCTATCGATTGAAATACGAAAGCATCTGTAGTTTTTTCAGAAGGTTTTTACCGCTCAAGAAAGATTGCGAAAGTATGCACAGAAAGGGAGGGAGAGAAATAAGTTTTGAACATTATAGCTAAGAAACAAAATTACAAATGTAATTTCCAAAAATACCAAATTGCAAGCCATGCATTTTTTTTTTTTTACATGTTATTATTATTATTATTATTATTATTATTATCATTACTTTAAATTTCTTATAAAGTCTATGAAAATAGGTAAAGAGAGAGAGAGAACTTCTAAACAATGAGATAAACAATAAAAATTACAAACGAGTTTTACCGAAACATTCGATAACAAGCTATGTATTACTTATTTGTTTCTTTATTACTATTGTTATTGTTATTATTTTAAATTTCTGAAACAGTTTTCTAAAATGTGTATTTTGTGCAAAAATCTATATTATAAAGACCAAACGTATCTGTGCGTAACGCATACGTCATTTTGCGCATGGCAACACTTTCAAATTTGATATGGAATTTAAGTTTTGCATTTTTTTCCTTTGCAAATTTTTAGACTTCTAAAAACAGCACATTTTCAATTTTTATGCCATCGTATAGGAAAAAAAAATTACTTTTTAATGCAATTTTTTTGAAAGCTGTATCTTTATTTGTTTTTGAGTTATTAATTTTTTCGTAGTTTTTTATACCGTTTTTGAATTGTGGCATCAGACATACTCCATTTTTATTAAAATGAAAATGAAAAATGCTGAAAAAAGCAAATTAGCGTACTTTTTTGTTGCCATTTTTTAAGTGAAAAAAATCGTTTTAATTCGTTTTTATTTATTACTTAAAGGATTTTTTGTTTATTAAAAACTTTTTTTAAACTCGATACAACACTTGCTTTTTACACTCTGACGTCACAGGAATATACCATATATCGTAATTTTTGCATGCAGGTTATTTCAGAAATTTTCATTTACACTTAAAAGAATATAAGTAATTTAGTATCTGTTTATAGTTAATAGCAATTGAGATTTCAAGTTTTGAATTAAAATGAGTTTGAAAAGGATGAAATTAAAATACCATTTTTTTTAAACGTGAATACGTATGAGAGGTACATATGTAAATTTTGAAATGGTAAAATAATGTCGGATTTAGATTTCATGGGCAAAAAATTCTATGGTTCAGTCAAAGTGGAGTACATTTTGCTATTTTACATTTTGGAATACTAGCATAATAACCTAAATTGACAACTTAATAATAATACAAGATCTTTATTATATTTTATTGTTTACATACCGATTAAGTTTAATTTTAATAATTTCTACAACTGAGTTTCATAGAAATAGTATTTTGTTTAATAAAGGTAAAATATCCTTTGTTTAAGAGTTAGACTTACGAACATAAGGTGTATTTTTTATTGTGACTAATTAAGTAGATTTATTATAAATCAATGATACAGTTTCTTCTTAAACATTTTCTTTCGTCGAAATTCAACGGGTTCTGCCTTGTAAACTTAAAAACTGAAAATAATACCAGAATGTGAGTACAAATATTTCGTTACACGAAAAAGAAACAAAAATAAATGTTTTAAAATTTTCTTTATTATATAGTATATTTATATTATTAATGGCGAGTATACACAAACATGCACAAAAAATATTTTGGAATTTAAAAAGTGTCTTTAAAATCTGACAGCTATGAAAAAGTTGAACGTAAATATTTAAATTTATATATATTTCAATATTTTTATATTGAAACTTTAAAATCTGTAGAAAATAGCATTTTTAAACAAATATTTTTAAATTAACATTTTACAGTATTCCCCTTCCTATCACATTAAAAAAATTCACTAGCCTATTTTAAAAATTTTGGTTAAAAAGACTTACAGTCTTTTAAATTTACTTTTTGAGAGTTGAAAAAAAAAGATAAAATGTCGATATCATGAAAAATTCCAAAGTGAACTTGCCTTTTTTAAACTCAAAGTTCTATCAAAAGAAAAAGTAAAAAGTATTTAATCCTCCAAAGAAATAATACGAAAGAGACAGAGAAAAAACTCTAAATATTTTTTGGGAATTCTTGTCTGAAACATGGAAAGTTTTATGATTTTTTTTTTGCTAAAATATTTTACTTTTTCTCTCAAACAATATGTGATACAAGTGCATTATTTTTTATAATAATATTCTTTTTTAAATAGTTTATAAATTTGCAGATCCCTAATTCGTTAACCCTATATTTCTTTAACGAATTCTTTAACCACTCTATCATCGTTAGCGGTATACAGAATTAGGAATACTTAATTCTAGTAGTATTATTCCAAAAATATACTTATTTATTTATTTTAAAATTTTGTGTAAATATGTTTGGATAATTTATCTTCAAACACAAAAATGAAGTAAAATCATATTTAAAAATTACACTATTTTTTAAATATTTTAATGGTTTAAAAATAAAAAAAAAATAAAAGAAAAATTGATATGAATCTATATGATAAAAAAGTTTTTTTAAAAACTGAAACCGTAAAAAAATGCTTTGAAGTATCATAAAAGCATATCGAAATCCTTTAAATTCAACCCGATATTTTTACATAAAGCCGAAAGTATTTGAAAATTTTTTGTCCAATGCTGAAAATAGTATGAACTTTCGATGATATGCAGTGAAAGGGAGAAAGAAATTCAAAATGGATGCATCTTTTTCACGCACAGAGTTGCATCAAAATTTAGCGGCAAAAATTTTATCCAGAAACTTAAAAAAAATCTGTGAATATTTCTTATGACTTTCCAAATTTTTCTATCTATTACTGAATATGTGAAAAGCTTGTATATAACCTCATAGCTCAGACAAACCCTTTATAGATTAAGTAAAATTTATTTTATTTTATTTTATTTTATTTATTTATTTACTTGCGAATTTTAAAGCATTATGTTTTACAAACTATTGTTTTACAATAGACACTTTTTTAAATGTTACAACTTCAGAAATTAACGAAAAGTTTAGGAAACCTCAGATCAAAGGGTTTTATGGGTTTCTGATTTATAATATTTATTTTAATGTAATTTCTGATATGAGTGTTTATAACTTTGGAGATTATATTTTTAACTTTTTAATAATTTTAACCAATTAATATTTTTTTATTAATTAATAGCTAAATATAATTTTTATATTATTTTTCGATTCAAATAAATATTACGCCTAATATCAGAAAATTTGAAAGGGAAATATATAATATGTATAGTTTAGCCATGCGAAAATTGGGGTTAAAATTTGATTAGAATAATTAAAGAAATTGATTAACTATACCTAATACCTTCCTTATCATTTATGAAATTCTTTTTTTTAGAAAACAATTATTTTGAATAAATAATAATGTAAAAATAAATTAAGTAAACAAATAAATAAATAAATAAATAAATAAAATGCTTTTTTTAAGCATTTATTCTTTATTTTGAAAATCAAGCCTAATTTTTGTATTGCAATTCATATGTTTTTCCTAAGTTTTCATTATTATTGTAAAGTTTTCTATATAATTGTTTTACATTGGTTAGGGCTCAGAACTCGATTATGAAAATTAACTACTTTTTTTAAGCAAGCAAGTGAATTTATTAAAATGTACATTATTTGCCCATGTTTTTATACATTAAGCTAGGACAACCTGAAAGGAAAAGAAGAATAAATTAAACTTTCTTTTTAAGTTTTATAAACTGATAACTCAACATCTAATCATTTATTAATTATTATTGGATTATTAATTCATAATGGCGTAATTGTTTTTAACACTCTTCCTTTTCATTTACAATCTAGTTTTACCTGTTTCCTTGTTTAAAATATCACATTTTGAAAGTGAAGATTTGAGGATCGTTTATTGAAATATAATAAACCGACTCATAGGAGTTACAGAGAATATTATGTGATTGATCACTTGATGGGGGGCTTACGAAATAATGCAAAAAAACTAATGTATTAAATTGCAATTAATTGAAATATAATTTTTTGTTGTTTTGCGTTTCACCAAGAGGATTAAAAATTGATAACAAAATTTACAAAACCGGGTGAAATTTAATAAAACTGTTTAACAATTAATATAAACCTTAAAAATGTTTAAGAATTACTTACAATTTCGGAAAACATTCATTTTTTCTAAAATTACTGCAAATAAACAAACAGAATCTTTACAAATAAGGATAATTCCGAGATTTACAGAAATGTCTCCGAAATGTAGCTTTGATGTCTGCAAAGTTTGAAAACATTGCAAGAGTTTTTTTAAAAGCAGTAAGCACAGCAAAAAAAAAAAAAAAAAAAAAAAAAATCAGTTCTGTTTTTACGGTTACATTAAATGGTATTTGAAAATAACAACACGCGTTTCAAAACATTTCAAACTCGTAATACATATTTTGTAATGTATTTCTTTGTACTCTGAAAAAAATAATAGGCAATTTTTAACAATTTTCGCTCAGAAACCCAGAGAGCTTTAAAGATTTTTTTTCCAAGGTTGAAAATAATTCGCAGTGTCGATATTATGCAGGGCAAGAGAGAAAAAAAAAATAAAGCGGATATATCTTTTTTAGAAGCGGAGTTGCATGAAAAGCAAGCGACAAAAATTTCATCTTTCAAAAAAGAGAAATTCTATAAATACTTTTTGTAGGTTTTAATCTTTTTTTCCCATCTGTTACTGAATATGTGAAGTTCAAGCAGTTTCATAATTCAAAAATCTTTTTTCAGAGCTATAGAAGTTGAGAGAATTTAGATGGTATGTTTTTTTAAAAATATTTCAAATGAATATTGTTTATTTCGATATGTTATTTAATATCACAGTTTATATTTTCATGTTTATAATAATGTAAATGTTTTTAGATATTTATTTCGACAGATTATTTGATACCAGGTTTTATACATATGATTTCATAGTTTCAATGTTTATAATTCAGAGTTCTTGTTTCAAGGTTTATAATTTGTTAAATTAAATCTCATATATTTATAATTTAGGGATGAGCACTGCTTGATTAATTTTTTTTATAAATTAAGAATTACTTTACTAATTTTAGATTTGAATCGTTTACAGCAGAGAATTTTAGAGTGTTTTTGCAGAAAGCTTCAGGTCACATTTTGCCGTCGATTTTTCCTGGTGCAAAAAAGCAGCATACAGTTTTAATCAATTATTCAATTATTCTTTTCAATGGAATTATAAAGCGGGGAACTGAAAAAACTCAGACAGTTTTGGGAAACCAGTCCATTTTAGTTAAGTACATCTTTATAACTTGCACTTTACTGAAATTAGTCAGATTTCTTACGAAGTATGAAATATTTGGTAAGACTGAAAATTAACTGTCATTAGTGATTATGTAAATCTTGATAACGCATTTTTTTACACTACGTGCTTGAAAAAAACTTAGAACGTCATTTAATTTTACGACGACAGTAGAGAAACATTTAAGAAATTTCACTATTATGTTTGTAGAAGGAGATATCATAGCTTACAGGACGATAAGTGTATAGGTGGGAGGACAGGCCGCGTATTAAGTATGAGAGATATTTGAATATTTTCATCCAAACTTTGTGATATTTCTAAATAATCTATATGGTGTTTTTTGTGGAAAACCTGAAAAAAAGCTCTCTCCTGTAATTACTAGAAGATTCTTGAGTTACACAGCACGCGAAAAAAACATTTTTAATGTGCATTCGTATTTTATAATTACGTAGCGCATATAGATGTCGTCCGGTACGTTCGTTTGCATGCCCGCCTGTCTTGATATAGCAGCGCAAAAACTACCCAACTGACTTGTTTGAAATTTAATATATAGAAAACTTGCTGAATTTCGTCGTGTCATTTCAAATTTTATGAAAATCGAGTTAAAACTTTAAAAATATATTAATGTAACTTAAAAAAGATATTAATAAAACTTTTCTTCAATCTATTAAATTCTATCATACGCAATTAATTCGAAGATACTACATGACAAGTAATGATTCTAGGTTGCCATGGTGGTTCTTATATTAAAACCTTATAATCCTCATAATTACATATGAATTAATCATATGTAAATATTTTAATGATATTTCATGATAAGTCGTTGTCATGGTGATGAAGTCCTATTTAAGATGAAATCCTATTACTTACATGTTACTAAATTTAATACATAGAATCGTAATAAATTTTGTATTCATCCATTTTTGGATAAGAATGCGTAAGCTATCGCAACAATTTTCGAGTACTTACAAATCTAGTTCTAGTACGAACGCAACTCTACTGCCACGTTTGATGTAGAGTTTCCAACTTGTTTTAATTATTAGATTTTTTTACATTTAATATACGTAAATTATATTGCATCAAAAAGAATTTTATGCGTAAAATATCAATTATGCATTACAATAGTTTTGAAATTCATTAAAATGATTTTATTAGCCACACACACATTTCCTACTAGACACGTGCTAGAAGTTAGTTGCCGTTTAAATCACCAATGATTTCACTTCATACAGCTGACATTTTGATTTGGATTATTTCTCTTTTGTATGCGTATGATTTATGTTTTTTATTTATTGTTTGAAAAAGTATTATTTTATCTATGGAATATTAGCCGGAAGCGAATGCTGAACAACTCGTGATGTTTTTTAAGTGCAAACAGATTAATATTTTAGAATCAAATTTTGGACGATAGAAATGTGTAAAACTAAGTGATAACGAGTTCTATGATTGGAAAAAAAAAATATGAATCCGAAATTTAATCGGTGTTCATTTTTCTCTTTACCTTTTAAGAAGGCTATTGAATAAGAATAGAATGAAACCGAATTTCGGTAATCTTCTTACTTTCATCAAAAAACAAAAACGAAGGCGCTCAAAAAACTGTTAGAGAAATTAATATATACATAAATATGCATAATTATTAATCAATTATACGCGAATTTCATGTTTGCTCTTTGTGTTTCTCACAAAAACTTTCAGTTTTAATTTTAAATGAAGTTAATTAATTTATCCACGAAATGAAATAATTTTTTTACACACCTCGATTTATATTTTATATGGATTTTTTTAAGTGATCCTATGTTATGCTAGAACTTTCTCAAAGTGGATTCGAAACAATTATACGATTTCAAAATAAAAAATCCTTGTCGGCTGAGGTAGGCTGAGGTAAAATAAATTTAATCAGATTTGATATCGTAAAAATTGACGGAGTTGTGGATTTTTCTCTTTTTTCATCGCCCTTTTTCTTTTTGTTTTTAATTTTTTTCATGAGTAAAAGTTGATCCTATCAAAAACTTGTAAATACAAAAGTTTTAGATAATTTTAAAAACATTTACAAAAAATTTAGTTGGACTTGATATCTTGAAAATTGACGAAGTTATGAATTTTTTCTCTCAAAACCCCTGTTTTTTTCGCCCCTTGAGCCCACTTTTAAATTTATCAAAAATCTGTCCTGCATAAACTTTTGGCCCATTTTTAAGAAGTAATATAAACTTTAAACCGATTCGATATCTACTTTAATAAAGAAGTTATGGCGTTTTTTCGGTTTCCACAAAACGCCCCCTGATTCGATATCTATTTTCATTAAGAAGTTGTGGGCTTTTTTCTGTTTTCTTTTCTGTTTTCACAAAAACGCCCCCTATTCCGACCCCCTTGGTCCGATTTTGCCCATTAACGAACTTAGCCGAGATTTTATCCCCTTTGATTTTATGTACCAGTTTGGTGGATATTGGTGAAGAATTATAGAAGTTACCGTGTCCATAAAAAAGTGATATATATATATATATATATATATATATATATATATATATATATATATATATATATATATATATATATATATATATATATATATATATAGATATAGATATATAAACTGGTGCGATTGCAATAGGTAGTATTTCATACAAAATCTACCTAAAAGTTCGGCTACTGTTAAATCCACAGCTTTTAACGAAGACGTGAAACAAGTTTTCAAAGTTTAGCTATATATGCATTTTTAGTTAATAATTTGCACCCACGTCTTAAGTCAACCATGACTGTTAATTATAAACAGCGAAATTCATAGCAATACATATAGAGTGTCATATATGAGGTGATATAGCTCATATTAATGAAGTATTTTGAAAATTTCCAAATTCAGAAATGAGAAATTTGGAATAGAGACGGATTCAGTCACCCGGCCCGTTCACCCAGTTCGGTCAACCAGTTTCGTCCCTGTAGAATTTCCGGCAGTATTTTCCTAAAAAACTTTAACGAAATTCTGATTTTAAGGAAAAAAAATAAGAAAAACGAAACCAAATTTTCCGTCAATTCCTACTAAAAAACGTACGCGTAAATGCGAGAACATAGTCAATTTCATACATCATTTTTCACCACCTTTTTTTTTTTCTTTTTAACGCAGTTCACCCATTTCACTATTTATTTTAGTAAACGACCGTATCCTTCTGCACAACATTCTTTTATGATCTTTTTTTTTTTTTTTTTTTTTTTTTTTTTGAGAGAGAGGATTTTTTGTGGTTGGGGTAAATTGGGGATTTTTCTGTTTGCTTTCGATGAAAAATGACGTTTTTGATGAATGATAGTTTTTTGCGCAACGTGTTCTTGCAAAATGCATTAAGAGTTTTCTCGACACACTTCTTTTTTTTCTTATTTATTTAGAAGTTGATGGAAAGGTTCTGAAACAGCTCTTAAAAGCACGTGTTTGTGGGATACACAACTACAATCCAAAAAAGTAATCCAAAGCTGAAACTAATGAATGCTAAATTGATGTGGTGAAGGCAGTGTTTATAGAGAAATATACTAAAAAACTAATTTAAGTTTTGCTAAGCGTGATAAAAATGGATTTTCAAATCGAAGGAGTACCTTTATTTATTCTGAACTACATGTTTCATAGCTCTGACGGCGACATTCTCAAGGTTTATACCAATACAAATATTTATAAAAAAAAAAAATTGAAAAGCTAATAATAAAAAATGACGCGATCTCGCATATCATGAAATTAACTACAATATTAAAATGTTCTTTGGGAACCATCGTGATATTTAGCCATCATGGATATGCGTAATATAAAATATGAAAAAAAAGAACACGGGTAAGCTAATTACAGAATGCGTCAGTATTTCAAAATAAATCTTAAACGTATATTTAAATATTTTTAACACATAGTTATGCTCTATTAATGAATTGCTAATGAACTATTTGCGACAATTTATATAAAATGGAAAATTACTCAAGTAGTACCGAATTGCGCAAAACAAATATCTTTATAACTCCAAAAATAATAATCATATTAACTAACAATTTACTGCGTCGGATTAAGCGTCTCATATCCAATTAAAATATATCTTTGAATTGAAATTTGAATGAAATACAGGATCATGAAAAATATAAGATTGTGGGAAATAGAATTACAAATATCTCGGCAACTAATTATCCGATCGACTTTGTTCTTTATAGAAAAACTGTGTAATTTTTTTTTGTTACATCTACTTCTTAAAAAAAAAAAAAAAAAAAAAAAAAATCGGAGACTTTTAGAAATATTTTATCAGAACGAATATTTCGAGAGTCCGAAAAAATACTTCCGTACAATCTAGGTTAATAATATTAAATAGACTTCGTACCATTATTACTTACTAAGGGAACACCAAATTTCAAGTCTCTATCTCAATTTGTGCAGGAGCTAGAGCGTTTACAGATACGCAGGCAAACGGACGGCACTTTTTTTCTAAAAATAGGTTTCTTGGAATCTCTAGTGTCTGAAACGTGTAAATCTGTCAAAAAAATTTGATTTTCAAAACGATTGCAAGACTTATAGTATGCTACGTGTGACAGATGATATGTAAGTAAAATGGATATTCTTAAATATGAATTATGTCATGTTAGTTTTTCATTACTCTGCAGAGAATTGCTTTTCAAATTTATCTTTCCAAATGCATTTTCTATACGTTCACTGCGTAATAAAATCTCTATTGATTCTCAGATAATGGATGGCAAATGCATTTTTTATTGATAAATTATTCTAGTACCTTTAAAATTAATATGTAAAGTTTCTTTGTTATGTAGTCTGGCCAAAGATGTAGATATTTAATTATATTTGATATCTGCTGTATGCAAAACTACTGCAGTGTTTTAAAAATCCGCAAAATAAGTAAAATTGTACTACCTTTAAAATTACCCTTTATGACCCGTTTCACACAAAATTTCTATACGGTCATTTTACATGGTTTAAGAAAGTAAATTTCTGTTGTATTTATGCGCTATAATACTGTTAAGGAAAAAAAATATCTCACAATTTTATATACTCAGGCGTGGGGAAATACATCATTTTACTCTCTACTAACTTGTACATATTCAGACAGTGCGAGTAGATCTTTTAGGTAGTTTTTGAAAACTGCTATCTATAGAGATATGCAAAAAAAGGTTATATTTTTATTAGTTAATTATATTCTGCAACTTTTCATTTGACTGCGATGTACACATGATACTGAGTTCTATCCTATACAAAACTGTATCCTCTTGTAAAAAAATTCATAACTTAATTGGAAAAAAAAATATGAAAATGTATTGCAATCATAATAGTTTAGTATTTTTCAGTCGTGTAATATTTTTCATAACAAACTACAGATATAGACACACGGCAGTGTGCCAGCCAATTTCACTAAATAAAAGGTGACTCACCGGCGGCCGTGGGTTATATTACCCGAACCATTTCGGGCCACTGTTGACCCCTCAACAACTTAAATTCTATTTGACCTACACAATTGCAATTTTTCGTGTCGTGTAAGACCATCTTCTAATTTGAAAATCCTATAAATTTTTTAAGAAGTTTTTTACCGTTCACGAGAAATTGACGTCTGAAAATCACTGTTTTTACCACTGACTCACTGACTCAGTGACTCACTCATCAAAATGTTTGACTACTTCCAGGTGACTTAGAAAGTTGAAATTTGGTGTGGAGGTAGGTTATTGGATCTATAAATAGGAAAAAATCAGAAAACACCATTAATTAAGCATTAATGGTTGGTTAGAAGATAAGTATTGGATAACAATGGGAGTTTATGAGAATTTCACAAAATAGTGCCAAGTTGGCGTCACTTTTGGCGAGTATCGGTGCTAATCTCTGAAACTACCAACCGATTTCAAAAGTAATGATACCAAATTGATGGTATTCGCTCCGGTTTAAACATAGACTATATCTTATGTCTGTGCCACTAACCAAAAGAGGGCTCAGAAGTAAATAAAAATTATAAAAAAGTGATTTTTGTTTTACTCAAGGGCCTAGAAGCACAAAATTTGGCATGTTAATTATTTATAAGATATAAATATTCACTAATGACATTTGCAAGTTTAAAAGTTGTGGAAATCCGCGAAGAGCATTCTAAAAACGTTCTAAATAGCGATTTTAAAACAATCTCGGCAAACAACAAACCGATCTTAAAAGTAAGGATATCAAAATGATGATGGCAATCCTTGCTCCAACATAGGCAATATCTTATGTCAATGCCAATAACCCAAAGGGGGTAAAAGAGCAAAAAACGTTCTAAAAATGCAGTGTCTGTATGTTAGAAACTGGAATTATAAAGTTTGGAATTTTAGAGTTTATGCACTGTAAAAAATGTCAGATGTTTCTGAATATATAAAATTGTACTGTAATCAAAACGAAAATATACAGTGACCTCTTCTAACTCACCTAAGGTTTCGAAAACCGTTAATTTACCTTTAAAAATCCCAGAAGACTATTTGTTTTCAAAATCTAAAGAAGAATTCATAAAAAATAATTTTTATTAGCTGCCCGTCCTTTTCGGAAACGTTTCTAAGTAGCTTTTACTGTACAATAATCACTTTTCTCGAATCAAAATATCACTTTTTCAGATTCTATCACTTCTCGAGTAAACATTTTCAGCTGCATAACTGATTTTGTGCATGCAATTGTAGCAAAATAATCCGAAGAGGCCGGGCAGCTAATAAAAATTAATTTTTATAAATTCTTCTTTAATTTTCGAAAACAAATAGTTTTCTGGGACTTTTAAAGATAAAGGAATGGTTTTCGAAACCTTAGGTGAATTAGAAAAGGTTATGATACATTTTCGTTTTTGATTACAGTACATTTTTATATATTCAGAAACATCTGACATTTTTTACAGCGTGGGAATTTCGCGAAATATCAGAAATTGTGCCAAAATGCGGTCAATTTTGGCGAGTATCGGGGCTAATCTCTGAAACTATGAGCCGATTTAAAAATGAATGGTTCCAAAATTATGGTATTCGCCCCGGTTCAAACACAGGCTATATTTTATGTGTATACCATTAAAAATAAGAGGGCGAAGAAGTAAAAAACATTCTAAAAATGCAACTTTTGTATTTCTGAAGGACCTAGAAATATAAAATTTAGCATGTTAATTATTTATAAGATATAAATGATATCTAAGGGCATTTGCTAAAAATTACGGAGTTCAAAAAGGGTAAAAATGCGCAAAAAGCGTTCTAAATTGGGATTTTTAAGCAATCTCAGCAAACAACAAACCGATCTTAAAAGTAATAATATCAAAATGATGGTGACAGTCCTTGCTCCAATATAGGCTATATCTTATGTCGATGCAACTAATCCAACGGGGTTAAAAGAGTAAAAAAAAATTCTAAAAATGCGATGTCTGTATGTTAAGGGCCTAGAAACATCAAATTTGGCATGTTCATTTCTTATAAGATATAAATGATCATTCGTTAACAAATACAAAATTTAAAAGGGGTAAAAATGCGCAAAAAGCATTCTAAAAACTTTCTAAATAGCAATATTTAAGCAATATTGGGAAGTTAGCGACCGATTTAAAAAAAGATGTCAAAATGATGGCGACAGTCCTTGCTCTAACAAAAGTACTGGATAAATTGCAGATTACAATGAGAATCTATCGAAATTTGGCGAAATATCAGAAATAGCGCCAAGTTAGCATCATTTTTGGCGGGTAATTTATGCGAATTGTAATTTATGCCAATTTGGCGATATATCGCCAAGTTGACGACAAACTTTTTTGGTCCACGAGATAATCTAGTACTCAATCACAAAAAAGAAACATCCTTATTAGTGGAAGTTAAAGGAACATAAGCAGTCCTCATGTTAAAATTTTTAAATTTGACTGAAAAAAAAACAGTAATTAAATGCAGGAAAAAGCTGTAAGATTAATTAATATTAAATAAAACTAATTTAATATTAAGCCAATTTATTTCAAAAAGAAAACAAATGCTTTTTTATTTGACAAAAAATAATGATATCCTATCAAAAACATGAGTGTGAAAAAATGCCAAGTTCATTAAAGGTTTCGCTAATAAATGAAGAGATTTGACAAAAAATAATGATATCCTATCAAAAGCATGAATGTGAAAGAATGCCAAGTTCGTTAAAGGTTTCGCTGATAAAAAAAGTGAGATCTAACTGCAAACCAAGTTCTTTCGAAGCTCCTTAAATCATAGCTCCTGTCATGCATAATATTCTTCAATTACTTAAATTGATTTGGTATGTTACTTGTTATTCAATTGAGTGACTTGGCAAGTTTTAAGTCACCAACTTTAATGTTTCAGTCAGAGCAAAATTTAATCTAGAATCTGATTGGCAAAGATCTAGTCAATCGAGTGTTCGAATAAGTACATTGAAGTTAAGGTACTGATAAATTAATTAAGTGATCAACTTTAAATTCTGATCAATTAAATAGAGAAATTTGAATAAAAGAAAACTTGCTAAGTCGCTCTATTGAATAACAAGTAACATACCAAATCATTTTAAGCAACTGAAGAATCTTAAATTTAATAATTAATTAAATTGAAATTTGATTTTTATCTGAAAAATTGTATGCGAGGGGAATTTTCTCTGGAAAAATTTCCAAAGTATTGAAAAGGTATGACTTTTAGTCAAAAGGAAAAAAAAAAGTCTGATAAAAAGTTAATTAAATCCAATTGATTTTTTAATCATCAGATTTTAAAATATTCACCTTTTATATAAACATTTTAATAACAATTTTAATTTTTCTTAAGAAAGGTGTTATAGTAAAAATAAAATACATTGACATGTTTCGGAACCGTCATAAGTTCCATAGTCATAATATAAATAAAACAAAATTTCAAAATATTTCTCGGACAATACAAATGACACGCGACAATGAGATATAAATAACAAAAAACACGCGCTCTATTGCAAAAAATTAAATTAAAATATAGACCATGATCTAAACTTAACTAAAAATAAAAATTTCAAACAATTTCACGGTCAATACAAATGACACGCGACAAAGAGATATAAAAACACCAAAAAAACACGCGCGCTATTGTAAAAAATTAAATTAAAATAAAAAATATACCATGATCAAAGGAAATTCCAACTTGGTTCATCCCATTCAAGCCCTCACGAGGAATTTATTCATTTCATTCAAATTGTTATTAAAAAAAGTCTCTTTTAAGAAAAAAGTTGTAATTAAAATGACAAGTAATTTCGGAAGATTTTTTTCCCTTATAGCTTAACCGTTCGCCGGTCCAGGATAATAGTTTTAAGTACACCTAAAATTAGCATTGAATAACTACATTTGTTTCCGCTACAGATTTTGTGTTGGGAGTTCCACCATTTTCGATAGCACTGTGCAAGTGCATGCTCCAGTCTTCTTTCGTAAACAACCCTTGCATCATACTTTTTATAAATATCATTTTAACTGAACCACGAGACACTTCTGAAATCCCCCCCTCCCCCGATGATGACAATTTTATAACAGTTGAAAGTGTTTGCATTTTAACATCACTTTACGATTTTCATGTTATAATTTTTTTTCTGTGTATTTCAGCACATTTTCATTAAAATAAATTAGAAGTTTCTTCGTATATTTTTCATTCAGTACTTTCTTCTTGCAACGATAATAGAAAGTAACAATACGCACTTCATAATTTAATGCAATCAGTCCGTCGAACGTAAAAATTTATCATAATCCATGCATATTTTTTATTATCTTTCCTGTTACATCGCAAAGGCATGTCTGCGATTCTAAGTCTCGTGAAAGGTGTCGAAAACCGAAGTGGACTTGATATATGGACTCTGAATGCTGCAAGTTCAGATCCCTGCGTTAATCATAACCGGAACCTGGTACGTGAAGGGAAAAAATGAATAATGTCAACTCTGAAAACCAGCATGAGGGAGTGTCACAAAGAAAATCTAATTACACAAGATTTTTTTCCCTCAGAAAGAGGTTTATCTTTACACGAGTCGAGGGATTTTTTTACGATATTTCATGAGAAAGGAAATCACTCAAGATTACATGAAAGACGAAAAGTACAACACATTGTAAGAAAAATCAAATGTATTTAATTTTATGTAATGGAATGACTGCAGAATATTTCATGCATAGGCATATATTACATTAAAACAAGAATGAAAATATCATGCGTCAGGCATATAGTATAAAACATTTTCCACTACTTTCAGAATAAAGCAACTTCACCGTTTAATAAAGGGAAATATTATTATAAAATAACTTGATATTTGCTAAAAGTGATAAAACTCCATTACATGTCAAATAAATTCCTTTATTTATTCACACCGACATGTTTCATCGCATTGACGGCGAGATACTTAAGACGAATAGTGATACAAATATTTTCACAAAAACAAAAAATAAAATAATTGAAAACTAGTAAATAAAAATTATATAACAAACAGTGCTGGATTATATAACAAAGGACTTTTACAGATAAACTTAAAAAAAAGGAAGAATAATTTATCCACCAAGATTTTATTTTCCATTCATTATCCCAAAATCAATAGACATCTCTGTATACGCAGTAAAAAAATATGCAATGATTCGTTCTCTAGGGAGTTATAGCACCTACAATTTGCCGAGAGATGCTCTGCAGGATAATGAGAAAATGATATAAAATAATTCATGTTCCCCAATATCCATTTTTAATATTTTCCAACAAAGTTAAAGAGTGTTTACGCTTTGGTTTGCCTTTCCGCAAGTCCGCATTCTAACTCTCGTAAATATACTCTAATTTCCATGAAAATTTTGGATGTTATTGACGTTAACCCTAGCACAAATCCTATTGAAAATGAAGTTCCTACTATGATGAGTTTATTTATAGGGATAATCAAAAGATTTCCGTTACATTACGGCCAATGGGGAAAAACATTTCAAATGAATTTTAAAGGTATTGCACCCAATGAAACATATTCAAATTTATATACATTTAAGAAGTGCACTATAGTATGCATTTTGTAAATTTGCTTTGAAAATAATAATCTTTCGTTTACTGGGAAACGCAAAAAAATTCTATTACACAATAATAATTTGCGAGATATTTTAATTATGTTAAACGATTTCACGCATAATAAAATTGATATACACCGCTGAGGCTTAATATTTCACGCATATAATATTAAGTGCATAACATTTAAAGAGACAGAAAAAAAGATTTTAAATAGAATATTCTATCCGAAGTACTGTATATTATCAATAATGACTGATGGATGGATGAAATGCATTTTTAATTAAGATATGCGCTTTTAAGCTTCACTAAATGTATGCATTTTACATGATGCATATAAATGCTATAGTTGATAAGCATGGTTACGCAAAAGAGCTCGTAAAGATTTCTGTATGTGAATGTAATTTAAAGATGTTTTCTTTATAAGTTATGAATTTTTACACTGCTTTCAGTTTATTTAGTTAAGTGGTTTTCATATATAATTTTACGTAATTTCTAATTGAACCGTTTGGATAAGCGTAACACATTTGAAAACCCAATTTCCGTAATTGCCACCTGCAATTAAAAAAATTATCCGAATTGTTTGAGCAGACCTACAAATTACATATATATTTGCATCAATAAACTATATTCATACAAAAATGCAATTCAGTTAGGAAGTACACGTGACAGTTGAAAATTCCAATTTTAGCAATATACTTTAATAAGAGGATAGATTTACGTGAATTATTTTATGCAGCCCTATAAATGAAGTATCCATACAAAGCGAGTAAAATGCAAATAATTAGTTAAATTGAAAATCTCATACTGTTATCGAAAACGCACTTTCAGCATTTATTGCTCAAGGACAATACTGTAAACCATTTTGTATGTGTGTGTGTGTGTGTGCGCGCGTGACCGTGTAAATGACCGATAAATGAAATGAATGCCTGAAATAATAAAAAAAAATCTTGTTAACAATAATCGTAAATTCTTATTTTTCAAATCACAATTTTGAAAACAAAAATACAAAAAGAGATTTATCTACATGAATCAAGAATTTTTTTTCATCACATCATGCTGCGGTAAAATACGACATTTACAGTAGTTAAAGTATGGAATGGTAAAAAATCATTGTACATTTATTTGGCAAACTGCTAAATTTTCAGTAAAAATTAAGTAAGTGTATAAGTTTTCAAAGAGATTTTTTTTATTTCAAGAGTCAAAGAGTTTTTAGCACGTGATTTCGGATTCAAGATTTCATGTAAGGCCAGTATTAATAAGAATAAATACACAAAAGAATCTACAAGTAAGAATATACAACTTTTTAAATTAAAAATTGCAAGGATTATAAAACGTTTTATAAGAACATTAAATGAAATTTCAATTAAGTTAAAAATTGAGTCTTTTAGTTGTCTTATTAAAATTTAGCTTTTTTGTTACAAATAAAATCTTTTTTAAAACAAGATTTTAAACACACTAGTGGCGACATTAATCAACTTTTATAAACATCAATCCTGACACATTCGTTGGTTATTAAAAATAATTTAATTTTGAGAATGAAAGTTTAGTTTCATGTAAAAAGAAATGTGTTACATTTTTTAATCAAATGACTATCAAATATTTCATAACTACTTTGACAGGATTTAATTAATTAAAAGTATAGCTTTGTTAAGAATCAATGTTTGTTAATAAAACAGAAATAAAAACACATTAAACTTTACGTAAAACTAATAAAATCGCCTTTAAACAAAATTTTTAAATATTCTGAAAGCAATTTATCAACATGAAATCTGTCATATTTACAGTTATTAATAAAAACTAAATTTCGTTAATGGTAATTTAATTATACGTAAAATGAATTATGTTTATTAATATTTTACATTTAAGTGAATATAAAATATTAAATAATGGCTTTGATAAGGTTAAATTAAATAAAAATATAACTTTGCTAAAAACCATTGCTTAATAAATGTACCAAAACACAACTCAAGTTTTCTTTAAAAGAATATTTTAAGTGGAAATTAATTATCATCATAAGTTTTGACACTTTTGAAATATTTTGCTGAAGATTTTAATCTTAAAAGCGAAATTCCAACTACATGTAAGAATAATTAATTGCAATTTTCACATGTTGGAATGATTATAAATTATTTAATAACGGTTTAAGAGAAGATTTAGTTGAGTTTAAATGTGACTTTTCTGAAATTTATTGAGAACTTAATTTGTATTTAAACAAATAAAATGTCCTTTAAAGCAAAGTTTCAATACATTATGGCCCATTTATCATAATGAGTTTCGGCACTTTTATAATTTATTCGAGAAAATTTAATTTCAGGAATGGAAGTTCACTTGAAAAAAAATATGTATATACGCTGGAATCACACCAGGATATTTAATAATGGATTAACTTGGGATTTAGTTTAATTGAAATATGACTTTATAAACTATCATTACACCAGTAATTTTTCACAGAAAAAGTAAATTATACTGTAAAACAGCATTTTTAACACATTATGAGCATTTTGTGTTTTGACACATATTAAATTAGTCGAAGAAAATGTATAATTCGACGAACAGAACTTCAACTACACGTAAGAATGTATTTTATTTTCATACGCTAGAATGTCTGTAAAAATTTAATAATGGTTTGAGAGAGGATTTAGTTGAGTTTAAATGTTATTTTTCTGAGATTCATTTAATACTTAATTAGTCATAAAACAAATAAGATTTCTTTAAAGTAAAGTTTTAATACATTGTGAAAAATTTATCAATAGTAATTTTGATACTTTTGCAATTAACTGGAGAATATTTAATTTTAAAAGATTGGAAAACCATGTGAAAAAGGAAAATAATAATCTTTCTGGTCACGAATCACTCTAAATATTTTAATAATGGCTTAACTTAAGATTTAGTTTAATTTAAATAAGATTTTACTAAAAATCATTGCTTTACTGAAGAAATAAAAACACACTGTTAAACAAGACTTTAACATATTAAAAGTTATTTATCACTCTAAGTTTTGAAATTTAAGAAATTAGTAAAGAAAATTTGATTTCTTAAACATAAATCCATGTAACAAATAATTATATTTACTCAATTTTTATAGATTAGAACTGCTTTAAAATATTTAATAATGGGTCAAGTTAAAACTAGTTGATTAAAAGTATGTCTTTCTTAAAAATTATTGCAAAATTATTTTTCTACAAAACAAATGAAATATAACGTACAGCAAGATTTTTAGCATCACTATATTTTAACAATTATTTAACATCACGATATTTTGCAATCAGTTCAATAAGAGTTGATTTGGTGAATGAAATAGTATGAGAAAATGACCGCTGTTATTCGAAATGTATTATAAAAGAATTTGAAAATAAAACACAGTAAAATAGATGAAATGCATAAAGAGCCAAGTACTTGCTCATCACACATCAAATTACACATCAAATGTTTAAGAAAGTCTTAAAGTAACTTAAAAAATATGTATATGATCTTTTTATACAAAATTTTACTAGAATATTTCAGAAGTGATAGTATTTTGAAACTAGTATTTGCTATTCATTTTAAATTATTATTAGATTCACATTTTTACAAAACTGCTTGATTGGCGCATGAAGTTGCATATACATGCATATGTACAGATACATACATTTATACTTATTTATTATATGTGTATATATATGTCCGTGTATAAATTATTACTATATCGTTTATAAATATAAAAATAGTAACGTTAAAAGCACCAATGATTTTAAATAAGAAGTATACCATTTTCGGTAGTATACTGCTTACCGTCCTCGTTGTGCACTGAGGACGGTAAGCTATATGCTATAATGGAGAATTTTCTTCGTCATTGGTTTAAAATACTATACATGATGTGACATGTAGCAAATCAACATTCGCCTCGTTATAAAATCTTTCATATCAAAACCACGACCGAATTCTACAATGAAGAAAAAATGTAACGCGAGGGAATAGAATTTCAAAGGTATCAGATGTAATTACAAGTATTAGATTAACATATTTTTATGTGATTTTTATGTAGCGAAAGGGAGGAAGGGAGATAAACCATTTAAATGACAAGTTTTATAAAGAGAACTTTTTTATTTCTATTGAACTGAGTGCAGATGAAGTCCGTATGAACAATGAGTTAAATGCAGAAAAAAAGACTAAAATATAAAGAAAATGAAAATTGGGAATATGACTCAATGGGAGATAGTTTGTTAAGTGTGAAAAAAAAATCTTTCTGCAAAGTTAGTGGATGTTGATAAAGCGTTTATCTGGTATTTTTTAAATGACATTAATTATTAATTATTATTTTACCCCTATTCAAATTTAGAAGTGGTCGAAGAGGATGAATTATTATATGTCCTGTGTCGGCCGATAGAGTTTCTGCATGAACGTACAGCAAGATTTTTAACATCACTATATTTTAACAATTATTTAACATCACGATATTTTGCAATTAGTTCAATAAGAGTTGATTTGGTGAATGAAATATTATGAGAAAATGACCGCTGTTATTCGAAATGTATTATAAAAGAATTTGAAAATAAAACACAGTAAAATAGATGAAATGCATAAAGAGCCAAGTACTTGCTCATAACACATCAAATTACACATCAAATGTTTAGGAAAGTCTTAAAGTAACTTAAAAAATATGTATATTAGGGTGGAGCGAAAAAAAATTTTTTTTGAAAATCAAAAACGGGTAGGTGCCAAAAGTTGTCTTTATACTAGTACATCAACTGCGTGAAATTTTACCGCTGAAAAAAAATTGCTTGAGTCTGCGCTTTTGCTCCAAAAATCGAAATTTTGGGTAAAATTTGTCATTTTTTGACATTTTTTCAAAAAAATTTAAAAATTCCTACAGAGTTGGTTAGTATTTAAAAGTGTTGCTTAGACCTTTATATTTATCTGCTTAACATTTTTAAACTATAAAACAATATGTTTATTCCCTATAGCTGGAGCAATACAGACAACTTTTAGTAAGAAAACAACATTACCACTCTATTGGGTCATACAACGAATTGTTGTTTTTAATACAGCTCTTGTTTTCAAAACTACCTTGGACATGCGTCGTGGAAGTGGCTATATTTCCTATACCACCCGGCCCAACTATTCGATCATCCTAGTACAGTGTTTTATTTATACATTGATTTGTGATTTTCTTTATAAAAATTTGGCACGTTTTCGATGCTTCCACCTTGTTACTCTGTTCTTTGCATCCACATGCTGCTGTAACTATCTTCATGTATATTTTTACAGTTTATATAAAAAAATGACAAACAGAGTAATGCACGGGAATATTATTAATGGGATTAATATTCGACCATCTATTATATTTATCAAACTTACATTCAGTTGATGAATAGTGATTGGAAGTTCTGTTACCACAACATTTTTTCAGTCAATTGTATTTTTTTACGTAATGATTTGCTTCAAAGATGATTTCAGATATTTCAACTATAAGTGTGCCATCATTTATTCTACTTTTGCATTTTTTATATGTTGAGAAGCGAGCTGTTTAATGTGATGGTGATCGTCAGAGAGAATTGCAATGAAAATTTGTTCTCCATGTGTAAAGCAACCGCTATTGTAAATAACTTTTTTTGCATTAGTTTTATGCCGTTTTCTGAGTGTTTTCGTATCCAGGTAATTTCCTATTAACTTTTAGATCCCCTTTTTATGGGTGGACAACATTTGGTGGTGAAATGTCCTGGACATAAACTTATAATGCATAGTACTTTATTAGGGAATGTACGGATTCTAATCGACTATAAGTGCTCATTTAAAATTAGGAGAATTTAATTTGTCACTGTGAACCATTTTGCATGGGGTAAGCTTAGAATTGTGTATAATATTGAATAATTCGCTATTTCAACTCCAGTGAATTTCCTCTGCGTCAATTATTAGAGAAGTCGATATAAAACGTTCTAAGCTACATGGATTCACTGGATCAATAAGGAAAATCTTTGTCTACCTACTATTCACTTCCTATTGCAATTTTTTTTATAAAATAGAGAATAGTTTTCAAAAATTATTTTCTAAAATTGAGAAAAAGATACTCAGAACACACTAGAAATTTCTGTCGGAGATTGCAAAGCTCGTTCACAAGGAAAACTATTTCTCAGAAAGAATGGGGAATAGGAATTTAGAAAACATCTCACACAAAAGACAGCTCCTAAAGTTAATAAAATTTTCCGCTTTATATAAGGCGGTCAGGCAATCAGCGTCTATATGTTCACTCACAAAATGTATAATCCAAATTTAGGCCGCGGGATGTTTTATACCAAATGCACTACACACCTAAATAATAGATCTAAAATCTTATTAGAAATTACTAGACTACGGAACCACACAAGAAACGACATAAAGCATACTAAAACTTTTTTAGAAATATTGTTGCTTTACACGCGAATTTTGTTTGTAATCCTCTGTGACGATCGTCATAATATTAAACAGCTAGCTTCTCAGCATATATTCAATGTAATAGGTTCAATAAATGATGACATACTAGAAATTGAATTCATACAATCAATGTTTAGGCAAATCATTGCATATAAAATGTAATTGATTTCAAAAATGCTGTGATAACAGAACTTCCAATCATACATAATGTACTAATTGCATGAAATTTTAATGAAGATAATAGACTGCTGAATAGGTTCAATTAAGAACATACCCAATACATTACTCAGCTTCTTTTCTGTTATACGTGCAGCAGGTCACACCAGCATGATCCAAATCATCCAAAGTCAGTGAATACAAAGAAGAGATAAATTACTTTGATATATAGAAAACTTATACTCGTCTTCGGGAAAAAAAATAACAATTCAATACATAAATAAAACACTGGGCCTAGATGATTGGGTGGTTGAGACGGGTGGTATAATGCAACCACCTCTATGAGTTATATACACAGTAATTTTGAAAGCAGCTAGGTAAGAAATGCATTCAAAACAACATTTCATTGTATGCTCCTAACGCTGATTTTTCACAAAAAGTTGTCAGATTTGCTCCAATTATACAGACTACAGATATTGTTTTATAGTTTAAATATGTCAAGCAGATAAATATAAAGGTCTAAGCAACACTTTTAAATACTAACCAGCTCTGGAGGAATTTTTTAATTTTTTTGAAAAAATGTCAAAAAATGACGAATTTTACCCAAAATTTCGATTTTTGGAGCAAAAGCGCAGACTCAAGCCATTTTTTTTCAGCGGTAAAATTTCACGCAGTTAATGTGCTAGTATAAAGGCAACTTTTGGCACCTACCCGTTTTTGATTTTCAAAAAAAAATTTTTTTCGCTCCACCCTAATGTATATGATCTTTTTATACAAAATTTTACTAGAATATTTCAGCAGTGATAGTATTTTGAAACTAGTATTTGCTATTCATTTTAAATTATTATTAGATTCACATTTTTACAAAACTGCTTGATTGGCGCATGAAGTTGCATATACATGCATATGTACAGATACATACATTTATACTTATTTATTATATATGTATATATATGTCCGTGTATAAATTATTACTATATCGTTTATAAATATAAAAATAGTAACGTTAAAAGCACCAATGATTTTAAATAAGAAGTATACCATTTTCGGTAGTATACTGCTTACCATCCTCGTTGTGCACTGAGGACGGTAAGCTATATGCTATAAATGGAGAATTAATTTCTCTTCGTCATTGGTTTAAAATACTCGACATGATGTGACATGTAACAAATCAACATTCGGTTCGTTATAAAATCTTTCATATCAAAACCACGACCGAATTCTACAATGAAGAAAAAAATGTAACGCGAGAGAATAGAATTTAAAATGTGTCAGATGTAATTACAAGTATTAGATTAACATATTTTTATGTGATTTTTATGTAGCGAAAGGGAGGAAGGGAGATAAACCATTTAAATGACAAGTTTTATAAAGAGAACTTTTTTATTTCTATTGAACTGAGTGCAGATGAAGTCCGTATGAACAATGAGTTAAATGCAAGAAAAAAGACTAAAATATAAAGAAAATGAAAATTGGGAATATGACTCAATGTGAGATAGTTTGTTAAGTGTGAAAAAAAATCTTTCTGCAAAGTTAGTGGATGTTGATAAAGCGTTTATCTGGTATTTTTTAAAAGACATTAATTATTAATTATTATTTTACCCCTATTCAAATTTAGGGTATAGGTAGGGTGATAAATGCTTCAAGGATTTTCAAGCTCCTCTTATCAGAATTTTTGTAAAGAAATATTTCCCTTATTTATCGAAAATATATACATATATATGCATTGTTGTATATAACGCCCAGCACTTAACGAAATTTCAGGATATTTTGGGCTTTTGTTTCTATACTTTGCTTCTTATTATCTCTAAATCAAAAGTAAAGTATTTTTGAAATCCTAAATGTTTGAAATTTAATTTAAAATTTAAAAAATGAATCGACAATTTTTGCAAAAACAGCAATTTGAAGTAGAAACATGCGTTAATTATGAAAAAAATCGATAAAATCAGTATGAGCGAAAAAAAGAGCGATATTGAAAACAAAGGTTTTAAAGTGAACGTGTTTGACAATAAATACAAAATATTGTTAATGAAATATGCTAACTTTTGTGCATTTATAAAAAAATATCAGTGAAGTAAATCTTTAAGAAATAATTCTTATAAATCCGTTTCATTTTTCATCAAAATTACTTGTTAAAAGTACTATATTCAACAGTAAAAAGTGTATTTATTTAAATGTTGAATGTCGTTTAATTTTAATAAACTGTCTACTTCAAAATAGCCTCCGAAAATAAAACTGGATACTAAAAATCTCATTAATGCAAACTAAAAATATTAAAAAAACATTAAAAGTCTATAACATTATTGGGAGTTTTTTGTCGAACTAAAAGGTAACTCTGTACCTTATTTTTGCACTCCAAAGCAAATTTCTTTGACCACGAACTGTTCGTGAGCGTAACAATATAATTGCGAATGAGGTTGATTTTTTTTGCTGTCAGAACGATTTAATGACTCAAGCTGGTGTGATGAAAGTGGCTTTTTGCCTCTTAAATGTCTTTATTAATAATGTACAGTTATGGATTGACAAAAGATGGTTTTGTCATGTTTCATCATTCCTTAAACGTTGCATCTAATTTTAGATTTTAGAATAAGTCTATCGGAATATATATATATATATATATATATATATATATATATATATATATATATATATATATATATATATATATATATATATAATATATATATATATATATATATATATATATACTATACATGAAATTAACGATTTTATTAAGTATTAATACTTTGTTTACTCTGTAAAGTTCTGATGATACAAATCAGAATGCAAATCAATTTTAAGCAACGGTCTGTAAACTATAAAAACATGATTATACACATGTACATATACAGTACAATACTTCTCTATACCAAAGTAATATTTGATGACTAACGCTTTATTTACCTTTTTTGAGCAGAAACTCTGAGATATGAATGCAAACAATGGTAAGACGTATAATGCGTTCCTTGGAAATTTTCCTATTAAATTATATACAGACGAAAACTTTAGGAAAAATGTACCAGTTTTCACAATATTTTTGTATGTTGCTAAGATAGTAGTTTCCGTATATGGCTATGTATTGAATTAGGATTTAAAAATAGCAGCCATATCGTGTATTTTAAAAAAAAGACTCAACAAAATCTTAACTACCGAATCTATCGATAATAATATAATAAAGTGTGCACAAATAAGCGATATTTAGAAAAAGGTTATTTGAAAAGAATGTGGATAAATGTAAAAGAAGTGTTTCAAAATATTGTCACAAAATACGCTTATTGGCGTATAGTTAATAATTATCAGCGTTTTTTTTTTTTTTTTTTTTTTTTTTTTTTTTTTTTTTTTTAACGAACACTCTTAAAAATTAGCTATTAAAAATATTAAAAAAGTATTTATTTGTAACGTGAAAGTCCATGAAGTACATCTTTCAGGAAATACTGATTATTGCAAACATTAGAAAATAAAACTCGGTTATAGAAATCCCATTAATGTAAGCTAAAAATCTTCAAGATGATTAAAAGTTAAGACTTGTATTTAAAACCCTTTGTAGAACAAAAAAGGTAGCTCCATTCTGGACCGAATTTTTGACTCCCATACGAAAAAAGACTTTTCCCATAAACTATTTGTGAGTGTTGAAAATTAACTCTGAATTATATTGATTTTTTATTTTGATGTTAGAACTATTTATTGTCTATATTCTCAAAACGAATGTGATAAAAGTGACTTTTTGCCACATATATATCTTTATTATTAATGTAGACATATTGATTGACAAAAGAAGATTTTTTGACATATATCATTTTTAGGGATTAGTACATCTGACGAAATCCTACTCGTCTCTATCCGCTGTCTGTCTGTCACAGAGTCCGTGCACAAAATAAGTCAGAGTGTTCAAATTTTGTGTACTTACGGCTGAATACCTCTTGTTACACAACAAATAATAAAATTCTGGAAAAGAATATTATTTTAATTAAAATAATTTTTTTAATGTCATCAGTCCATTTTTTTTAAAGTTTTTTCCTTCTAATTTTTGCACGTAAGTTTAAATGGATATAAAAATTATTTTTTTTTACGCTTTAAAAAGAAATGGAGTACTTCTGTTGCCAAAGTTACAAAATTGGTATTAAAAATTACATAAAAGTAAAATAACATCTCAAAAATAAATCGAGATACAGCATTTAAACACATTCCATTTAAAACTACATTTTTTCCCAATACGATGGTGTAAAAATTGAAAATGTGCGATATTTATAAGTTTAAAAATTTGCAATAGTGTAAATTTCAGAATTTAAATTTCATTTCTTCTAATTGTTGCACGCAATTTTAAATAAATCAAAATTTAAATTTCATTTCTTCTAATTGTAGTACGCAATTTTAAATAAAATTACTATGCATATAACGTTTTAATGGATTAAATAAATCACGTGAAAAACGCTTTTATTTGTTTATATTTCATCATATTACATCATAATTATCTAATATTTTGACATGTGACGTGAAACATTTTTTAATTTATTAAATTCCTATTCATTTAAATTACTAGCCGCCTATGGTGACCGGTTTGGTCTTTCTTAAATTTATGATAAACTTTTTAACATTTTCTTTTATACAAAAATTTATTTACTTGCGTGCCTTCACTAAATATGTAGATACTGTTGGAGAAATCAACAAATCTATGCGATCAAAGCATTTAGGGGAAGAATTCACTATTCTGTTCTGATTGGCGAGATTGCTGAATAAATCCAAAATGGCGTCGAAAAACCACTTTCCGTTTGTTAATTTATTGTTAAAATGTTTTAAAGGAGATATTAAACGAAACCCTCTGTGCGATCTGCGATCACACTTTCCCAAGAGTTTCTTTAAAGTTTGAATTATTAAAAAATAAGAACTTAATGAATTTGAAAGAAAATAAAAATTATCAATTTTATTAAATTCCAACTTTTTATTCATTCTGTAAAATTTAGATGTACAAAAGAGCATGTATCAATTCTACATTGCCTTTTAAAAATTGGGAAAACACGATTATAAATATATAAAATTATTTGAAAGGCTATATAGAAATCAACACATTTAAATGAGAAATAATAAAAATTATAAAAATGAAAGATGAAATTTTAAATTGTTAGGAAAGAATTGTTGTTGAATAAAAACAATTGAAATAAGGAAATATTTAAAGATGTAGAAAATGATTCAATGAGATGATGAAAATTGCACTTTTGGTAAAGCTTATACAAGTGGACTTCAGGCATTTACAAAAAATAGAATTCATAGAAATAATGTGCAGTAAAAATATGCAAATGCAGCAATTACCATAACGTAACTCATTTATGAAATTTTCATAAGCTACAAATAAGCTAATAATCATAACATATATGGAATGATAGAAAATAACATTAATTAAAATAAGAATTGGAATTTAATAAGGACTATGTAAATTTTAAAATTGAGATAATAAATATATGAAAAATAAATGTACATTCATTATTATACACATAATGAACGGTAGATGGATGTGGGTTTGGAAGATTACTATAATAATTATTTTCATCAAGTAGAAAAACAGAACTAAACACCTATAACATCAGCAACTCTGATGTTTGGATTTAATTTTGTCGTTTCTTTTAAACATAGCTTAACATACCATAATTATTTCCAGTTTATTTATTTATGTTAATTTTTAAAGTATACAGGGTGTCTCAAAAAATTTAAATGTCCTTAATTTTTTTAACTATTGGAGACACGTATATGTAATACAAATACCAGAAGTGTTAAAATAAAGATAGAAATTATGTGGCTGACATACTTCTCTTATTATTTTTGAAAATGTTCTAGATTTGAAATATTTATGCAACTCACTGAGAAATCGTACTTAAATTCCTTAAATTTTGGAAATTTCCGACACTAAAAATATCGTCAATTCATTTTGTGCTGCGGGAATGCTCTTAATTATGGAATCCCCTAATTTAAATTCCGACTTTATTTTGAATAATTTAGAAAATTATAATGCCTAAAACCAGCGTATTTATAACAGATATACAGTTAATAAACGTTTTAACTTTTTTAGACATTATGTAAGATAAATACACTGTAAGAAAAATGTTTTTCGGTGGATATAAAACCAATATTATTTACTGAATTTCTAAAACAATACCCATTTTAAAATAACGGTAGAAAATAAGCAAACGTTTTACTTCAGCCTTAAATAGAATAAAATTTTTTATTCTACTTTTTATCAGAGTATACTAATACAAAGAGAGAGAGAGAAAAAAAAAATAAAAAGTCAATAGCTTTATTGAAAATTCTTTGTTAAGCAGAAACATATTACCGGACCAAATGTTTCGATCCACTTGTTTAAATTGATTTTTGCACAAAATGTTCGTGAGCGTCAAAAATTAACTGCGAAAGAACTTGATTTTTTGCTGTCAGTATGATTTATTGACTATATCCTCAAAATAAATGTAGCATAAAGTACTTTTACCCCCCAAAATGTCTTTATTAAAAATTCAAATGTATAGACTTACAAAAGAAGTTTCATGAAACATTTTATTATGTAGGTAAGATATTTACAATGTTGGTTTTTCTAAAGAAAAATAGTATTAACTTGTTCCTGTTATTCTTTGATTAATCATTTTGTTATTTACGGTCTGTATTATTATAACCATATTTTAAAACAATTATCGTAAAATAGTATACCTCTATTGTCAATTTTATATTGTATTTTTATGTTGTAAGGAGCATATTTATATACTCATTACACTGTAAATATATATCTATATATAATTACTAAAATTTTTGTAGGAAACTCTTTCCTAAAACATTTTATATAACAGTCAGAACAAAAATTCATAGAGCCGGTACATATTTGCGTTGTAAATCAAAAACGCTCTACGGTTACTAAGAATTTTTTAGAAAACTGCGATGTCTAAGTGTAACTCGGAGTATTGATAAAATTTTTGTACGAAACGTAATTTTAGGAGATTCTTTTGTAAAGCTATAAAAATGTGTATTTTTACAAAAATTAGTTTTGTAGATTGACATCGTATTTTGTATATGTAGGGAAGAGGGAGGCACGTTTGAACTGGCGGCACCTTAGAACACTCTAAATATATATTTTAATATATATTTTTTTAAAATATGTATGGGAGTAAGTTACTATTGCTTGAATGCAATAAGTATACAAAGGTGCACCATTTTGAATGAACAGTACTGTCTAATAAAGATATGTATTTTTCTCCCTGTTGAATCTAAACTTAAAAAAATAAAGTTGTAAGATTTTTATTGAAAATTTTGTATCCCTAAAATTTTAATTTATTTTTCATCACTTACATTAAATACAGATGTTAGTTTTAGTGTATAAGCTCTGTTTTATTCAAATTATTTAGCCGAATTGAGTAAACAGTCGTAATGTCCCACTAAACAGTAATTAAGTAAACAGTCGTGTAATAGGGCTCCATGCGATGGGGCCCTATTGAACAATATATACTATTAAGTTAAGAGTTGTGGATGCATCTAAATAGTATTATTTTTGGAATTTTTTTTTAATGTAAAATGAAGTTAATAATGAATGTCAAAGAAAATGGACTTGCATAAGTCCATTTTCTTATTTTATAATGTTGACAGTCCCCCTTTACTGCACACATAGATTACAACGTCTGGATGTACCAATGATGATAAATTTAAAATTCAAATTCATGATGGCATTCATTTATTGGATAATAGCAAATCCCGAATACACAATACTAATTCGTGATTTAGCAGTTTAGCAAAGATTGTTTCATTTCCTCTTTCCCAAGGATTATTTCTAGTTTTTATAACTTATAAAAATAATATTTATGTTAGATTTCTTCATAAAAAGAGTAAATGAAAAATTTTAATTTTTCAGAAGTATATGATGTCATACTGGTGTGTTTCAAGGACATTGTAAAAAAATTCACGACCAAACATAACTGGAGAGAAACTGCGTGTTGTTTCAATAGTGAATTTAACATCAAATTTGATGGATTTAAGTTTGGTTAAATAATAAAAAAATAGCTATTTAAATAAAATGTAGTTATTTAATTTCATTAATATTACTTTAGATTTATGAAATATATGCAGTTTTTTTTAATAAAAACTACCAATATTTTAATATTTTGCTCATTTGTTCAAAGGTGCTCCTTACTTGTTCAAACCTCTACATGGGGCAGGTTTGAACAGAAATCTTCCAATTTTTTAAAACTTACAACTTATTTAATTTACATGGAAAACTTTTAGTTTCTGGTTCATATGATAAAGAAATGCACGTTTCTGAATGACAAGAAAATCTTTTTGGCCTTATTGATGCAGTTAATCCATCTGCCTTTTCTAGCACAATCCCTCATCGAAGTAGACACCAAAATACTTCATTTCCTTTGAGCAACTCCAAATGCGCCCATGGAACTCAATCCTATTAAATTTTAATGATTTTTTTCTTAGTGAACGAGGGTCGCCATCTTTTAGCAGCAAGACCAACATTCCTGCACCACCTATTTACTTTTTAGGCGTTTTCGTAATAATGTTAAATACGTAACACTTATAGTCGTCGTTGAGTCCGCCCGTCTATCTGTCTGTATGTCCCTACACACACAACAACGTAAAAACTAACCAACCGAATTGTTTGAAATTTAAAATATGCAATTATTACATGCAATAATGACCCAATAGAGGGACGCTAATTTGCGGAACCGCTAATTTGTTAAATATCATAAGTATTCCGAAATAAATATTTTTTTCATTGCATACATTTCACATTTTAATGATAATTCGAAAAAAAAATATTTGAACAAGATAGTCTGGTATTGTTCTAAATTAATTGAAAATTGTCCTGTCCCCATTTCTATAAAATTTCTTTCAATTTGTGTGATTTGTGAGAGTCAAACTTTCAAACTCATTTAATTAAAAAAAATCTATTTAAAAGCCAATATTTAAAAATAACATTGCCAGTAAATGTGAAAATGTTAGAAAATTAAATTTTGTTTCTTATACTTGTGAAAAAGAATGAGAAAACAAATCTACAACATCAATAACATTGTTCGAAGTACTTTGTTAAATTGAGAAATTTGTTCCGGACCAAATATTTCGATTCATTTGAGCAAATTTATTTTTGCAAAAAAGTTTTTCGAGTTTTAAAAATTAACCGAGAATGAACTTGCATTTTGCTGGCATGAAGTTTATTACAGGAACAGTACATTCATAAAATCGATGTGCTGGACATATTTTTTATCTTAAAGTAACTTAAACAGAAATGAAGAATTATCGATTGATGAAGAAAATATACTAATATTAAAAACACAAAGAATGTTTTATTTTTCTTAAAAAAATTAAAATGCATTTCGTAATTTAAAAAAAAATTCGGCGATAAAAATTAACGAATTTCATGAATTTATTTAATTTTAAAAAAAAATGTACTCTGCAAAGAAAACATAAGTGACAAAAAATCATTTTTTAACATAGATTATAAAACACATTTAAACACTTCAGTGTACTTTAATAAGCTGTGGGCATTGATATGCATTGGCAGAAGAAACTCCAAAATGAAGCTCTAATAGAATTTCGTAGAACATGTGGTCTAGTCAAATGGTCTGTAGTCAGTTTTCAATATTTCAAAAATTTCGGATCCCCTTTTGACAAGAATGAAAAAACCATATTGCAAAAAGATTAAAACTGCCAAATAAATCAATCAATTTTAAAATTTGATTTTTTCAAAAGAAAAATAAATGTTTAAAATTTTAATATGAAGATGGGGATTTCTTGATTAAATCATTCGCCTTTTTCTTAAACGTTCAAATGTCATAAAGGCATTATAAACTAAACCAGTAAAAACATATTTCAAAGAGTATCGATTCATTCTCGAAAACTGGGGGAAGGAGAAGTTTTCTAAATACATTTTTACATACCATTTACAACAGAAAAATGTAAAAATAAAAAAAAATGCTTTCTACAACACTTTTATTATTTTATATTATACTTTTAAGGAAACAAATTACTCTAAAACAATTTAAATTACTAAATTTATTATAATTTTTATTTAAAAAGATGCGATTCTATTCTACTATTTACTTTACAAAATTTAGCAAATGCTTTTACAATTTAAAAATATTGAATCATAATGCATTATCCAGATTTTTCGCATGTTATCGTGAATTCAACTTTTCAAATAAAGCATTTTTTAATGTATCTAACTTTTTTTCTTTTGAAAACTTTTCCTCCCCTTTTTAATTATCACTCTAGATATTGGACCATTAAACTAAGGCATTAAAATATATAATTGTTTGACATAAATATAAGTTGAAAATAAAACTCTATATGTTGTAGTAAAACGTAATTAATGAAAGTGTATTGAAAAATAAAATTTACTAAAAGAGTATATGTCTCATAGAATATCGTTAAGAGACATATTAAGTAATTTTAATGCAATGATTTAATAAAAGAAGTTGGTAAATTTTGTTCATAATTATCTTAAAACGAAATGGTTTAGCGTATAGCATTTTCTTGTAATAAATCCAATGATTATTCATTTTAACCAAATAAAAATAAAACCATACCCTAAGAATAAATAAACAACAACAAAAATTGTTACATGTATTTTCAAAGAATTTTAAGCTTTTGAAAAAGATTTGTGTTAGATCTATGCCACATAAACATATAAATAAATTCAGTCAACTCTATATAGGAATTTATAAAAAAGAGCCAATAAAATATCGTGAAATTTCAGAATTATATTGGCTGAATTTTAGTTGGTTTCAAAAACAGCTAAATGATAAGGAAAAAACCAGCTAAATTATGTTACATAAATTGTCATTTTTATTTTTTAATATGAATTTTTTATTGATGTTTTAATTCTTATTGAAAAAACCACCAGAATAAAACTATTCGAGGAAAAAAATAACTATCAAATTTGAAGCATTCCTTGTTAATATATTCGTTACATTCAGTAAGGACCAACTGCTTACATGAAAGCCAGTAATAAAAAATAACAATTTGTGGAATATCCCTTGCCGATCAGCAGGCGTTAGAAATCAACAAAAAAATCGCTGGCTATTTTTCTGATATCTTTCTGAATTTTCACGTAATTTCATTGGCTTTTTTTGTTTTAGATTTGCTCCATTGAGTTTATTATCAAATCATGAAAATATGTACATGTAATAATAAAAAATTTTCGCCATTTTCCGGTTTCTATTTTGCTCCAAAAGAAAAATATACTTTATTTATATTTGAGTAATATGCTAATATTTAATTATCAGCTAAAGTTTCCCTTTTCCTTAATTCGGCTTAATATATTATTTATTTCCCTAAAAAGAACTCAATTGTATTATTTAAAAGTCAATCTTTTATTTCGAAATATTAAATCTATTCTATTATTTCATTTTTCCTTTTTAGAATAAAAACATTTATCGGAAGATTTATTTTTAATATTTTAATAAAAATATCGTTTGCACAAACCCATAAGGCATTGCGGTCACGGATTTTTTACCTCTGTTTAATTTTGAAAGAACCCGTGATTTTGTAAAAAGTCCGAACATGACGCTCCTCCTACTAACCAATGAAGGCGTTGGAAACGATCTACCTATGCCCCCTGATTCCGTTGATTGGACGTTCCATGCTTACGTTCCAAGCTCACACCATCTGGAACAAGATTGTAATATACCGCGAATAAAACTCAAGAACGAGCGGTATAAAATGAGAATTCTGCTGCCATCTTAACTGCTACTTAAAACTCCACCAAGTATCAATCTGTTTTCGAATCTTTTTTAAGTCGTGACGTGTTCCAAGCTGTGTAGTTTCATGGATTTAAAATGGACCTGTTTGTCTGTTATCATGTATTTTTGGCGAAAGTGTTTGGATAAAGAACATTTTATTATTTTATTCTCGGGATGTTTCTTAGCTGCTCTATCGGTGTTTGAATGAGAACTGCTCGAGTAGTTTTGGAATGTGGAACAGTTTATGGAAGGTTAATTGATAAAAGAATTAAAGACTAAGAATTGATATCTTGCATTCTATTGGAGAATTCACGCAATATTTTCATTCCTCTGCCTTAATCTTCAACCCACGACATATATAGGAGTTCACTTATTTTTAACTGAGACAAATAATTCTATATTATCCAGCTACATCATGCAATAATCCGTTCATTTCATCGTTTCACCATTACTATGATATCTTCAGCCCGTGTTACATATTTTATTGGCCCCTAATTGTCTTTCTGATCAAATCACCGTTGATAAATATGAAGCAGAATGCATTCTTCATATTGCTGAAGTTTCAGAAAAATCCGTCCGAATCCATCTTTAAATAATTTACAAATTGTCTAAAATTGAAAAAGTCCGGTCATTAATGGCCTTATAATATATTTATATAAAGCATTTCTACGTGCATTAGTAATATTTAACATAAAAAGTAATCAGCTTAATGCATCAAGGCAGGGAAAATATTTTAACCTCAATAAATTTTGAAACTGCTCTTAAATTCCCAGCTGAATTCTGAAGAATTATGTGAATGCTATTTATTTCGTTTATAAGCAAATGCAAGAGTATCCAGTTGCATTATGAGCGAAACTTACGAATTACGCATTGAATTTCAGAATGTTTGAATACTGCCTCAGTAAAATTTATGTCCTAATTAATATCGTGTGATTTAATAGTTAATTATTAGTTTTAATTTGAAAATTTATGACATTTAGCTATAAGATATGATTAATTCATTTTACAGAAATGCTTGGATTGCTTGCCTCGAAAATATATCTTTACAAGAAATTTAAATGTATTAACTTATAAAATAAATTTAATTTTAAAATGTTAAATATAATTTAAGAAAATTATTTTATGATGCTTACGTGCAAGGGCTACTTTTTTTCAAAAAAGGAGGAATTATAGTTGTATTTGCTAGTTTTTATCATTTTTTTAACGTTTATATTTTTAAAAAAATGTAAAACAGCAAATTTTTTTTGTTAATATGACATTACAACACTATTAAACTGTGAAAGTAACTTTTATAAATATATTCAATTGATGATGAACTTCACATAAATGTAATGATGCGATTAAATAATTCACTTGGATGTCAAAAGATGTGCTTTTATAACTATGCTTTATAGTCTGTTACACATTTATCATACTACACAAAGATTGATTTTTTAAATATTAAAATAATTATTTTATTAATATTTAAATAGGGTGAAAAGTTTTATTTTTTTTATATAGAATTGTATTGGAAAAACTGGATACTATTAATAAATTTTAGAATTGAAGTAACAAGTTTTTTTTAGTATTATGGTATAATGATTCAGTACATTTCGATGTAATTACATATTATCGGAAAATAGACAAATAGACTTTTTGAATGTTAAAACAAATATTTAATTACGATTTAACGAAAAAATTAACGATTTTACGAAAAAATTAAATTTTATGTTTTTGATGCTTGTTTGTTTGTTTAAGACGTCCGATTATTATCACGATGGATATAATCCCAGGGTGATGTTTCGTCCATGGAGGTCTTTTTAAGGGAATCTAACCCATATTTACGCAAGGAAATCTAAGGTTCGAATTAAACCACAGATAACTCCGAACGATTCGACTGATAAGCTCGATTGACTACGAACGCAGCGCCTCCCATCTATCAGCTTACAGAGCAAAAGTTTACGGCCATTAGTGGAGCAATTGTTTTCGAAATAGTGTATTTAGAATGAATAATTAAGTAATTAAATAATTAAACAAATGTATAAAGTATCTAGAATAAATAATTAAATAAATATATAGAGTATTTAGAATAAATAATTAAATAAATATATAAATGCTTAAATATTAGAATCCCAATTAGCAAGTTTAAGTAACAATGACTTTTCTGCATTATGGTAAAATTATTCAGTATCTTTCGATGCAGTTATATTCGATAATTACATTAAGCCTTTCTGAGTATTTAGTAACATTTAACATAAGAAGTAATCAGTTTACTGTATTAAGACAGGGAAAACAATTATAATCTCATTAAATTTTGAAACTGTCCTGCTAGACTCAACCGAATTCGCAAGATTTATGCGGATGTTATTTATTTCGTTAATAAGCAAATGCAAAATTATCCGGTTGCATTATTAACAGAATTTATGAATTATGCATTGAATGTCAGAATTTCTGAAGACTATCAGACTAAAATGTATGTCTTACTTCATAATTCATTACTTGATTGGCTGCAATTAGTACCCGTTTGGAAATTTATGATGTTTACCTCCCAGATGCAATTAATTTATTTTGAAAATATGCGTGGGTTGGGTGTTTTCATAGATGTCTCTTAAAAAGAATCTTAAATGCTTAAAATAATAATAAAAATAACATTAAAAATTAGTTTTTCATTTAGTATTTAATAAAATTAATAAAACTGTTTCTGTAACTACTAATGGATAATTAGTACAAATTTAAATAAATATGAAATAGAAATTAAAAAAAAAAATCTTTTAAAATTAAAGAACAAAAACAACAACAAAATCTACAAAGGTAATAAAATTAAACTAATTATAACTTTTAATAATAAATCTGCAATTAAACATATAATTAAATTTAATTAAAAGAAATAATAGAATCTTGTTTGTCATTTAACATTGAATAAAATCAATAAAAATATTTGTAACTGTAAATAGATTATTAGTACAGATTAAAATTAGCAGAAATTAATAAAAAAAATTAAATTTAAGTTTTAATACAATGTTATTTTTATGAACATAAAAAACTTCAAAAGTAATTAAATTAAACTAACTTAACTAAACATAATGTGCTTAAGTTTAATAAAACATATTAAAATGAGATAAAAAATAATTAGACAGCATAAATAGTTGAAATTTACAAAGATGTAGTTAAATTATAGATATTAAAAACAAAATTTTCGAATTATTAATCTAGAAAATAGAAATTAAAGTAAATAAGTTACACGCGGCATGTTTTAAACGTCGGAAACCGTTATTCATCATGTATTGCAAAAGCTTTGGGAAGGAGGTTTGTCAATTTTGGACTCAAATTGTATTCAGAAATTTAGTGCTCATAATAGAAATAATAATAATAATAAAATAGTATTTTATGCTTTATTTAGTAGAGTTATTTAGAGATCTTAAAAAGTTAAATTCTTCCGTAATTTTACGGGATGATTTTTAAATTTCTGATTAAAATTTGAGGCCAAACTGGCAATCCTGTTCAATAAGCAATATATTTCCAGTATTATGTAATATAATACATTGAATGCAAATCAAATTCATTTACAAAATCTCCGAAAAAAAATGTATCAATATCAATTTTTAAAAATCTTAATTCTTACAGCTTTTTTAACCCAGGAGGACGCGCGCAGGGCAAAAAACCCCCGGAGTGCGTATGGTTTTTACAAGTGCAATCACTAATTTTTTTAAAGTAATCTTCAACTTATTTTAGCGCAAGATTTGTAAGAATTTTTTCCGTCTAAATAAAGTGATTGTTTTAATTTGATTTTATTGGTGCCAAAGTTAAAAGCATTCATACCCTGGGAAGCGCGCGTTCTCCCGGATTAAATAGTCTGGTAACGTTTAGATCACCTTGTAGAAAGTTTCATTATTTTATTAAAAGTGAAATTTCTAAACATGGTAACTTATGTTTTAGTATTTCTGAAAAAAAAGTTTATTAATGTATTAAATATTACTACGTTTATTAATAATATTTTACTAAACAGACCTTGAATTTTTTAGAAGAAATAAAATCATGTGCTGTATTTAATTTGATACTTAAAAATTATCTAGCTGTTTTTTTATTTCGTTAATAATAACAAAAGGCAAATATAATCGAATGCAATTTTAATTGAATTTATAAATAATCTACATATAATCAGAATATTTTAAGATTGTCAGAGTAAAATTTATGACTACATTCAGAAAACTAAATTTATTACGCAAGTATTAGTCTCGGTTCGGAAAATTTAATGCATTTGAACTTCACATCCTCCTGTTACTTTATCGTACCCGTGTAAACATGCGCGGGCTGTTCCCTGAAATGTATTGTTAGTAGAAGTATGAATGTATCTTAAAGTTTTTGTTTATTATTATTTTTTATTTACAAGTATTACAAATAATTTAAGAAAGAAAAATCACGAGTCAAGCATTGATAATTGATCACTTTTCATACTACCAGATTACTTTAATCTTCCCAATTTAATTGCTAAAAATTAGTGGACTATAACTGAAATCTTTTATGTGCCCACATAACCAAACAATAAGTATTATGAACGTCATATTTCATAGCTAATAGAGAACATAATTAACATATATAAATTTCATTATGTTAAAATTTAGCGTACTCCCTTAAAACCTCAGGCATAAAATAACTGAAGTTGAACCAAAATCCACTCATTTAACGATTTGAAAGTCATCTTCTCGAAAAGAGTTGAAACAACTCGAGCGAACAAAATGTTTTTTAAGAAAATTAAATAAAGATGAGTAATTCAAATAAGCAATTTAATTTATGGGGAATAAAACAACTCATTTACGATCCAATAAATTACAGTTCTTTTCTGAGAAGCCAAATTCCCTTTTTTAGTTTTTAGAGTGTAACATGATTAAAATATGCTGCTAACTGTTTTCTCCGTAAACCATTATATAAATTCTTTGTATTTCACATTAAACAGAAATAATATTTTGCGCTCCTGAGAAATTCACATCATTTTCATTAACTTTGTAATAATATAACATCATTAAAAGATACTTTTTTACAAGCAATCTAAAAATGTTATCCATATAACCATATATAAGGGAAATCTTTTGTTCATTATGTAAATGTCTGTAAATGCTGATTCGCGAGCATGGCACAGTGAACATAAATAAAATATATCAATTGCATGATAATTCGAGTATATTTATTAGTATTAGAGCATAGCAAAAAAGCATAGAGCATATCAAATTAATAACCACTTTTCAATTTTGTTGTACCATTTTATAAAGTAAAATATATTATTTATATGTTAATATAAAATTAATAAAAATGCAAAAAATACCATTATACAGATATTCAACTAAAATGCAAAAAATTAACAACCAGAGAACTTTTATTGAGCGTTATTAAAGGATTGTATTATCTTATATTTATCATACTATATGCGGATTGATTTTGTTTAATGATTAAATACATTTTTAATAACCAATTAAAAATGTGTAAAAAGTTATATTTACTCAGAATTGACTTTGACATAATGAGTATATATATATTTAAAAAATTTAGGAATGAAAATTTATTTTAAGTATAACAGTGACTTTTTCGCATTATGACAAAATTATTCAGTATCTTTAGTCATAATTACATGCTATATGAAGATCATACTTTTAAACATTTAAAAACATTTAATTGCTATTTAAAAAGATTAGAAAGTTTTAAATTTTATACAGAATTGTTTTTAAATAATGGATATTTTGTTTATAAAATTTGAAATTCAAATTAATTTGAATTAGCAACGACATTTTAGCATAATTGTAAAATTTTACTATATTTTTCGATGTAATTACATTAAATATTTCTATTTATATTAGTTAGAATTAACACAAGAAATAATAAGCATAATGCCTTAACACAAAGAAAATAATTTTTAACTGCATAAATATTGAAAGAATCCTTAAATTCTGGGCAAACTAAAATACAATGTTATGCTGAATTTGGCGATAAAAAATTATTTGGTTGTTATTTATATCATTCATAAGCAACGTGAAATGTATTTGGTTCATTTAAAATATATATATAAAGCATCAATATCAATTTTCTTTTCAGTTAAATAAATAATACTATAAAGAAATATGATAAACAATTAATAAAAAGGATAATAAATAAGATATTAAATTTTAAAATTATAGATAAATAAGAACATAAAGATGAGAAAAGTAATAAAATAAAATTATTATATTTATTTATAATGTAATTAAATGTAATAAATCCTATTACAATCTAATAAAAAATTAACTACATAAATAATCAAATTTTACATTAAAATTTTACATCAAATTTTACATTACAAACAGTTAATAATTAAAATAGAAAGAAAATTACAGAAATAACGCAGCATACTTATAACATTCAAAAAATTATATTTAAAAATAAAATTCCAATAATGTAATTTATACATTTATTCTAATAATGCAATTTCGAATAATGGGAATCTTCTTAAATTTGTATCCAATTATTCGACAATGTCAATAATAATAATAATAATAATAATAATTACAGTCTTTTTTTTATAAGTTTGTTTCATATTTTTTTGCATGTTTATTATACTATATGAAGATTTTGTGTGTGGGGGGGGGGGAGGGGATTAAAAATATTCAATTACTATTTAAAAAAGTGGAAAGTTTAATGAATATGTTTTTGAGATAATGGGATATTGTTATACTAAATTTTGGGTTGCAAATTTACTTTAATTAACAATTGCTTTTTAATATTACGATAAAGTTTTAAGGATATTTAATAATTATTCAGTATATTTCGGTGTAATTACATTTGAAAATGCCATTAAATATTTCTTATGTATACTTGTATTGGTAATATTTAACATATGAAGTGATTACTATAATGCATCAAGACAGAAAAAAGAATTTTAACCTCAATAAATGGGAAAACATTGCACTCTCATCTAATTAAAATTTCATGTTATGCTTAATTCGGCAATTAAAAATGATTTGGCTGTTATTTATTTCGTTAATAAGCAATGTCAAATGTATTGGTTTGCATTTTAACGGAGTATAAATTATCTGTTTATTATCAGAAATTTTGTGAACAGTCTGGGTTAAAATTTATGTTCTAGTTAATGACGCATAATTTAATAGTCACATATTAGATACGGTTGGAAAATTAATACGTTTAGTTTTAAGAAATGCTTACTTCGTTATGCAAATACGCGTGGGTTGAATGTTTACAGAAATGTCTGGTTAATGAAAGTAAATGTATCACTTCGATTTTAATTTTGCTAATAAAGAAATATTATTATTAAATTAATAGACACGATTTAAAAAAAGCAATCTTACTGACATATTGTATACTTATATGCCAAAGTGGCTAAATAGAACAATAAATATTTGTAAAATTCGTTTAATGTTGAATACTTTATTTTCAATATGTTATCTCCATTATTTCATATACGCTTTTGTTAGATTCATATGCATAAATCATATATATTTACATACATGGAACTAAAAAATATGCATACTTACTTACACATAAAAGAAGTTTTCAGCAGCAGCAGCTTTTTGTGGATTGGAGACTATTTTTGGTAGAGTTGCGTGCATCGTATTCAGTGCACAGAGGAATTTATTACAAATTTTCTTTTTGTACGTTATTTGACTTAAACCCGTACATTTTCTTCTAGACTGGACTGTGGCAACACCGACAATCTTTTCATCGAGTTCACGGCTCAAATTCCAGAAATTGTTAAAACTCCATTCTCATATTAAAATACATTTGGTTTATGATAAGTTCTATCTTGGTGAAAAACACCTAAAAATCCGAGTCTAGCGGTTAACTCGGGAATTCCAAATTCTCACAAGTAAGTTTCAATAGTTATAATTGTTTTATAAGATGACAGACATTCCACAAATGAAATAGAATTAAATTTCCATTAGAAATTTTCCAGTAGGAATGGAAGTATCATTACTGAGAAGTCAGTCGATTAGTGAGGACGATACAGTCGTGTCTTCAGGCATTAAGTATTTCGATGGCAGTGGTTACATACGTTCTCGGTAGTAAAAAACCTAATATCATTTGGATAATTTTTATTATTATTAATAGGTAGGGGGTAAAATATTAATTCAAAAAGTAATTCGAAGTGTTTTTTTTAAATACTGCTTCTAGTATTTAAGTGCATCTTTTGTTGTTAAAGTTGGTCACACAGCTCTCAGAAATGTGCAGCCATGTTGACCTGTGCCAAAATATCGGATTGTGATGAGGAGCTTTTTGATATCTTGTAGAAACAATAGATTATTAAGATCTGAGTCCCTGCTTGTAGAATAAGTTTCTATTTAAAGGCCATTGACTATAACTTAAAAAAAAAATAAGAAAAATGAGCTCTTTTGGAAAAAAAAAACATTTGTCATTTTAAATTTTGACATTTAAACTCATTCGAAAAATAGATAAATTAAAATCTTCAAAAAATATCTGTATGAACATTAGACAATTTAATTATACGTAGAAAAGCAAGCACAAAATTTATCAAAAAATGTTTAAAAAATTGTTTAAGTTACGATGCTGCCCATGTCGATACATGTAATTTCCGGAAAATCACTTTTAAAATTCCAGAATTGAACATATTTTTATCATGCATGCTGGCCCATTTTCGCTCGTATCATTGTTAATGACATTTTAATTTTTTTGTTCATATTTATTAACTCTATTAGGATTTCATTTACGTCAAAAATAAAAAAAATAGATTTTTTGAAAGTTTGTTAGTTAAATATGTTAGTCATGTAAACTAGTCAAATATAAAACTCCTTAACAGACTCAAAATAGATTTTTCACTTGAATTATTATAATACCAGATTTAAGCATTAGATTCCAGATTTTTTTAGGAAAAATATTCCTAACAGCTAACTGGAGCGAATTCGAGCATCTCACTAATTCATTTTCACACATGAATTTAAATATTATGCCTCAACGTTTTTTTTTTTCAAGTAAGCAAAAAAGAGATGAATAAACTTCTCTTATCTATTATACACTGCTGTCCAAAAGTTAACCATAGTAGGTAATTAAGTAAGTAATGAAAGAAATATGAATCGAAATGTGGTGAAACTCCAGGTATGTAAACAAAATAGTACGCGTCATACATTTTCGCGAAGAGTTTTCCCCGAAATCGAACAGGGGACCGTCAACTAATTGAAAAAGAACGAAGATATTTTGGATAACCCTGTCAAAACTAATGTAGCAAAAGCGTTCAAACTGCCCATTATGATTAATTTGCTTGTTGTAATGTACTGTGTTTATTTTTATAAGGATAGCATGTATACTCGTAGAGAAATTAAGGTTTTTATAAAAACAGTCCTAAGTTTTTTGCTTATAATTTACAGAGTTCTTAATATAAAATAATGTTCTTTTCTGAAAATATGACAAACATCATTGTACACAATACCCTGTCATCAGAATTAAAAAATAATAAAAATTGTATGACAAATGAGTAGGTTTACTAAATATTATTTTACTGCGCATGCGTGAACGCTATTAAAATTTCATTTGCATATTATGTTAGTTAACCCTTTCCGGCACACTGTGCCCGGTCTGGGATACCTAATTTTAATTCCAAACTTGCAAACGGCACCAGTAATATTTTACTAAAATTTTGCTTTTACAATAAAAGCTTAAATTAAGGATTTAAACATATCTAAAAAATTCGCTTGTGAATTCCGGTGTCAGTCGATAATTTCTTATTTTATTACAGATTTTGCCCGTGCCGGAAAGGGTTAAATGTATAGAGCAACTTTTGTGAAAGTCTCAAAAACATAGCTTAAAAATTCTGAAAATTATCGTTGATAGAATGAGATCAAAATCCTTTATTCCCTAAATGAAGCAAAAAGATGAGGGGCTGTATCCATATTCCATTGTTTAGTGCGTACGCAATATTGCACGTACAACTATATTTAGGTAAAACCTCTATTTTTTTGCTTCCTTTAGGAATAACGGATTTTTAGTTGATTCTATAGACGATCATTTTCAGAATTTTCAAGCTATGTTTTTGAAACTTTTACAGAAGTTGCGCTATACATTTAGCTAACACAATATGCAAATGAAATTTTGATATCGTTGACGCATGCGCATTGAAAAATTATTTACTAAACATACTCATTTTTCATACAATTTTTATTATTTTTAAATTGTGATGGCAGGGTATTGTGTACAATGATGTTTGTCATATTTTCAGAAAAGAACATTATTTTATATTAAGAACTCTGCAAATTATAAGCAAAAAAACCTAGGACTGTTTATATAAAAACCTTAATTTCTCTACGAGTATACATGCTATCCTTATAAAAATAAACACAATACATTACAATAAGCCACTTAATCATAATGTGCAGTTTGAACGCTTTTGCTACATTAGTTTTGACAGAGTTATTCAAAAGATCTTCGTTCTTTTTCAATTTGTTGACGGTCCCCTGTTCGATTTCGGGGAAAACTCTTCTCGAAAATATATGACGCGTACTATTTTGTTTACACACCTGGAGTTTCACCACATTTCGGTTTATATGTCTTTCATTACTTACTTAATTACCAATTATGCTTAACTTTTGGACACCAGTGTAGATATCCAGATGTACCGGCTAGTCCATGTATTTCACACACAATCCACGGAATACTATGTTACTTTATATTTTAAGTGTAAATCCATGTGTTCTCTATGAATAGGTGATACTTCATGTTTTATTATTCACTTGCTGTTACCCGTGACGTCGTTCACGTAGCATAAAAAAAGATAAACGCTTTAATTAAACAAAACATTTCATTAACAATAATTTAAAAAATATATAACACATATCTTATACCAAGCTATGCAGTATAGTTTTTTTATAGGGGACTTAAAGAATTCAGTCAAATAAATGGAAAATGTGTTAGATAATATTAACGATCGCGAAAATGAAATTGCAACCATTTATACTGTAGAACACCTGTAACGCACCCCAATGGTACAGAAATCATGTTGTAGTGCATTTCAGAATTCCATATCAAAGAAAGAAAAGTCATGTGTTAAACCTAGGTAATAAAAGAAATATCCAATATTTCCATAATACATAACTTCGCCGGCCCATTCTTTTCTGCATCTGTGTATGTGATCTATGTGCTTGTAAATATTCTAAATACAATGTTAAAATTTTGCTTAGTTAGAAAAAGTATAACGAAGATTAAAATTCACCTTTAGCAATTTCTAATAATAGACAGAAACGTACTTGAATTCATTTGTACAGTCCTGTATATTACGTGCAAATATTTATATGACCGCATATTTAGCTTAAATTATTCAAGCAAAAAACCCGATTCAAATTATTGAATTCATATTTCCGGGAATCGCTATTGCACAGGTGACCATATATCGAGTTTATTGTATAGTCCGATACATGATTTGTTTAAATTCTACAAACATCTCTTATTATACCAAATGCAGCTGAGCTTCAGGATGCATTAGTTTTCCTTAAAATACATACTATAATTGAAAAAGCTCTTCAGCAATCTAATAGACCATACTTCTAATAGGCCATACTTTGGATACAATATCTGAGATCTGGACACAGGTCCAAAATCTTTTATGCGTCTCTGTAAATGAACAACAAATGTGATGCAAATCATACTTCACTGCAAGCATATTAGTAAACTTCAGTATTTATCATTGTATTGATTATCTCAGTATATTAATTTCATCATATTTGAAATAGTGGGGTAATATTCCCAGCGTAAAAAAATACGCTGGGAATATTTTTTCCCCGTAGACTATTATATTACCGAACATTTTTCTGTTATCATGTAAAAGAATGTTAAACCTTTTCACCTCATTTTCTACAGAAATCCTGTTTTAGTGCACTTCAGAAACTTTTATCAATTTCAATATTATTAAAATAACCTTAATAAAATAACATTATTAAAATATGCTGCAAATGGTTTTTCTTCACAGACTATGATATATTGAAATACTTTTGAGCTCACTGTACGCACACTATAAGTACTATACTTAACATATTCGATAGTAACCATGTTCTTCTGAACCTTAAAAATGCATGTAAATTTCATTACATTGAAAATTACGTAACATTATCAAAATACACCACAAACGATTTTTTCGCCGTATATCATAATATAAAGTCTCCTTTTGTGTTCTCCTGTGATTCAGCTATAACTGCTACCTGGTTCATTTTCAATGCCGCACATGCTATAGCAAATCTCAATAACGTATGTTGTTTTCGTATGAATCCCACTATATTTACTCAAGTTGAAACACGGACAAACAGACGGCAGACCCCAGGCACTCAGCATCCGGTATACAGACAAGTTGGAGTCGTAAACACTTTTAGACCATGTTAGAAAGTGTCAAAAAGGGGGTAGTTTCCATAAAACGAAAAAAAAAAATAGAATTTTTGAAAATTTAAAAACTTATACTTTGTTTCAGATATGACGCTGCACTGATATTTTTAAAATTCTTAATGGAAAATATTCCTGTGACGTCACAATTGTAAAAAGTTGAATTTTATAGCCTCGAACCGAAAGAAAGAAAAGGGTCCATTTTTATTACGGATTAATATCTGGAAAAACTACTAAAATATTCATATTCTTGTAAAGTGTGAAGTTATATCCTTGTGAAGTCTTCTAAGTATAAAAGAAATTTTATATAATCGTCTGCGTGATATAAGAAGAAAAACAGTATTCCTCTGACGTCACAATTGGTAAAATCGCGGTTTTTAACTTCAAACCGAAAAACAGAATAGGGTCCATTTATTTATTTCATTTTCTTTTATCACGTGAAAATCTTTCAGTTGAAAATTAATTATAGGAGAGAAATAATTATTCCGGTTTTTTTATTTTTTGGCAACGAAAAAAAAAAAAAAGATTAAATATTATTGAAAATTTTTCAATTTATTCTGTATGAAAAATAGTGAAATGTTGAATTATTAAGGAAAATATTTGAATTAAATAAATAAAAATTAGCCTATGTTCATTTCAGACCAATAATCTATCTATATGCAAAAATTCGAAGACATTAATCCATCCGTTTTGAAGCCAAGTTCATTCCAATTTTCGGACACACTTTCACATTTATAATATACTAGCTGTTACCCGTGACGTCGTTCACGTAGCATTAAAAAAAGATAAACGCTTTAACTAAACAAAACATTTCATTAACAATAATTTAAAAAATATATAACACATATCTTATACCAGGCTATGCAATAGTTTTTTTTTATATAGGGGACTTAAAGAACTCAGTCAAATAAATGGAAAATGTGTTAGATAATATGAACAATCGCGAAAATGAAATTGCAACCATTTATACTGTTGAACAACTGTAACGCACCCCAATTGTACAGAAATCATGTTGTAGTGCATTTCAGAATTCCATATCAAAGAAAGAAAAATCATGTGTTAAACCTAGGTAATAAAACAAATGTCCAACATAACTTCGCCGGCCCATTCTTTTCTGCAGCTGTATATATGATCGATGTGTTTGTAAATATTCAAAATACAATGTTAAAATTTTGCTTAGTTAGAAAAAGTATAACGAAGATTAAAATTCCCCTTTAACAATGTCTAATAATAGACAGAAACGTACTTGAATTCTTTTGTACAGTCCTGTATATTACGTGCAAATATTTATATGACCGCATATTTAGCTTAAATTATTCAAGCAAAAAACCCGATTCAAATTATTGAATTCATATTTCCGGGAATCGGTATTGTACAGGTGACCATATATCCAGTTTACTGTATAGTCCAATACATGATTTATTTAAATTCTACAAACATCTCCTATTATACCAAATGTAGCTGAACTTCAGGATGCATTAGTTTTCCTTAAAATACATACGATAATTGAAAAAGCTCTTCAGCAATCTTTTCTAATAGACCATACTTTGGATACAATATCTGAGATCTGGAGACAGGTCCAAAATCTTTTATGCGTCTCTGTAAATGAACAACGAATGTGATGCAAATCATACTTAACTGTAAGCATATTGTAGTAAATTTCAATATTTATCATTGTACTGATTATCTCAGTATATTAATTTCATCATGTTTGAAATAGTGCAACGCAATTAAAATACGCTAAGAATATTTTTCCCCGTAGACTATTATATTACCGAACATTTTTCTGTGATCTTGTAAATGAATGTTAAACCTTTTCACCCCATTTTCTACAAAAATCTTGTTTTAGTGCACTTCAGAAACTGATATCAATTTCAATATTATTAAAATAACCTTAATAAAATAACCTTATTAAAATACGCTGCAAATGGTTTTTCTTCACAGACTATGATATATTGAAATACTTTTGAGCTCCCTGTACACACATTATAAGTACTATACTTAACATATTCGAAAGTAACCATGTTCTTGTGAACCTTAAAAATGCATGTAAATTTCATTACATTTAAAATTGTGTAACATTATCAAAATACACCACAAATGATTTTTTCGCCGTAGATCATAATTTAAAATAATGTAAATCTCTTTTTGAGTGCTCCTGTGATTATTGCTATAATTGCTACCTAGTTCATTTTCAATGCCGCAAATGCTATGGCAAATCTCAATAACGTATGTTATTTTCGTATGAATTCTACTATATTTACTCAAGTTGAAACACGGACAAACAGAAGGCAGACCCTAGGCACTCGGCATCCGTTATACAGACAGGTTGAAATCGTAAACACTTTTAGACCATGTTAGAAAGTGTCAAAAAGAGAGTAGTTTCCGTAAAACGAAAAAAAAAAAAAAACAGAATTTTTGAAAATTTGAAAACTTATACATTGTTTCAGATATGACGTTATATTCATATTTTTAAAATTCGTAATGGAAAGTATTCCTCTGACGTCACAATTGGTAAAAAGTTGAATTTTATATCCTCGAACCGAAAGAAAGAAAAAGGTTCATTTTTATTACGGATTAATATCTGGAAAAACTACTAAAATATTAATATTCTTGTAAAGTGTGAAGCTATATTCTTGTGAAGTCTTCTAAGTGTAAAAGAAATTTTATATAATCGTCTGCATGATATAAGAAGAAAAACAGTATTCCTCTGACGTCACAATTGGTAAAATGGCGGTTTTTAACCTCGAACCGAAAAACAGAATAGGGTCCATTTATTTATATCATTTTGTTTTATCACGTGAAAATCTTTCAGTTGAAAATTAATTACAGAAGAGAAATAATTATTCTGTTTTTTTATTTTTTGGCAACGAAAAAAGAAAGATGAATAAATATTATGGAAAATTTTTCAATTTATTCTGTATGAAAAATAATGAAATGTTGAATTATTAAGAAAAATATTTGAATAAAATAAATAAAAATTAGCCTATGTTCATTTCAGACCAATAATCTATCTATATACAAAAATTCAAAGACATTAATCCATCCGTTTTGAAGCCAAGTTCATTCCAATTTTCGGACACACTTTCACATTTATAATATATATAAGGATATAAGGATAATAATTCAGTGTTCCGTGTCTTATGAAGCACTGAAAAAACTTCTACTTTTTGGTGAGAAAAGAAAAAAATAATTGTACATATTAAATAGAGCAGCAACACTTATACACTCACTCAGCGAGAGTCTAGCAAAAGAGTGAGTAACATAAACTCAATTACATTGCAACCATTATTAATTTTAACAAGCATATTTTCACATTTTGTTTCAATCAGCCAATTAATTTGAATTTGTTACATGTTTCATTTTAAAGTCATAAAAGAAAAGTTCATTAAATGTCTATGAGTCAATTATATTGTTTATACATATAGTTCTGAAAACACTGCCTGTTGACTGGAAGTATTGCATCTGTTTTCAGTAATTTCCACATGATACAAAGAAAAAACGCGGAACTTAGTACCAAAAATCAGTAGTGTGAATTCTAACTTAATGATGTTTTTCATCTTTATCATACCAGATGGCAGAGGATCATCTGATATCTTGATTCGGGGATTATTAAATTGGAAAATATCTCTCAACAAATTTCTCCCTTTTGTCATAGACATTTCCTTATTTTGGCTGCAGTTACGAGTTTCTCCCCTTTAAACCCATAAGGTTATTAATTATCATTTCGACGTCTTTTACAAGCCGTATAACCATGTCCAAGTTAACATGCCCATGGTGTGCCACCAGTTTAACATCGCTTCCTGATTTTCTTCGCGTTACTTGCATATGAAGTTAATTCGGAGCTTGTAAACAACATTTTACCAATATAACTTACATTTTAGTGTTTCCGAAAATGCGAAGCAACTTTGAACGCATAAAATATTTATATGTTTATTTGTAATACTTTGCATATAAAATATAAACAGCCTAATGCACCAAGAAGGGGAAAGTAATTTTAACTTCAATAAATACTGTAACAGCTTTATATTATCAGCTTATAAAAAATTCAGTATTGCACTTCATTCGGCGCTTATGAATTAATTGGATACTATGTATTTTGTTAACAAATTATAACATATTTATTAGGTTGCACTTTTAATCGGATACAAATTATTCACTTACAGCCAAAAATTTTAAACATTGTTGTTGTAAAACAACTTTCTTAATTTATAACATCATAACACATAACTTAATTCGTGGTAATTTGTTCTCTTTTGAAGATTTAATAAATTTAGTTTTCAAATGCATTAGTTCGCCGTTTAGTGTGTAAGATCCGAGTTTTCAGAAATGTCTGACTACGTAATATATAAATGTATAGTTTAGAAATTATAAATTTCTTTTCCATAATTAAAATAAAATACATTAAACATACCCACTGTGTGTCAAGAATTTAACGTTACTTTCTGATTTCTCCGCGTTACTAGCATCGGCTTTTGTAAACAGAATTTCACCAATATAGTTACTTACATTTAAATGTTTTTTGAAAATTTGAAACTAATTTGCACGCACACATTAATTATTTCTATATGTATTTGTGATATTTTGCATATGAAAAATAAACTGTCTAATGCATCAAGACGGGGAAAGCAATTGTAACCTCAATAAATATTGAAACAACTTTCAAATACTCAGCTTATTTATATTCAGTGTTTCCCTTCACCCGGTGCTTATGAATTAGTTAGCGGTTATTTATTCCGTTAATAAGTTATGACAAATTTATTCAGTTCCATTTTTAATGGAATACAAAATATTCATTTACAGCCAGAAATTTTGGAAACTGTCGAGGTAACACTTGTTCCTCAATTAATAATGTCATAACCCATAATTTAATCGGTAGTAATTCGTTCTAGTTTGGAGATTTAATAAGTTGAATTTTCAGATTAGTTCATCAATTAGTTATTAGTTCATCATAGTTTGCGTTAGTTCATCATTTAAGCGAGTGTGAGCTGCAAATCTTTAGCAATGTCTGATTACGTAATGTATAAATGTATCATATTTAGTTTATTAATTTCTATTCCGTCATGAAAATTAAAAATAAAAAAATAAAAATAATGTGTCTAGCGAAAACTTATGAAAAACGTCCCAGCACATTCAGAATGTTGCAAGGACATTTCATCGTTAAACAGCCAAAGCTAATCACACGAAAAAAAAGTAGGACGCTAATGCTAGATCTACAAAAGAACTGTTTACAGATTTCTCGCACGCATGTTCATATTTTTTATTTTTATATTTATTTATTTTTATTTGTTCCTTTTTTTTTGCATAGTATGACTGAGGTCGGTATTATTCTTGTGTATTTGTACTTTTTCAATGTTTGTCACCGTTTTTCTGTATGAAGATAGTTTCAGAAATTTCGGAATTCGTCCAAGCCTTCTTCCAAAAGTGAAACTGTTTTCATGTAAAACAAGAAAATAAGTGTTATCGCAGATCGCACAGAGGGTTTCGTTTACTATGTCTTTTAAAACACATTATCTTAAAAAAAATAATAAACATTGTTAATTACTAAATTTTTATATAAATTGCACCACCATTACATTCCATTTTAAAATAATTAAACAACTATATTTTAATCAAATTATAAATATCCAATTGAAATTATTTTAAAAAAGTGAAAAAAATTCTAACTATTTTTAAATTCACCAGTTTTAAAAATTTACCGAAGATATAAATAAAACAAAATTTGTAATTTAAAATGGTTTAGAACATACTTAAATTACAAATATAATTCAGAAAAAATCCATATCAATTATTTTTTTTCAAAAACTTGCTAGATGGCTCTAAAAAGAATGTTAACATGCATTAAAATTCGTAATAAGAAAAGCACTTTTTAATTCCTTAACACTCTTAAAGAAAACTTGAAAAAAAAATTGTCCATAAAAAGGGTATTATTTCAAGAAATTGCCTGTAGATGGCAGCAGCAGATAAAAACTATTCTAGAAGAATCCAATATGTTTTCCACTGTATCGAATCAATTATTAAAAATGAGAATTTTTTTATATTAAATATGACTTTTTATAACTAACACTTTTAGAATTTCTTAATCCTTTAGGGCTGAATGATCAAAGTCACAAAATTCAACTAATTCGAACTTATATGATCGTTGTCTTAAATGTCATCAGTTTTTAAGTGTTAAACAGAAAACAAATATTTTAAAGAAATAATCTAAGTAGAGTTTTAATTATTTTAGAAAGCCTCTTTATGAATAATTTAATTATAAAGAATGTGTTTTGATTTGTAGATTTAATATGTTCCAGATGCTTTAGTTCCTCTTTTAAACATTGCAAATTGCAAATATCAGTTTCCAATATTAATTTTTATAGATGAAATTTTTTCTAAAATTTATTTATTACTTCCATGATTTTGAATATAAGTACAAAAAAATATATATAAATGCCAAATAAAATAAATCTGGCTCTTGAAGAGAATGGATCTATCTTTCCTGTATAAGAAAATTTCCATTGTAAATCAAAGCAAACCTTACTGAGATAATCGCTGTTTAATTAAAAGAATCTTTAATAAATTACCCCGTAAACAAAGAATTTTCGATAATTAATCACTCATGCATTTACAAAATTCTTCTAATATTAGAAAATAGTTGGTTTTTATTCTTACAGAATTCTATTTTAAAAATATACAAAAGATTTACAAAGTGAGTTAATCTGTTAAACATCAAACTAATGGGAAACAAAACTTTATGTAAATAAAGTGTATAAAATCTTAAAGAAAAATATCTATTTATTTAAAAACGTTAAATACTACAGAACTCCTATAAAAGGTGATAAGGTGATTTGTTTTAACTTAAACAAATGGTATAGAATAGTTGATAATAAGTTATAGAAAAATATTTAATGCACTTTTAGCTAGAAGTACGGTAAAGCAGTTTACTCTATTTTTCAACTAGCAAGGATAAAATTTAGGTCGATTTATATCAAGAACTCAGCTTCTAAGGAAAAATACAGATGTTCTTGAATTTTTAAAGGGGTCACGATTCTGCTTAACCACACGTTTTTCCTAAAAGGTATACCTTAAATTATCCAAGAGAAACATGTGAGTATTTTTCTTAACCCGGGAGGTTGTAGTTATTTCTTTTTAATAAGCTTTTATATATAGTAGAAATTTTTATTTTAAATACATTTTTCTTAAATTATTTATAAATAATTTTTATTTTCCGAAGACGTAGCGTAAGAAAAATTCTGTAACCATGATGTATAGATTGTTTGCGGTAATCAAGATAATTTAGGGCTGAATAATCTACTTTAGTTACACAAATATTTCCATTTTTTCAGAGTTTACTGAAATTTTAATTTTTTGTATTGCTTGATGTAATGATATGTTGTTAAAAAACATAAAGAATAAAACATCGTTTTTAATTTGTAAAAATTTTATTTAAAATTTGCCTATTCACAACTGTAAATGATGAATTGTATTGGTTTACAATGGTTTTACACGTATAAACATATGAGAATGTGTGTGAAAACAATAGGTTTTAAATGGTACATATAATTGCTGAAGTCCCATTTGCTGAATATATAAACCACTTTATAGATTTTTGTACAAATCAGATGACGGATTAGGCTTTTACATGTTTTTCAAATCATTACTCACCTGATCGCATAATAAAAATCGCCAATGTAATGTGATAGAGTGTAGTTTGTAAATATTGCAGCAATGTAAGCAAACAATAATGGTTCACTGGCAATATCTCTAATTTCGGTATGAGCGAACCAGTGTTTGAATGTACTCCGGAAGAAATACATTCTACTTACTGGTATTCTAAAGAGACCGAGAATTCATTATTTTAAACTGCTATTAAACCTTTTTCGAACCACTTCGTGACCTATTATAAAAGACTGATTCACAAAGTAACTGTTGTTGTTTGGTGGTTAAAACCTTAAAATCATTAACATTTTCTCAGAACAACAATTTCAGAAGTTAATTGTTCCACTTTTCTTCATATACGTTTTCACTTTCAAAACTTATCTATATGGTAAGTGTCAGAATAGCGAAATATTGACGTCAATAACACCATTTACATGACATTGATAATTCTTTTCCTGAAAATATATATTTTCAATAATTCAAATTTCGTAACGAATATTCATGACTTGTTAAATACAAAACTAATTTGTAATAGAACTTTTTGTGAAATTTAAAATGAAGTTTACCCGATTTGACTAACATTACTTGGTTCATACATTGATTTCCACATTTTGGTATTCTTCCGGAATCAGATCCAAGCTTAACATATTTTAAAGGAGAAACTTTTATAAAAAGAAATTTTAAAATAAAATTTACTATGTATCACATAAAAACAAGACTCTTTTTTTTTCAAATAAATTTTAAGGTTCAAACATGTTCGGCATGGGTCGGACTCCAGAAGAATATCGATAGGTTGACAATGTTGACAACTATGGTTAATATTTCGTATAAACAATTTTTCTTGATAATTCAAATTATATAACTCACAGCTAGTCAAATACGATAAAGATTTTTATGAAAAATTCTTAATTATATAACAAAATTTTAAATGAGGTTTATAAATTATTAGTTAATAAATCATTTTTCTTAAAATTTTCTTCATCTTCTTTAATTTAAATTATGTGAAATATATTCTCAACTAATTAAATAAAAAATAATAATACGCAATGGAACTTTTCATAAGGAGTTTGAAAATTCTTAAAATGAAATTTATAGGATTCAAAGAACGTCAATAATTAAGTTTAATAAAAGTTTAAGTAAAGGTTAATAATTCAGTTACATGCAAAATCCTATAACAGTAAATTTTCTTTACTGGAAGTAAAAAGTATGCTTCATATGATAAAAAATCATAATAAAGCATTTGCTATACTTTTATCCATAAGAAAAGAGCGAGCAACCATATGTTACATGTAGAAAGGATTACATCTGGCTTCAAGAGGGCTTCGCATTGTAGAATAATGTATTCTGCTTCGATGATTTATACCAAGTTTTACAATTCTGGGGAAATCTACTAGTGTTCTTGAATTCTGAAGAGGGTCATATGTACGATTAACCGCACGTTTTATTGCAGAAGAAACATCGTAAATCACCTAAGAGGAACATGTTTAGATCGTTTTAACGCGTGAGTTTCTACTATTTCCTCTTACATAAATATTTACGTATAGGTGTAATGAATAGTTTTACTTTCATAATTTCTCTTTGTTTTTACTTATTTCATGTATTAACAATATGTTTTCGGCGCTTTCTGATCGAAATGAGAAGTAAACAGACAAACAAATATATATATTTACAAATTTTAAATCTCTCTTGATTTAAATAATTCTTTTATTTCTAAAAAGTAAAGAATAACTCTTTGCCTCATAATAACAGCTTAATTAAGAAGCTATAAGCAATATTCTACCAAACTGGAAGGGCAAAATCTTGGGGCAGTAAGCGATAAGTACGAATGCCTTTAAGTAATTTTACACACTTAAATGATTTTTTCATGTATATTTACCTATGTACAACCTTAACTGTTTGATTCGACTATTATATGTAAGTGTAGTATGTATATCTGATTGATTCATGTATTAGTTATTCTCGAATACTGTGAATGAAATCTTTTTATAGTATTTTACTTACTACTAGCGGCCCTTGGCGACCAGTTTGGTCTCCTTAAACTTATGCTGACCATTGTGTCATATTATTTTTATTCATAATTTCATTTACTTATTCAGTTCTTTGCCAAATAAGAAGATTCTGGTAGCAAAATGAAGAACTGGGTATTTTTTATGGCAACCGGGTACCAGATATTGTTCCCGTGGCATTTTTTTGCATTTCATTAATTTTATTTAACACATAATCCTCTCATTCATTCGTTTAATTTATAATGCATAATAAAAAAAAAAGAAGTGTTAAATACATAACTTTTATTTATTTCTTTTTAAATAAAAAGAACAGAAAAACAAAAATAATGATATTTTGAAATATCCTAATTGCAGCGAAAGAGCGAAATATAAATAAACCGATTTAAATCGGCCCAAATCCTGCCAAAGAAATTTTACGCAATAACCAATGAGATGTGTTTTGTTTGGGCATTGCCATCAAACAATAACAAATAATCGCGATTTTTGTGCCACATATGTTCGCGCAATATATGTATAGATTGCATTTTCTTTTATTTTTCCATGTATTTAAAATAAAAATTCTTAATTTTTTAATTAATACCCATTCATTATATCGACAGTAATAGAGTTCATGTTCAATTGCCTAGGCTGTAATAAGACATAATGCCGTTTTCGTGACAAACAATTATTTTTGACAACTGATCAGTGTCATATGGTTTTTCATTTTCTATCAGGATTTTCTTTGTTCAATTTCTGTTCTTCGAATCTATGATTAAATCCTTGTTCTAACATGTTTTGCTTGGCATTGCCAGATGTCTATGATTCTTAATATAATGCTATTTTATTTGTTGGTTTAGTTTATTAAGGTATTTTTATAAAAATGTTTCCTATATCAACGTGTATAGCTATCTATCAATATAAAATATATTTAATGCCATTTGTAATAAGCATGCCAGCGAACATAAAATATTACATATCAAAGAAAAAAATTATGGAAGGAAAATAAATCTAAAAATAGAAGAGGCTCAATTTGAAACCCAAACTCATATTTGTAAGTGAACTGTAAACGTGGATGCACAATTCAAAAAATTCTATTAAGATATTTAAAATAATTTTTTTGCTTGCTTTTGACATTTCATTTTTTTAATAGATAGAAAACAATAACAGCAATCGATTATATAAGTGAACATTACGAAAAATTATATATGTTAATCAAGCTATTAAAAAGTTTTAAGCATCTTTAATCTTTCAAGGTTATTTGTAATTAGTTCTGTGTGTTTGTCTATGCCAGTACGCCTGTATAAATTCTGTGTTGTTAAAGTGTCTTTATTTGTTATAGAAAATCACGTTTATGGTTAACTATATATTTTGAGTAAATGAAACATTTTAAATTATGCAATAGAAGTATGTTTCATCGCTTACATCAATGAAATGTTGTTATTTTTCTTAGATAAATGCTTCTATAAGATACATAAAGTGACACATTTCAACTTCCGCAATTTAATTTTTACTTCAGTTTTTAACACGCAATTTTTTGAACAGAAAAACACTTAATAAAAGTTATTGCACTATGTCAAAGGTGACTTATATATTGCGCTAATAAAAACTACAAGTATTCTTAAACTTCTGAGATGGTCACCACTATAGAAATGTTCGGTAAAAATAACATCCTGAATTCCCTACAGGTTTAATCTGATCAGTGATGCTATACTTATTATTCTTCGATAAATATTTATTTATGATTTCTATTTATAATTCAATTACTTTTTACTTTTATTTGTTTTATTTATTTTTTAATCTATGTTTTCAGAAATTTTATTTTACTTTATATTGCATAATCAGTTTCGAAATTGAGTGAGATACTGTGTATATAAGTGTATCGAATAACTCATCTTTTCTTCCAAAGTTTCTCAAGGCCTTGTGATTTTGACTGAAAAAAAAAACTTTAGTTTTATTTTTTATTTATGTTACTTAATTTTATTTTTACTATTTTTTTTTCTTTTGGGAAAAACGAAGTTTATGAATATTCGTTCTTCTTTCACAAATGCTTAATAATCTTTTAAGAATTTAATCTTAAAATTTTATTTACCCCCTCCTCCCAAAATAAATAAAAAAGCGTTTAATGTGGTGATTTCAAGAGTATCGGATTTGAAAAAAAAAGGCCTATCTCAGTACAATTTTAAAAATTTCTTTAAAAACAGAGAAAATATTTTTTTAAAAATGACATCTATATAAATTAACACTAGCTAAGAGTTAAATGCATTCGATTGAATATCTAATATTTAAAAGATGTCAATATAATCGAAATGCTGCAGCAATGTACATAATGGATTCAAAACCCCTTTAGTTTTACATTGTAGATACTTATTCCTTTCAAAAAGATCAAAAAGTGAAAAAAAGTAACCGATTCCCGTAATTTAAGTTATAAAGGAAGTAAGCTAAAAGTCGTTAATTTTTTTGTCTGAAAACAGAAAGTATGTTTCAGTCAGTCAAAAGTTTAATGAAAAATGGCAAACTTTCACGGATGGTAAAGAAAAGCACCGTATGTTTTCCGCCAGAAGAATTATACAGTTACACATAGAAACTCAAATGAGAAAACTACGTTTTTATATTTGTTTATTTAAATATATTTTTAAACAGTTAATGCTCAGCATAGTAAAATTTGGATATTGTAATTCTTTTGAAATAAAATTGTGTTATTTAAACAGAATTATTTGCCCTCTTTTACGGTTATATTATATAACTTTTCTTTTGAGTATTCAGATTAGTATAATGTAATGTTAGTTTACAGCAATAATGGTCAGCCCGACTGTCTTCCACACAAAAGATCAACAGTTCGATTCCGGACTCGATAAGATGATGCTTCGGAATCGATAAAATGTGTGCCAAGTTTTGTTGTGAACTAAACAGTAAGGGTTTTGTGTTAGGCTACAGTTTGACTGAAATAGCATCATAAATTGCATTAGACAAATATGTTTTATCTTTTAAACTCGCGTAGTCTTACTTATTTCATTTATATAAATATTTATATCATATTCTATTACTTAATTTAATTCCATTTTATATTATTTTTTATAATTTTCTTCTGTTTTTACAAAAATCTATCTAAGCAAGATTATATTTCTTGCATTATGTAACCATTTTCAAACGATTTTAAAATATTGCGTAGTCACGTTTTTCGTCATTCATTCATAAAATCCCAAAAGAAAATTTTGCCTGTTCCCTGCAACCTATAATTTTGTTGATAATACAAATACGTGATAATCTTATAATAAGAAATTCTTATTGCTGAAATCTGAAAATCTATTGCCAAAAGTAAAATATTATTACGCTTTTACCGATTAAAGTAAAAGATGTTCACTATAAAAAAGTAAAGAATCACGTAGAAATAATTAAATTTACACCTAAAGGGTATTCAAGATTAATGTATTACGCTTCTTTTATTTACACCAAGATGCGTTATTTCGAGGAAAACAACAAGTGCTCTTAAATTTTTAAGCGGGTCACGTTTATCTGGAACTACACAATTTTTTCTTAAAACGATCATGTAAAATTACTTTAGAGATACATGTTTGTATCTCTTAAAATTTTGAGATTGTAGTTATTTCTAATAGGTATTTTTAGTTATTTAAAAGGAATGTTTTTTGTAAAAGAGTAATCTATAATTTAGAGACATGATATAGGCTTCGTTCATTAATATCGCAGGGTTTTATTTTGAACTAAACAGGTGTACTTGATTTTTTTAGGCTGTCACGTTCTTAGCTAACTACACGTATATAGCAAATGTCAGATCTGAATATAGTCTAGCAAAACATATTACATCGCTTATGCGCATGAGGATATAGCTGCTTCTTCTTTATGAAAATTTATGGCAGAATTATATTTCTAAATTATTTTTTTCCTTTACTTTCTAAATAAAGACCTTCTTTTTCTTAAAATTTTTAAGTGAAAAAAAATAAATTTTTAATCGCTAAATTATAATGTTAAAGTGATCACTTTTTTGATTAACCATGCGCGTAGGTATGCGTATGAATAAAATCTTTAAACTGAAATTTATCCAGTCTTTTATATTTGTGATGCGTATAAAAATTTTGTATGTGGAATGTTATTGTGGAATGTACACTTTATAAAACGGTGGTCACTATATTTGTACTTTGTTTTATTTACCAATTGCCATAATGGTAGCAGAGTTTTCAAAGAAAATTTTGAATTTGTAATGCATGCGAAGAAAATCTTTTTTCTTATTTTGAAACAAATTTGTTCGTAAATCCTGGTGCCATTCAATAATTTCAAAAATCTAGCAATTGATGCAAGTAATACCCTAGGAAAATGTTAAAGAGCTCACGCTCTTGGCTAACTTGTTGTATATTGTAGAAGTAAGATCTTAAATTATTCTTTAGAAACATATTCAATCTCTTAAACCTTTAGTATTAGAGTTGCTTCTATGAACATTTATGGCTGATGTTGACATTGTTAGATTCGTTTCTTTCTTTTATTTTTCTTACTAATAAATATTTTACTTTTCTTAAAACTTTTAAATGACGAAAATTGCAAAATTTTATGTTAAGGTGCTCATGTTTTTGGTTAATCCTACGCACACGGGAAATGTAAATTCTTAAATTAACCTGAATATATATATTCAATCTCTTATACTCGTGAATAACTGATGCGCATTAAGCATGAATAAGGTCTTGAATTAGCATAGAAGAACCTATTCAATTTCTTAGACCTGAGAAAAATTGATAGACAAAAAAATTAGCACGATATTAAATTAGCGTAGAGGCGCTTATTCAGTCTCTTATATCCGTGAAAGATTGATGTGCATAAAAGACGAATAAGACCTGAAATTAGCCTAGAGGAACATGTACAATCCCTTACGTCATAAAAAAATAAATAAGATCTTAAATTATTCAACAGGAAAATAGTTAAACTTTTGTATTTGTAAGAGAAAAATGGGTAAAAAAAAGCTTTAAAATTATTATGTAAGGGTTTTAAAGCTTTCGGCTAATATTCCGTATGTATGGAAGAAGTTTTTAAATTGACCTGAATAAGCATATCCAATCTCGTATACCCATTGCACCATAAGATATTAAATAACCTAGAGGAACATATTCAACTTCTTATTTTTGTTAAAAATTGGAGGGTTTAATAACTTATGCCTGATCTTATTATGTTTAGGTGCTCATGCTTTTTGACTAAAAAATCACGATCTTAAACTAGCCATAGAAACATATTAAAACTATTATTCTAATGTGATAGAGATCGCAGCATACAAAAGTAGTTGTTTCTGTTAATATCAAATATCCCTAATCTTCAGAATAAATTTCTTTAACGTATGCAATAGTAACGTATCACATCACATCTCAAAGAAAATTATTTCAAAATAACCGTAGTTGCATTAAAAATTTTCCTATGCACTGCGAGGCTCTCCTTGAGCGGTTTATCTAAGATGAAAATTTATGGTTGATGAATATTAATAGATCCATTACATAACAAAATCAGTAAGTGCATTACTATCATTTAAATAAAATCATTATTTTTCTGTTCTTTATATTTCTTTAAATTATATGTAAACGGAAATTGCTTATTGAAATATTTTGTTTAGTCTCATGTTTTGTCCTCTTTAATGTCGGTTAAACACTGATTTCAAGCTAATTAATTCATGCATAAGTTTCCAAACTGTGGTTGTCTGTTTGTTATGTTTGCTGAGTTTATTTAACCTTGTTACAAAAAAAGAAGACCTTGTGTAGGCGGCAAACAGTGTACTTATTCAAATCGACACCATTCGACTGAAAAAAAAAGAAATGTATTCATAACGAGTGTCAAATATGGAGCTCGAGCATGGCATTTAAAGAGCATTAATAGCCCATCAAGAAGCGATTTTTGCAAATCAAATGATGAAAAAAGAAAACAGAAGCATATTTTAACAGGATGCAAAGATATTATATTTCTTAGAACTATCTGTCTTGGGTTATGCTACCTAAACGAAACAAATAGAAGCATAACGTTTGTTTAATAAGAACATTATTTACTTGAACCTTGGCGACTCGCCGGCTTTACCAGGGATTGCCTTGGAGATTAACCCCTTGACAGGTGTACATGCCAATTAAGGTGCTTAAAATCGTTCATTACTCTCACCAATTATTTTTAATTGCAAAATTTACCTTATTTAATCAGAACATTTTCGTTATCCAATTACTGAAAATTTTCTGTTTTGAAAAAAAAAATGGTAAAGGATTAATAAAAAAAAGCAAAGGGCTCTAAAGAATTAGAATTGGACAATCTTAAATTGTATGTTGTATATAAAAATTGGAAATTTTTCTCTAATTTTAGTAAATAAAATGGGATTTTTTTGCTTTCCGAGAAAACAAAATAGTTGAAAAATAACTTAATTTTTGGTCTTTCTCTATCTTTCTTTCTCTCTCTCTCTATATATAGATGTATATACTGGCAATGTGTAGGAGACTACACCTTCTACATCACTGTAATTAGGTGTAAGAAAAATGTAAATACAGTCACCACTTAACATTCAAGGATTTAGCCTTCGCGAATTTTGATTATTCGAAAAAAATTAAGAACATTTTAACATTCACGATAATTAGTCTATTTTTGAATTTTTGTTCTCTAAAGAATATCTTTTGTAAAGTACACTCGCTTTATTTTACCAAATCCGTATACTATTGAATACTGGGCATTGGGCAGCAGAGTTGTTCTGTGTAGTCAAGTCCTGAGAAATATATTCGCGAATACTTAATATGGCCATTCGTGAATTATAATTTGTAATTATAATTTGTAAAGAATATATTCTAACAAGTTAAAGTCGCTTGGTTTTACCAATTCCGTAAACTGTTTGATACTGGGCATTGTCCAGCTGAGTTGTACTGTATAATCAAGTCCAGAAATTCATTCGCGAATACATAAATTGATTATTCGTGAATTTTTGTTTTGCAAAGAATACTTTCTTTTTTACATAGTAAACTCGCTTTGTCTTACCAATTCCGTAAACTATTTGATACTGGGATTGGGCAGCTGAGTTGTGCTGTATAGTCATTTCTTTATGTCGATACTATCGTGCTAAATTTAAAAGAGAAATCGAGACCGCAACTTTTCTTTATATTGAGATTCATAAACCAAAGTTCTGTTCTTCTCAACAATCGTATATTAATAAGTTTTATCCGCCATTAATTAGCAAATAAGCTTTGTAAAATGCAAATTTATTTACAGCATGCATTATTTAATCCTTCATAAATATATTTTTGAGTTTCAATTCTTTTGTGAATTTAAAAGATTGTAAAAACTAACCCCCATTTATGATCGGGAATATTGTCTTAACCCTTGTGGCAATATTTATAAAAACTTTCTGCGACAAGCAAACTAACGGCAAAATTTTTCTGCAACATAATGTTTTTTAACAGTAGAAATGAATGCAAACTGATACCTAACACAATTAAAAAACAGACACTGAAAAACTATTACATTATAAACGAGGTGTGCAAAAATATAAGCGCCAGCGGACAGTCATCCACCACAAAATTTTAAATGTTACTTTTCGTCTAATATTTAGTCTAAATTTCTTTCAGGAATGATAATAAAATTTAAGCAAAGAAAGCTAATAACATTTAGTGGTTTGAAACTCCCCTTGGTGCTTGTCACAAACCAAGTATTAAATGTTATTTATGTAACATGTTTTTACCGAGATTTAAACTGCATGTGAAAAGGGATAAAAAAACATAAAAATATATTATAATAAATAAAACATAAAATATAAACTAATATTTATACATATCTAATTTTTACTCTTATTAGAAATTGAGGGTAAAGTTTTTTTTTTTTTTTTTTTTTTCGTATAAATAGTAGTAATAAATTTATGCCTTTCAACCCAGTCATTCTAAAAACAATTTTTCAGAAAATGTGTATTATACTTCGTACATAACTAAATAGGGAGTTATGTAGTTATATAAAAAATTTAGCCTGCTGGAAACTTTTACCCTTACATGCTTTTCTAACTTTAATCGTTATCCGATGCTAGTCTTTTGTGTATTATTTCGTATTTATATTCTATTCGCACCACTACATTTTGATAATAAATTGTATAGTACAGTATTTCATGCAATAGCTGTCAAAATGTAATAAAAATATTCTATTAAAACATTGGTGCTAATCGAATAGGATTCATGTAAGACATGAAGATTCTAATATTACGTGCAAAGTGACATTGGACAATAAGTTTAACCCTTTTTATTTGAAATAAATATAACAATCTAAAAATTAGCATTCCTATCAGTTATATTTCGCGACTCGGGGCTTAAAGTTTTCTGCAAGTTACCGTTCCGTTTCTGCGTCAATATTGCTAGACTTTGCCACAGGGATCTCAACATTCACGAATTTGACATTAACGTAGTTCTTTGCGAATTTAATTGCTGCAAATGTTAAAGGATGTCTGTGCATTTGAGAACTAAATACTATGCTTATAATCGTCGTCGATGTAAAAATGCCTCATTTAGCTGTAAAAAATAATAATAATAATAATAATAATAATAATAATAATAATAATAATAATAATAATAATAATAATAATAATAATAATAATAATAACGCCCACAATCGTTTATTAGAGTAATTGTCAAATGACAATTGTTTGAGAGCAATAATATGATGAATAAAAACATCATATTTATATATAGACAAAGACGCTTGTCTGTATTTGCGGCGTTATGATGAATCTCAATCTTTACATTAGCATAGATAAACTGCAATATATCCCGATATAAGAGTGCTATATCACTTATGTGAATTGAAAGAATATCACAGGCAATTTACTGTGACGTGTATCATGCGAGCAAAAATTGTATGTGTCCGTGTGTGTGTGTAAATTTTATCTCAAAAATGGCTCTAACGATTTTCGCAAAAATTTGGATTTTACTATTTTCGGGCACGAGAAGACCATTGGGCTAGGTCACATGTTCGAGAAAATTCGATTATTGGGTCATTTTGAGTCATAATAATTGGTCAGGATCAAGCTATTTATATCTAGAGAACGGCTGGATCGATTTTAAGGAAATTATCTATCCAATCGTGTTTTGGCACGTGAAAACTGTTGGGCTGGGTCACATGTTCGAAAAATTTCGATTAATGGGTCATTTTTCGGTCATTATGGGTCAAGCCATTTTTATCGAAAAAACGGTTCTAACGATTTTGACCAAATTTTATATTTTATCGTTTTGGATTACAAGATGAATTGGGTTAGGTAACATGTTCGAGAAAATTCCGTTAGTGAGTCATTTTTGGGGTCATTGTGGGTCATGCTAGTTTTATCTAGAGATTTTCTCACGCAATTTTGATTAAAAATTGCATTCTCTGGTTTTCGGGCACGAGAAAAACACTGGGCTAGGTTACATGTTCGAGAAAAAATTTTAATGGGTCATTAAGGGCCTGGGTCAAGCTGTTTATATTTAATGAATGGCAGAATCAATTTCATCGAAATTTTGCCTGTAACAGTTTTTTGACACGAGAAAGCTAATGGGCTAAGTCACACGATCGAGAGATTTCGATTATAAGAGTCATTTGTGGTTCATGATGGCTCATAATGGGTCATGGTCAATCTATATCTAAAGAACAGGTGGATCGGTTTTAACGAAATCTTGTATACAACATTTTTTTGGCATAAGAAAAATATTGATTTAGGTCACATATTCGAGAAATTTCGATTAGTGGGTTATTTTGGGTCATAAAGAGTCTGGGTCAAATTATTTATATTTAAAGAACGGCAGGATCAATTTTAACGAAATTTTGTATGTAACAGTTTTTAGACACCAGAAAACTAATAGGCTAAGTCACATATTTGAGAGATTTCGATTCTAAGGGTAATGTGTGGGTCATAATGGGTCATGGTCAAGCTATTCTAAAGAACGGGTGGATCGATTTTAAGGAAATTTTGTATACAACAATTTTTTGGCAAGAGAAAACTATTAGGATAGGTCACATATTCAAGAAATTTCCGTTAGTGGGTCACTTTGCGGTCATTTTGGGTTAAATCAATTTTATCTAAAAAATGACTGTAACCAATTTGGCCAAGTTTTGTATTCTATTGTTTTGGATTACAAGAAGAATATTGGGTTAAGTCATGTGTTAGACAGAATTCAATTAGTGGGTCATTGTGTTTCATGTTAATTTTATCTAGACAATGTCTAGCGTAATTTTGACTAAATTTTGAATTCTATCGTTTTCGGGCACGAGAAAATCTTTGGGTTGGGTCAGATGTTAGAGAAAATTCGATTAATAGGTCATTTTGGGTCATAATGGGTTAAGGTCAAACTAATTATATCTAAAAAGGCTCAATCGGAGCCAAGCCAATTATTAAACCGGAGCCAAGCCATTAAACCAATCAGAGTCGAGCTAAAAAAGTGATTTGGATCGATGACCTTTCGTTTTAAACTTTAAAATAATGTAAAAATGTGCAGTCATACATGGCTGTATTATTGATTATTTTTGTAAATAATACAATTATAAGTAACATGTTTTATAGCTATAATACAGAAAGACTGATAATGTAAAAATACTATATCGAGTGGAACAAAAACTTAATTTTGACCGAGCTAAGCTCGGTCACTCCTGCTAGTAATATATTTATTTATGAAATTGTTTTGATTGTAAAAAGTTTTTGTATAGAAATGATACGATGAGTAGAATTTTAATTTATTTTTAACTATTTTATGATAGGACTTGTATAATGAGAAGACTGATTCAATGTAAGAAAAAATGGTGGATACTGGAGAGGTGACTCGTAAAGCTGTGCCAGATGATGAGTGAGTACACGATTACGAGTGAGTACACGAGTGAGTACACGATTTTGTTTCATTTCAGCGCTTAATAAACTTTTATATGGCCATCTCGGCATAACTCAGACCTAACGAAAGGTGATTTCATGCCAAATATTGTAAAACCCATTTTAAAAATTCTTATGATATTGATTTATTTTTTATTGCCATAGATCACATATTCTACAGTATTTTATTACATTATTGTGGTGCTTACTTTTATATATGTCTATTTAAACTAATAGTAATTTACACTGTCACAAACGTAGTGCATGATATATTTGCGACCGGATCTCTTTCTGCACCAATTTCAAGAACACTACTTCATATGAGAATATGATAATGGGTAGTATTATAGAGAAATGTTTAAACAATACGCTGAAGTAGACAGTTTTTTAATCGAATCATTAGATTAAGAGTTATTTAATATTAAAGTTGGTTGAAATTGTGCCATTGAAAAGTTTTATAGAAGTAAAAATTATACAAAGGAATTAAATGTATGTATATTTTAAAAATATATAATAAGGTACCTGTACCCAATATGGACACCATAAGGAAAATATACTTTTTTCACCCCCATGTACAAGTCATAGGAGTCTAAAAATATGTGACCACTATCTTTGGACTATTGACTATCATTATTAAAATTAGCGACCTTGTAATTATTCTGGTTTAATTTAAATGATAAAAACAAAATTTTTTTTACAAATGTCCATATAAGGAAATACCTGTCCCTATTATGGACAGGTGTGTCCTTATTGACTTTCTACACAGTGTGTATGGAAGAGCCACTTTTCCAAGGGCTTTTAGAGGAGAGGTAATAAAAAAATGTACCTTAAAGCATTCTGAGGAAGAGGGGGCACAGTAAATATCTTCAGAACATGCATTTTAGAAAGGGGCGGGAGCATTCTCGTTTTTCACCCCTAGAAGATCCATGCAAAGCCTCTTAGTTACTAGTAAATATTATGAAGTAATATTGTTGGTTTTGCTTAGCTTTATTGCATCTGTCTGCGAATTTACATCTGTTATTACTCAGTCCTCACAGCATGGATAAATAGAAACTTTTTCACCATGGGCATTAAGTCCCTCATAATCATCATGAACATTTCTGCCACATGTGATGCATGACGGCATGTTTGAAAAAGCATCAATACTGCAAAAGAAGCAGTACCAGCTCTCCTTTGTTGAGGAAGTCATATCATTGGTACCTACGATTTCGCCAACAGATATCCTACTGGGGGGAGGGGGTTTCTTTTTATTTTTCCGCAAGGGTTTTTTGGAGGAAGGTTTTTGGGAGATTGTTCAAATAGAATCTTGTTGAACAAAGATTTTACCACTTTGATGACTTTTCAAGTTATTGCTTGGCAACGTTGAATTTTCTTCTTTCTTACAGTTGTAGTCGATGGGGACATAAGCTGTCCATATTGAGAACCGGGCGTAGTTTTACTAAATCTTGTACCAAATGAATAAGGAAAATTATTTTAAGCAAAATATGCAATATCAATCGAAAATATGTTTTATTAGCTTTCTAAAATACTTCACTTTTCAACATTTAATGTATTTTTACCATATCTAATAAGAATTTAAGCTTACAAATAATTCAGATCAGCACATCTCGAAATAACAAGTTTCCTCCTAAATGGCGAACAGCACGCTTTTTTACACTTTTCAGACTTAATTATCTTTTCAACTGCTTTTCTTCGCGAAAATGTTTAGCCATCTCTCGATCAAAATTATTACCTTTAAAAATATTAGGGGTGTCCATATTGTGAGCCCTGTTCATATAGGGTACAAATACTTTACTTTAGAAGGTCGTGGTGTGCATATTGCACTTTTTTTTAATTTGAGTATTTGTTTTGGGATTTTATTCAACTGCTTACTCAAACGTTCAGCTTTCAAGAGAAATTTCTTTCATATTTTCCAAAATGTTGGCTGTTGGCTAGTGCAAAAATAGCGAGAGGAATATTATTTCCTTTCAATTAAAATATCATTTTAATTAAAAATTATTACGTTTGGCTATTATAAATAGAAAAATTAATTTCTTATTAGAGATTAATAAATATGTGATAAAAGTGAGAAAATATTGAAAATTACGCCTTCAGAATTCCATTCACGCATGAGTATTAAAAGATTTTTTTTTAAATAATGAATTTTTTAATATGTGATAAGAACATAAAATTAGGGAAATTACATCCTATTTAAATTGGCCACGTATTAACATTGTAACAGTTTATATATAAAAACAATTATACATGATATTTATTTCACATTTTTAAATTCTTTTTTGAACTAATACTGTGAATTCTTACACAGTGCAAGTAATAGTAGTTCTTCAAATGAAAGATTTATTTTTACGTGGATTTACAAAATAGGAAAATAACTTTGATGAGAATTACGTCAGACTTGCAGTCAGCGATGCATAAGGAAATGTTAGTGGTAATCATAGGAGATTTGAAACGATGCATTTAAAATAAATATTTTTAAAATGATTATTTAAAACATTTTTGCATTTTAAAATGTTTACTTTTATAACGATTTTTATAAACATTGTTAAAAAATAGTATAAGGCAAAGACTGTGTTGATATAGTTCATTTTATATTAGTCGTTTTTCAGATGTCTAACTGATTTTATTTAGTCATTATTAGTCTTAACAACAGCTGATTCTACATTAAAATTCCTTCAATAAAAGGGAAATTAATGGAAACCCTTTTACAGGGACATTGCCATAGGATTTATAATTGAATCTTCCGTAAACTTTTTAAATCTGAAGATTTAGTGTGATTTAAGTGTTGCGGTTCTTAACGGTGATTGACAAGCGTTCTATAAATGGATATGAATGGAATAAGAAAAGAAAAGACTCCTTGTTGTCAGACGTATTTTTTTTTTACTTAAAAAAATACTTGCTTGAATATTTCTATATTGTGTACCTTTTAAACTAACTTACATACTGATATTATTATTATTATAAATATTATTATTATTGTTTATAATTTTAGCCATTATTTATTTCAAATAAAAAGAAGGAATAATAATATAGAGAAATAAATCTTATCATCTTGAAATATAAATCGTAAAATATTTTAATCTCAGTCAAAATGAAAATACACTAGATTTTTATATTTTATAATATTATCATTTCTAAAAGTGGTTACATTTTATTTTTCATTCATTTTCGGAAATGGAACGCTATGAATAACTTTTTCAAACTTTTATCACAGAGATTTATTACCGAAAATATCTTCTACGCAAAATAAGTTTTTCTTCCTTATAACTTTTGCAATTAAGGAGATGTAAGCTGCGAGCTATCTATACTTCGTTGAACAAGAAAGTCTGAACTTGCTGAAACAAATTTCAGCATATCCAATTTACTGTATTTGGCATAGATTTCCTTACTTTAATAAATAAAAAACATTTTCATGAGGTAAGCTTATTATTATAGTCAAATACGCGGTATACCTTTTTATCGATCATCAATAACTAAAATAAATAATATAGATGATAAAATTCATAAACCAGTTACATTAGATTTATCGTTTTAATTGTAAAAACATTTCTTATTGCGTTCTTTGTAATGTGAATCACTTTTCAAAAAGTTAAAAAGTCAGTTTTAAAAAATAAATTAATTTAATTTTTTATATAGTCCTTGAATCATATATGTTATAACGAAAAAAGAAAACACTTACCTAATTAATTTCCCAAGTAAATTCTAATATGATAGAAATTGAGGAATCAAAATTTTATGAAATTTATAAACTTACTTCATTTTTTTGCCATAAAAAAAGAATGCTGAATATTAATAAAATTCAAAATGTCTTAGTTACATATAGTATGGTCGTACAAGGCACGGCCCGGAGAAATGACGACGGGTAGAGCCCGACAAAAAATTTAACGGGGCTTTTTATACCCCCCCCCCCACCGATTTAAATAAAATCTAGATAAAGCAGTTTTTATACGAGCAAATTTAATATCCGATTCATTTCACTTTATCCAATTCCATACTTTCTCCTTAGGATTTACGTTCATCCCTCTGTCCTAGTCATCCCTCTGTAATAATTTAAGCATCTCTTTCATTAATATAAGATATTTCATAAACACCTGCAAGATCCTCCTGCCCTAGAGTATCAAATTACTTAATTATGTAAACTCTTCAAATTTGGTGGCGGATTCACAATCAATTCAATATTAAAAATTTTTAAATTAAAATTTTGACTTCTTGAAACTGCCTTTTCAAACATGGAACAATAACTCTTTTTCGTTTTGTAAAATCCGCCCCTTTATTTTAACTTTCAATTTACTCTGGATTGTGCGGTTTAAATATCTTTTTCTGTAATCAAATTTTTATTTTAAGCGAATTATAAGGAAGTCCATAGAAATATACATGCTTTAAGGATTTGTTTGCCGTAATAGTGTTTCTTTTATTATTTTAAAGTTATGATGGTCAGATTTACTGAATAAATTCCTCGTTTGAAGACTGGATAGGACGAACCTCATTGGAAAATAGTTTCAAATTATAGCGCAATTTTTTATCTTGATGTTTCAGAATAGAGCACGTATTTTTATGTACATTGTCGCGTGTCATTTGTATTGACCGTGACACAATTTGTATTTTTATATTATGTTTACGATTCTTATCTTAATTGAAACTGAAACATGTGAAAAATGATTTTTTAATACATTGCGTGACACCTTAAGTAATGGAAAATGTTTATTAAAAGATTACTTTAATTTTAATAGATTCTTTTGCAAAGTTACAGATTTCTGTAAATTCACAAGAACTAGTTTTGTAGAGTTGCATCTTTTTCTAAGCAGTGTATAGATAAAATTTTATTAAGCATACAGATTTAAGTAACTTTACATCTGAAAAATCATAGTTTTTTTATTATTACTGTGTATCAAAGGCATAATCACCAATAAGTATGATCTACAAACAATTGAAAAAAGAAGTAGAATGTAGCCAAACTATGTTCGGCATTCTAACTATAATGGTATTTCAAAGGTCAGAGCTCGATTACCGGCTTGGATATTTTTCACTCTGTTGTTTTTAGGTGCATTTAGTAATGTGTTTATTCCCGTATTTAATTTTAAAGTTAGATATCAGTATTTTTCTGAAAATAAATATTAGATTCTTAAATGTCATGCATTAATGTACATAGATGAAGGATACGCTGAAATTTTTCAGTAATGAGTTCGTCTGAACAATGCGATAACGGTATTGCAATGGTTCCTTTCCAATTTCGAGATTATTTTACCATTAACAATAAGAAATGCTTCGTACGACTGAAAACAACAAAAAATTCTATCGTTTAATATTAAATAAATAAATTATTAAACTGTTGAAACTGAAACAGTTTTTTTTTTTTTTTTTTTTTTTTATGTTACAATACAATTTTTAATTTTTTTCATATACTTATATTGAAATGTAAATTAACACCCAAATTTCAGTGAATAAAAGTGTCCTTTTCCACAATACGATATCGGTACCACAGTACTTTTACCCCAATTTTTAGCTAAACATAAACAACAGAAAACGTTTCGGACCAATGAAAGTAAAGAGAAACTTTGTAGCATAAAACGAAAAGATAAATTACATTCTCAAGCCATTTGGTTTTCTTGTATGTCACAATATAAGTTTCAAATGCTTTTATATCCTCATATTACCATATAGACGAATAACACACTAATTTTTGTCAGTAATAGGTTCGATGGTTCCTTTTCAATTTTAACAGAGTTCGTAAAGGTCCTGGAATTTCATGAACAGGGAGTTTTTTGATACCAGTATTTTTTATATATATATATTAAAACGAAAAGAATAAATATTGTTAAACTACTTGTTTTCTTTCCTGTCAATATACAATTTTTCAATTCTTTCATGTACTTAAAATTTAATGAATAACACGATATTTCATTTTACTTAAACGACTAGATTTTATTTTCCGTTAGGAAAAAGTATTAAAAGTCCACAGAAATGAGGTATAAAAATGAGTTTACGAAAACAATTCTTTTATTTAACTTCTTTGTAAGGAAAGGCCAATAAAGTTTTTCTTCAAATTTTATCACAAAAATTTGACCCCGAGGATAATTTCAACCCGAAGGAAGTTATTTCTTTCTTATAACTTTTATAATTAAGAAAATGTAAAACATCCAGATGTTGTTATTATTTGTAAAATGGTTGTTGCTGTCGATCTAGAGATCATATCTCAACCCTTGTGATGTCCGCATTTTATTCATTTTCTGATTTGTCCATGTCTAATCCATGGTGTACGTATTTTATGACTCTGTTATTACATAAACCACGTTTTAATCATCATAAAAATGATGTTTTTAATTTTTTTTTAATATAGAGTTTATTTATTAGTCTTAAATTTTAGTCTTTGAAAAACTCAATTTCCAAATAGTCGTTGTATTTTGTTATGTTAATTTTTTTTAATATTATTATTACACATATTGAAAAGAAAAGTTCGTTCTAAGTTATTATAATAAAAATATGGCACATTTTCGAAAATATGAGTTACTTTGGCTGTTTCGTTATGCTTCTAAAATAAAAACCCAAAATTTTAAGAATTTTAAAACTTTGTTACCTTGAATAAAGAAATTTGTTTCGAAAGAACTGGCAAATGCTTTTATTTATTTAAGCATACCTTTGAAGACAAGCATATAGATTTCTGAAATGACAAATCTTTCTTATAATTTCTTCTACATTAACTGCACTTCAAAAGTTTTACTCAAAGACTTAAGCAGAAAAATTATGTTTAAATTCAAAGTAAAACATGATAATGAAGTTTTAAAAGGATCTGTTGAAAAGATACAAAATATTTATTTAATTTCTTTTCTTGCTTAACTTTCTTAATTTTTCAAACTGTTTCGCTTTTTATTTATTAAGTTAAGTAATAATACTCCACACAATATTTAAATTGTTAAGGCTATCGGAAAAGAAATGCGAATATTTTATTTTTGTTGATTATAATCTTTCCTCATCATGATTTCTTTGTGTAATAATATTTCTTTACAGTCAAGGTTTAAAATTAATTATTGACATTTAAATTCGAAAAGGAATATTCCGGCAAAATTATTCTTTACTACATAACAATGTAATTTTGCATATTTCTAAACAGTTACTTTTTAATAAGTTAAGGTTATTTTCAGTAGTTATATTTATTCAAATTTAACTACTAACAATTTTTTAAATAACTACATTTTGAATTAATTGGAATTTTCCTTTTCCCTTTTCATATTATTGAATATGTATTTTTTTTATTTTAACGAGGTTTCATAATGTAATAAAGAATATTTAATAAATAAATAATTTTCCTTAGTAAAAATATTTTTTCAACTACGCTTTACATTTTCTTTGATATTTACCTCATTATTATAATTAATAAAAATAACGTTTCTCTTAGTTTTTCTGGTTATTTTCTTAAAATAATTATGAAAATTTTTGAGTTTACCGGTATCTGAATAGTTTTTTATTTGAAATTAAATGAAGTGTATTCCACTCCAAATGAATTCAGCTTAAGAAAATAAGGTTTGTAAAGTCAAATTCAGGTATGAGGAAGATGACAGGGACAGTGCCTTTGCACACTATAACCAAGATATCAGAATAAGTGAACTCAAGTCTCTGTCATTTATTCTAATAGAAGATAAGAAAATGTTTTGAAGTTTTAATAAAAAAGAAACAGACGAATAAACACAGTTGTAGCGATAACTTTTGTTCTTAATTAAGTGTATAAGAGAACACTGTTAATTAACGATTACTAATTGATTAATAGACAGTAGTAATTATAAGTCAGTGTTTAACTTTATCCTCATGATTGTTAATTATTTAAGTCAATTAATAAGGGAAATGTAATGAAAAAATAAAAGAAATAGTTCTTACTACTTATTTATTATTATTCGTGAATTAGAAGAAACATTTTAAATACTTTTGCGTTATTGCGGCTCTGAGGACGAATTACCAAACAACCAAGATTTATCGCCAAGTTATGACATATTTAAGATTTTGTGTTTAAAACCATAAGAACTGGAAATAAGTATGATATATATATGGAATTAATTTATTTTTAAAATGTGAAATTGTTCTGAAATTGCTATTAAAAATTGAAATTGTTTATTGAAATGTTTTTTGTAGTGAAATTGTATTTATAATTTACTTAAATGAACAGTTAGTATATATATATTTTAAATAACTGTTCAATTTGTGTGATTGATATAAAATTAGGATTGGGATTCAAAATTTTCATTGAATTTATTTTTGTTAAATCAAAAAATGATTTTTCTTTTTTGTATTAATATATATATAGGGGAAGGTGGTGTACCTCGGAGGAAATTTCAAACTTTGATTTTTTACAAAAAAAGTGTTTGGAAAATATCTGTAAAACATTTTTTTTTCAAAAATTTAAGGATCTCAGCTGTTACATATATTTTTCTGAAATGTCCAAATATATTTCTTCACCACTTTTTTATTTTTTTTTAAATAGCTTACAATACAGCCAAGGTACACCATCGGTGGTGTACCTTGGAGGTAGGTATGGTGTACCTTGGAGGTATTTGTTTTTAACAGACTAAGTACTACACTGCATGAAAGAAAGCTGATTTATCATTTGTTTACAGTAATATGATTTAATATAAGACAACTTTAGGCTAATATAAGTCTAATTAGTTTAAATTTACAATTTTAAGAACACAAAATCATTCATATAACTGAAATAATAAAGTTTGAACAGTTTAGCCATAAAATAAAGTTTAGTCAAATACAAATAACCACTGTTTAACACTCCCTCTTTATATCTAACATCTTTAGTTCTATTCCACATTCAGGTGATCTAAATTTATACCAAATGATAATTTTTCAAGCTGTCTTACGGAACCTCCTGTGGCATCTTAAAGACAACATCTGATTAGTAAACATTTTTATCTTCCCTTGTGAATTTTTGAGAGTTTGTGTCCTTTTTTTAAATACTGAATTTTTAAAAATGGGTCACCGACTTGTAATACCTCTGCTACAAAGTGTTTCACAGTAGTTTTACCCCTAAGTTGTACCAAAATAAAAACTCCATCTGTAATGTTTTCAAAATCTGGATCTTCCAAATCATCAAATTCTTCTTCTGACTGACTAGACTCTTCGTAAGAGGGTTCATCTATATTTTCTTCCGATTCTGACTCCATGTCAGCGTTGAATTTTTTCTTTACTACGGGTACTTTCTTATAAGTTTTCTTTTCTTTCTTAGAATTCTTATTTTTCTTCTCAGTTTTTTCTTTCTCGATTTGAAGTTTCGTGGGTGTGGAAAAAACAGTAAAAAATATTATTTATAAAATATTAATAATATAAAAATAATTATTTATAATAATATTTTAATAAACATACATATATATAAATAAGTATTTATATATTTATTAAAATATTTATTCATTGTTTAATACTAGGCTTAGATAACTTTGATTTTGAATTTTTACTTAGGCTTCGTCAATTTAATAGCCTAACATTTAAACTTAGGCCCATTTGCCCAGCCCAGTACTTTGGTTATTAAAGTAAAGAAATACTTTCTAACAAATTTTACTCTTAATTATTAATAAATTTAGCAGGTGTGTACCTTGGAGGTACCTCCAAGGTACACAACATTAGCTACCTCCAAGGTACACTACAAGCAAGTGTTTTACAAAAATGGTTTCCACATCTTCACATTTAAGATTTAGCCATTTTCAAGCATACATAAATGTAGCTGAAAACATGCCTTTCAACTTGTGATAATCAGTTTAAAACAAAATTTGATGCTTACAGTTATGGAAGAAAAAGAATATGTCCTTGAGAAGTAACTTTTTGGTATTGAAAATAAACTTTGTTTTTTACAGCAGCAACAAGTGTGTTGATTAATAGTAGAAGAAATTCCCATGAGCCTCTAGTAATAAATACATGCAAATAATATATAATATGTCCTTTAATGAGGTTCTATCATTTTGTAATATAATAATATATTTATCTGATTAAATTAAATTCTGTAATAATAATAATAATAATAATAATAATAATAATAATAAAACATCTTTAGACCAAAACAAATTCTTTACCGCGCTCAGAATTTTTGTTAGTTTTCCCTCATTTCTTCTTAGTTCAAGATCTTTTAATCATTATGTATATTGAAAAATACTATTTACCTTTGTTCATCTCGTTATTTCTTAAAGATAATACCAAGAACTTTTAAAAATTAATGAAGTTTAAAGCGTATTTCATTTAAGGACTGACATCTGTTCGATTTTAATTAAACTCGCCTTTAAAAGAAGTATAATAACATTTTCTTAAATATCAAATCTTTTATTATAATGTCTTTTATATTAACTTCAGTGAAAAAGAAAAAAATATTTTAATAATTACATTTAAAATTTGTGTTTCAGCTCAAAACGAAGCTTAAAAATGCTGTATTGATGCAAATTATTTATTTAATTGTCCTTTTTACTTATCAATATTTATTTAGAAGCTTATTTTGTACTGTTTAAGTAAAGATACTTTTTGAGGGATTTAAATAGTTAAGAAATTCTCCAAAAGAATTATTTTATCTTTTTTTTAAAAATTAATTTAATTATGAAAGTAATTCTGTGCAAATGAATATTTCTATAAGTTATTTTTATACTAATCATTAAATTAATGAATTGTAAAGTTAGTATTTTTTGTATTTGGTTTTAAGAAAAAAGTTTCTATTGATGTTTTAGAAGACATTATTCCCGAAATTGTGTTTGTTGAATCAGAAAGTAAGTTTTTCATTTTTATAATCAGACATTTAAAAAATTTTTTGAAGCTTAATTTTTAAAATTTAAATTGAATGAAATTTTAATAATTATGCAGTTTATTGATGTTTAAAATGTAATTATGAATAAAAATAGTGTTTTTTTTAAATTCTATTTGAAGCTAAAAAATAAAGAAAAATTATGAAATAAATATGGTACCTGTATAATACCTTAAATTTTGTATATTATAGCTGATTATATTAAATTATTTTTTAATTAATATTTTAATATCTCATTTTAAGGTGCACATGGCGTCTCGATAATTATAGTTTTGAACCATAATTTTATAAGTTTGTTTAAAATTTATAAAAAATGAAGCATCCGTTGAAGACATTGAAATACATACAATCAAAACTAAACCGAAATAAAAATGTAAAAATGTACATATACGAATGCATATTTTTTAACCAATTAAAAACAGAACACTGTGGGAGTTGTTCGTCGGATAAATATTAAACACTTCTTAAACAATCACATTTTTAATGAAGACAACACAACATCTACACGACTATTTACAACACTATATACATATTCTGTAAAATGCGTAACAGATTCATAAATCTTGTTATACCACAAAAACGTCTCGGCTTGAGTCAACATTCCATCACATATCACAAATCTACTCTCAACGCCAACTCACTTCACTTCAAGTTTTTTTAAAATAAAAGGCAAAATATCGTGCGATATTTTGCCGAAAGCGGCAATAGCGCCATCTATAGATTCTACAAATTTAGGGAAGGTAATCATCTTGTTACAGCCTCCTCCTCTGTTTCCGCGAACATCCCGCGTGTGCAACCAGTAACTTTCTTAGGTGGTCTACCACGTTTCCTAATGGGTGCGACAGGCACAATGTCAGAGTCATTACACAGTTTTAAGGCTGAAGTGTGACATGTAGCAAGTGGATCATTAAGACTATCCATACTTGCTATGACAAAAGTGGTGGGTAATTTTTAATTTAAAATGATGTATGGTCCATCACGTTTGGGCATGAACTTCGACGTTTTATTGTTAGATGCTTCACTTACTGGATGTAAGTCTACCCAGACCTTGTCTCCTGGATAAAAACTATGTCCCAGTTTCCGTCTACGGTCAACAAATATTTTCATATGATCTTGCTTAGATTAAATTTTGTCTTTGATTTCTCTGGTGAATTTTGCGAATTTCTTGAGATATGGAGTAATCTCATTTACAAAATTGACATTTTGGATTACAGCACGAATGTCGTGCTGAACGTCATCCGTTGTTCTCAGTTCTCTTCCAAACTGCAAGAATGCTGCTGTTTCTCCAGTAGTCGCACTTAGCAGTATTTAGAGCAAAACGGATTGTTGGAAGCTTTTCTTCCTAAGAACAGTGATCATTTTCTACTAATATAGCCAATTTCGGCTTGATATCTCTATTTTTCCTCTCCACAGGATTAGCCTGGGGATGGTATATAGGAGTAGAGTTTTGTTTGATACCTAAAAGAAAACAAAGTTATTGCATCACACTACTAACAAATTGGGGTCCGTTATCACATATTATACGTCTCGGTAGACCATATCTAAGGATAACTTCTTCAAGCAACGTAGTTGCACACTGCGCTGCAGTAGCGTGTGTAAGATCAAATAGTTCAACCATATTGTTGCACAGTCTTCTACTATAAATATCGACCTTTTATCATTGTTACTTTTTGACAAAGGGTCGAAAAGATCAATTGATAGAACTTCAAATCGTTGTGAATACACTGGTGTTTGTAGCAAACCGGATGGTTTTTGATTAGAAGGCTTATACTTATTTCATTCAGCACAAATCTTGACATAATCTAAAATATATGAACGCCTTCCAGTCTAATAATACCTTTTGGACATTCTACTTATCGTATCTTCAACACTATAGTGACCAGCCGTAGGTGAATCATGGTATTCTTTTAAAACTTTCTCCTTTTCATGTGATGGGACAATTAGATGAGCTTCTTCTGATTCCGAACTTGAGGAATACCTGTATAAAACTCATCGGTTCATAATATAAACGCGATCAGTCCAATTAGTATAATCAAGAGTTTTTTCTCCATCTTCGAAACTTTTAATAATTTTCTTTAATTCTTCATGTTTCATTTGTTCAGCACGTAAGTAACTAGATGATTTAGAACATCTAATCATCTATCAACTATTATAGCGCAAATATCGCAAGATTCTTTATTGGTATGATCACAATCAGGACGAGAAAGCATGTCAGCTATGACGTTAGCTTTGCGTGGAATATATTCTATTTTTAAATTAAAGTCTTGCAATTGCAAAGCCCATCTGGCAAGCCTTCCCTAAGTTGACTTTAAGCTCATGAGCCATCGGAGTGGTTCGTTGTCGGATGCCACAGTAACTTCTGTTCCATCAACATATCCTCTGAATTTATATTAAGAGCCCAGATGACTGCAAGTGCTTCTCGTTCTGTGGTGTGATAGTTGCTTTCTGCAGAAATCAGCAATCTACTAGCATACACAATCGGATGCTCTTCAGCACCTTCACCTTGGAGAAGTATTGCTCCCAGAACATTACTACTTGCGTCTGTTTGAATGAAAAGAGGTTGAGTTTCATCAGCTTGTTTCAATATTGGTGATGAAACGAGGCATTGCTTCAAGGTTTAAAATGCATTTTCTTCATCGGCACCCCTGTGCCATTGTACATTCTTTTTAGTGGGGTTACTAAGTGGTCTCGATATTTTTGCAAAGTCTTGTAGAAAACGGCGATACCATGAACATGTCTGCAGGAAGGATTGCAGTTGTTTTATATTCTTGGGAGTTGGGATCCTCACAATAGTATCAACTTTTCCAGGATCAACTTCTAGGCCGTTTGGTGTGATCCAGTGTCCTAAGTATTTTACTCTGGTACAAGCAAAGTTGCATTTTTCTCTATTAGAAGAAAATTTCCATTTATCTAATCTTTTAAAAACATCTTCAAGATCACCTAGATGTTGTTCAAAATTTGATAAAACAATTAATAAAATAACATTTTTGGTCATTAATATAAATCTAAAATAGAATTTGCAAACGATAAAAAACGGATAATTATTTTAAAACAGCCCTTTTCAGTTACAAAATTCATTTTAATAGATGCTTTCATCAATTACGAAATTCCTTTAACATTGTATTAACTATTTAAATCAGGGTTCAATTGAAATGGGCCCAGCCCGAAAAAACCCGCCCGGGTTTTTTCGGGCGGGCCCACTTGAAAAAACTTATAAAAAACCATTTGTGGGATTTTTCAATTTTTTTCGCTTTTTCACAACTGTACAATTATTTAATCTAAGATATGAGAATGTAAAGATAAATGTAATTTAAATATATTTCAAAAGAGCCAGATTTAAAGGAATTTCTAAGCATTGGTAAAATGACCAAAAGAAAACAGAAATTAGCTTAAGAAGGAAGATTTTTATGCCTGTATTTTAAAATGCATCCAAGTGCTTTAAATCTTAATGTATAACCTAAAGGTGGCTTTTGAAACTTGAACTCCATTTGATTGCTTGCATTGTTATAGCTTTTAAGATTAATCATTCTATTTATTATCCTGTTTCAATGTTTAATGAAAGTGTTACGGTACTTTTCAACAAGGTGACAGATTATAACAAAAAGTGTGAAAAAGATAAGTTTCCTCATGGATTTTGACAGTTTTTCTTTTCTTTACATTCAGCACAAATTATTTCTATTTCAATCGAACAATAATTTTCTACATTTGATCTGGTTTGGAGCAAATTACATAATCATTTAGGAGTTTATTAAGCAGCAAAAGTACTAAAAGTTTATTTCCATTTGTGATCTAAATTTACAAATGTCATTGACACTGAATTCTATGACAATCTAATTTAACATTTGATACTGCTGCAATATATATAGTAAATTTTGCCAAAATTTTCAAAAATATTATTATAAATCCGCTTAAAATATTCTACTGATTTTTGAATTGAAGTGAATGAAAGAAACGATATAAATTTAGCATGTTTAATTTAAGGCAGAATTTTTGTGATTTTCCCCAATCCAAAAGGTTTTTTTATGAAAAAACCCATTTGGGTTTTTTCAAAATTTCAACTTTAAATTACATAAAATAATCTATTTCGTAATATCAGTTGTACACCACTTGTAAAGTTAACACCCCCTCCCAGAAGAAAAAAAGTCTTAATTTTCCCAATGACAATTTTTAAAACAAGTAATTGTAACTTAATTTTCTATAAGTATGTGTAGCTATCAAAAACACTAAAACTGATTTTTGTCTATTAAAAAATAAATATAAATTCCATTTTTTTAGCATAATAAATATAATGTTGTTTTAAACTGATTTCTGATTGAAGGAAATGAAAAGATTAGTATAAATTATTAGTCTGTTTAACTTATGTATGATTTATATAAAGAAATTCAGTTGTACTTGGCATAATATACCATTCTTAAAGTAATCTAGTCCCATGATAAACAAAAGTAAGTTTTAAAAGTAAAAAAAAAAATAATCTTTTAAAATATACTTTATTTTTTTCTTTATATATATATATATTTTATTGTTAATCCATACTTAATGCAAAATTATACCCTTGTTTCACTGATAAATAAAAAAAATAGATATTATGCCTATGAAAATTTGAAAAGTTATTTTTTTTTTCAGAAAACCCCGAAAAATCCCGGGTTTTAGACTACTGGGCCCAGTGGGTTGGACTTTTTCAAAAAATAAAAACCGGTTTTTTTCAAACCCTGATTTAAATCTTTATTTAAAGCCATCTTTTGAATAATTGATCAATTAAAAAACTCTCTTTACTTAAGAAAAATGCTTTAGGAAATTACTATTTAAAGAAAAAAAGGGGATATCAAGTAAGTAATGATTATAAAAACAGTTGTTTACATTAATTAAACTTTCGGAAGAGAAAACATTTATTTTTTTTCTTGTCATACAATTAATAGCTTGTTCTTGAAATTTATCAGAAAATATTATAACACAAACATGCAAAAATATTGACGTTTAAAATTACTTTGTTCCTATTATCGTTTAATTAAGGAAGAATAAAGAATTTTTCTTTAAACAATGTTTGTCTTACGGAAAGATCTATTCCATTAATAATTTTTTGATTTTTTTTTTAATCAGTGGAATGCTTTTTTACTTGTTAGAAAAAGAAATTTTTTCCTGTAAAAGATATAGTTTTTTGTAACATTCCAAATTACATTCTTTTCTGTCGAACGTGTATTATTTTAAAATTTTTTACAATGATTTTAAACAAATTAAATAATAAAAATTCAAAAACTTTCATAGCTTATTAATTTAGGGGAGACTGGGGTACAATGGTCCACCCCTTTTTTTTTACATTAATTCTGTTTTTGAAAGCTTCATATTTTAGTACATAGATGGTAATACTGAAGTAGTAAAAATAGGTTTGAAACCATGCGCATAGCTGACATTTTTGCCATTTTATACTTCATAGTTTATTTGACACAGTAGGAGTAAGGCAGGAGTAAATATTTTGAGTGAAACATATCTTCATTTATTTATTATAGATTTGTAATTTGAAAGACAGTGCGTGGTAAAATAAAAAGGTAAGACAATATATTATTATATTTATTGTAGCGAAAATAATAGAATTCTAAATATCTTTTTTTATCATCAAGTTTTTGTCAAACTTCCATATGGGGTACAATGGACCATCAGAAACTGGGGTGCAATGAACCATGGTCCATTGTATCCCAATTTTGTATTCCATGATTTTAAAAATTAAATATTATTTGTGAAATTCAGAATTAATAAATTATTTTACTTCTGGGTGCAAATTAATTAATGATTCATGTTGTGTAATGCATTTTTGAAATATGTATGTATATAATATATTCTTTCAAACTTAAAAATTAGCTCAAATTAAGAATTAATAAATTATTTTATTTCTGTGTGTGAATTAATTAATGATTCATGTTATGAAATGCATTTTTGAAATATTTTTCTACATAATATATGCTTTCAGATTTAAAAATTAACCCAAATTGAATACCAAAAATTAGTAAACAAGATATTTTGAAAAGTGGTAATAAGCTTAAAAGTGATAAACTAAAAATATCACCTTTTGAATTATGTCCTTTACCAAAAACTTGCTTGCGCAAGGCGCCAAATAAACGAAAAAGAGGTGCATCCAGAATTCTAACTGATACACCAGTGAAAAATATAACTGAAGAAAAAATGAAAAAAAAAGGGAGGATAAAAAATTGAAGATAAAATATGTTACTTTAGTTAGAGTGGAAAAGTGAATAATAAAATGTGAATAAACAAATTATGATGTAGTTTATCTTTCTTATTGTTAAAAAATGAACTACACTGAAATATTTTTATTAAAATTACATGTAGTCCATAGAGCCCCATGTTGTGGCTCCATTTTGTCAGTTGCTATTTAAAAAATATATATATAAAAAAGTATGCATAATTATTATTTTTGAGTGGATTCAATATAAACTTCAATGTATAGGTAACATGCATGTACTTGATCAAAAGAAAAAAAATCAATACTTCAAGAGTAAACAGTCAAAATTTACAAAAGTGGACCATTGTGCCCCATTCTCCCCTAGTTAATTATAATCTTTAGAATCATTAATTGACTAATATTATATATTTAATATTGACTAGTATTGTTATAATGTAATTCTTGTTGTGAATATTGAAAATGTACGATATTTAAAAATCATTTAGTCACTAAAATCAACAGCAAATATGCCAAAAAAAGTTAGTAAAATTATTTTTAAATTTCCAACTTTTACTTTATATCTTTTGACAGTTTCCAGAATTGCAGAAAAGTGTTTGTGAATTCGGTTTGTCTATCTGTCCGTACTCTAGCTCACCTAAATGAAATCAGATTAACACGAAATTGATGAATGCTATTGGAGTTTATTCTGGCATGTTCAGAATTGAAAAGGATGTTCTTAGCATTTACGGTTCAATTAGAGAAACTCAAAAGATTTTTGTTACATTACAGCCTAAGAAAAAAAACTTATGCATATTTTAAGCTAAATGAATCTCAGTTTTAATGTATCTCAATTTCAATATGATTTAAATAGCGTAAAATCACTAAAAACCTTCAAACGGTTTCATTCGCTTTAAACATAAAGCATCAGTATTCTTTTTTGTATCCCTATAAACAACTATAAAGGCCACACATTATATTTTCAGTACCAAACATAAAAATCCCAATAAAATATATCAATTACATGGCAATGCGGAATCCACCATGGAATGACCACGACCATGGAATCGGAGTCCTCAAATACATTTTAACTATGTTGGAAAGTTTATTATAAAAAAATTGTACACGCCAGCTGTATTTGGCAGCTATCCCAAACTGAGTAGTTATGAATTTTTGTGGACAACAAAGGATCAATAGCAAAAAAAAAAGCATTTTGTGGGTAAAAAAAAATATGGAAGTATTATGAAATAAAAGTCATAAATTATTATCCAAAAAGGAAATTAAGTAAATGGCTTGTGTCTTTTTCAACAAAAATACTTACCTTAGTTAAATGTTATTAAAGTAAAAGTATTTTCTTTTTAAAAAAATATGTTATGTTTTAAAGAGATCGTCCTTAAAAATCATGAGAAAAATGAAAAAAAAAAAAAAAAACTGAAAAAAGGACCTTTAAATAGAAACATAAAAAAAAACATAATGTTCAAAAGACATTTTTTTTTTTTGGGGGGGGGGGAGTGTTTAATTATGAGAATAGATTTTTTTAGAAATTTATTACTTTAAAAATTTAAATAAATGTTTTCATTTCTGAGTATCGCCTTCATTATAATTCTTTCTTTAATTAACGATGGAGAAAAACAAATATTGTCTTGAAATAATGACTTTTAAAAAATTATTTTAAAGTGTTTGCTCAAAAAATGGTAAAATTGAAAGAAGTAATTAGAAATGTTTTCGGAATTACTTTGTTTTAATTGATTTTACTGTGTTATCTTCTTTTATACCAAATTAAATATGGCTGAATCTCAAGTAATATATTTAATAAATAAATACTTTTTAAAAACACTGTTTAATAAACATGTTTAATGTTTATCTAGTAAATTACTTATAATTTTATGACTGAAATTTATATTTTTCCCCAAAAAATGTCTGATATTAATATGATAATTTGATATTAAATTCGGTTATTAAAATTCACTTTTTCTTTTTAACTTAGTAAAAAACGCAAGCAAATTAATTTCTTAAAATGTATAACTTTTATAAAAGTATACCATTTCTTCTTTAATAGAAAGCAAGTGGAAAGAAAATTAGTGGGATGTAGCAATCACCAAAAAATCTGATACATATTTACATTTGAAAATTCGTCATAACAGTTCCAAAATAAACTGACAATCTTTGTTCATCATGTGGATTTTGAAGGATCCATATATTTTATTATTAGCAATTTATTTTACTTGAGAAGGGTGTTATAAAAATTAAAAATAAGTTAATGACATTGACATGTTTCGGCTCCATATTAATAAGAACCATAATCATAAGAAAAATAAAAGACAAATCGTCTCACAGTCAATACAAATGACTTTATCTGAACTTTATCTTTAATGACTGATCCATTATACGGAAAGAATGTGTTACAGAATAAGCTATGTGATTAATTTTCGTGAAATAGTTTTATATACAACATTATTTAGTGACATATCAAGTGAGAAACTGGTAAAAAACACACTATGGCACCGCCACCTGTTGCCCAATATATACAGAAAATTTATCAGTATTAATTTATATATACAGTGGCGGTCAAAAGTTTCCGGCCAGTTAGTTTCTTCGATTTATTTACCTAAAGGTTTCAGCAAAGAAGAAGCCCAAATTGCTTCAAAAGTTAGGAATGTGTGAATGACCTCTGACCACGTGAACATTTTGATTGGACACTGAAGATGCTTTATGCAAAGGGATAAAATTCGAAGTTCGCGTGTGCAAAAGTTTCCGGCCACTTATCTTTCTTTAGTTTTTTTTTCTATCGGTAAACTGTTTTTTGGTTCTGTATATGAATGAATCAACGTGTATAGCATAGTCTGAATTCAATATTGAAAAGTTCAACAATTGTTGTTCATAAATGAGTGATTGGTTTGTCGCTAAAAGGACAATCTTCTCGAGGTATTGCGGCAAAGTTATCGATCGGTAAATCGACCGTAAACGATATTTAAAAATTATATAAAGATAACGGTGGCTTTCAGGACATTCAGATGTCCGGAAGATCCCAAAAAAATACTATTCCTGTGAATAGAATTATCACAAGAAAAACAATTGATAATCTGCATAAAATTTCCGCTGCAATATACTGAGATTTACGGAATGAAAATAACGCTGAAATAAGTCCGTATACCGTATCAAAATGCTGACGTGATGCATAACTTTATGAAAGAGTCTTTGTTGAAATTTTTTCAGAGTTAAAAAAAATACAAACGTACCCGACTGGCGTTTTCCAAAAAACACAAAGTCTGGTCATGAAAAAACTGGAAAAAAATTCATTTTTTCCATCAATCGAATTCAAAACAGTTTTGGAACTGATGGCAGACACAACGTCCGATGACCTAATGACAAATGAACAATGAAACATGGCGGAGGACACTTTATGCCGTGGGGAGTATTTTCTTCAAAAAGTGTCGGTCCGTTATTTGAAATCCACTGCCAGGTGAATGATACAATGTATAAGGATATCTTGCAAGGCTAATTTCTCCCGTATTATCGAAAAAAAATTTGGTCGCAACTATTTTTCTTAACATGATAGCGACATAAATAATGTTTGCAAACCTCGATAAGTAATGGCTTTCGCACGAAAATTTTCATTTTTGAAATGATCAGCCCAAGCGCCCAACATGAATCCAATAGAAAATCTTTGAAAAGAAGTTGGTAAAAGTCTGCGGAACTATAAATATTCCAACTCAGCCGAAATTTCGCCAAAATTGCAAGAAATGTGAGAAAAACGTACCATAGACAATCTTTAACCGTTGATTGTATGAATGTCACGTTGCTGCGCCGCAGTACTTATTACTAAAGCTAATAAAATAGTAATACGATAATATACTAATTGTAAATATTGTTGATCACTGTAATTTTTTATTACAATACCACTTTTTTACAAACTTGTGAAGGTGGCCGGAAACTTTTGAGAACATGCGTTTTCCTTCATACTTAATTTTGTCAGTTAAATTTATTGATATTTGCATGTTCTTCTATAAGTAAGTTCCCAACTATTACGTCAATAGAATGTATAAATATCACTTTAAGATTCCTCTTCATATGGGTATATTTACAAGTTAACTGGGAAAAAATTACTGGCCGGAAACTTTTGACCGCCACTGTATATATCAATTTAAATACAATATTTTATGATGTTCTAAGAATTCATTTGTGAAATAGAGTGCACACAATATTTTCACTATATACAATTAAATTAAAGAAGGATAGAAAAATTGATAGATAGGCATTTTCTAAAATCTATCAAATCTTTCAAGTAATACTACCTTTTTTCTTCCAATTTCAACTCTCAACTCTGTTTAAAATTACTGCAAGCTATCATTTTTTTTAATCAGTAGAACAAAAGCTATTGTAATTTTTATGAAAAAAATTCATGTCTTTAACATTATCAAATTCATTTAAAATTTAATCTTATTGTCAAACTGTTAATTTTTATCTATCCTCTGAAACTTTTAAATATTTAATAATGAAGTTTTATAAAAATGAAGTTTCTATTTTAGATTCCAGCTAATTAAAATAAAAGATTTTCTGATTTACATTTATTAAATGACTGTTCAATGTCTTTAATTTTCCATCATGTGTATTCTAAAATATACTTTAATTTAAATCTTATTATAATCCAAAACTCTCGATCTAATTCCTTTTTATCTTTCCACGAGATTCGAAATATTTAAATTTGACTCTTTTGCACATATTTGAATTGTCTTAACTATTTAATGCCTCAAAGTAAAGTACTGTTAATTAGTCAATAAAAAAACTGATTAAATCATCCGCAAGTAACAGGTTTTTTTTAACAGCATCCGATTTCAATTTAAGTCATGTAACAAAGATACTTTTAGTTATAAAAAAGTAAAAGTTAGATGTTAAATTGTTAATTTATCCCAGAGAACTAACATAATTAGGGAAAAACAAATGTTATTTTTCTTTCAGAAATACTACATTATTCTCAAAATCGAGAAGAAGGAATTTAAATCCAAGATGTTTTCTGGATTATTTCGACTAAAAAGAAAGATTTAAATAGTGCGGAAAAAATAGAAAGCTTTTCTGATTTTTTTCTTTTATTTTTTTAAGTCAAACGCTGAATAAATAACGGCATTTGGAACAAATCTTTGAAGTTTGAATTTTTATTTTTTTAATTAAAAAAACACTTATTAATATATTATATCTTTAATAGATAAAAGTATTATAATCGAAAAACTTTTTGCGAATTTACACATTTTAGAGGCCAGAGATCATGAAAACATGTTTTATACAAAGTGTCGCCATGTGTTCGCATAATACCATCGAAAAAGTAAAAAGTTATAAATAGAATTGAACAAATTTATGTATTGTTTATGTTTTTGAGTATGGTAAGAAGGTCTTCTTGAATTTAGAAATATTTCGTCAGAAGAGATGCTGTCATGGCGATTTTTGTCCATTTTCATTAATATAACCTCCGAAAATTTTAAAAGTCACTCAAAGAATTTAACACATTTTTCAAATTATAATTTTGGGTATTAGAAGACCATCCTTAAATTTGGAAATAATCCATCTGAAGGGCGCACTGTAATAGCTAATGTCGTGTATATTTCTCGGAATTTTTTAGCTCTGTTGTCCATTGGTGACTTGTGCAATGGCAAGTCCTGCTAAACCAGCTATACATAAACAACTGACGTACAAAAGTATAACGAAAAATATTGACTTTATTAATTATCATGATCGAGATCAATTTAGAACGTTTTTACTCTGATTAATTGACTGAAGCAAAAATTCAAAATGAAAAACATTGTTTACAAGTATATATGTATATATATATATATATAAGCTTGATGTTAAGTAGTTACATTATCTCAGATGTTAAACGTAATTAGAATTTTTTTATATTTTTTTCTGAAAAATATTATTCTCAAAATGTAAGGAACGATGATTTAAATTCGTGGCATTTACTGGTTTTTTTTGAAGAAAGAAAAAAATGTGATAACAGGAAATAATATAAGATACTTTTATAATTTTTTTCTGACAACTATAAATAAATAATGGTAGATCAAATTATTGATATTCCTTATGTCTTTTTTTTCTTTTGTTAATTTGCTGTTAATAATACAATTTTTTTAATATAATTATTAGATTTTTATAGAAATTATCCGTATTTTAAATTTTAGTTAAGTCAAATGAAAGATATTTTGATTTATTATTTTAAATAAATTTAGGTTTTATATCTTTAACATTCCACACATTTTAATTCCAATAACTTCCAATTTGAACCTTGTTATATTGGAAACTATTTAACTCGTTTTTCTCTTCACATGATATTCGAAATATGTAAATTTGACTCTATTACTGAATCTCAAATTGATTGAACTACTTTAAGTTTTAAAATAAACTGTTGTTAATTAGTTGAATAAAATAAGACATTAAATAATTACTAAAAAGTATATCTTTTTAACAATATTATATTTTAAAATAAGTTATGTTACAATAGACTATTTTAGTTTGAATTCGTTAGAAGGCCTTTCTTTCTTCAACTATAAGCTTGATATTATGTAGTTATATTATCGCTAAAAGGAAACGTAATTACGGAAAAAACACTATTTCTTCTGAAGTACATTATTCTCAAGATGTAACGGAAAATATTTTAAATTCCTGGCCTTTCTGTGTTTTTTCGAGAAAAAGTAAAAGATGAATAATGGCAAATAATGTAAGAAACTTTTATGATTTTTTTTCCTTAAGGAGGTAAAAAATAATGGTAATTTCCATAAATCCTTGAAGTCGATTATTTTCACATATTTTATGCAAATCGCTTATTTTAAAATTCGTTTAATTTACAAAATGATAAAAATATATGTTTACATTAATGTTTATTATAAAAGAAAAGTCTGTATTTAAATTAAAATAAATACACCATTAAATTGCGAATCAATAGGCTGTATATTAATCTTATTCATTGAATTTTTTCAAAACATGAGATTTTTGATTTATTCCCCTTTAATTCTTGTATTGACCATTTCTAATGCATTCATTACTTGTCTGTTATATATTTTCCCCCTTTTTTATTATCAAAACTGTATAAGATTAGAAGAAGCTTTTGAATTTGCTATGTATTACAATAAATGTAAAAATAATTTTAATTTTCATAACAAATTTTTTCTATACTTAGCATTCTATGCGTTTATTATCTGTAATCCATTTGGAATTTAATCTTATTATCTTGAAAGCAATTCATTTTTATAATTTTCTCCACGTGATTCTAACTATTTTTTTTCAATTGTAATAATTATTTTTTAAATAGGTGTTTATGGGAAAACTTTTAAGCAATTAATGTTGAAGTTTAAAAAAAATTAAATTCCGTTTTAAATTTCAGTTAATTTAAATAAAACATATTCTGATAAATACTTCTAAACGATTGTTTAACATTTAATTAATATTTCTGTTAAAAAATTGTTCCTCGATTTAAGGCTTATTATACAAAGGACTCTTTAACTTCTTTTTTTTCTTCGCATGAGATTCGACATAATGTTCGACTTTAATTCCATTATACATTCCTAAATTGTCTTGACTAGTGAAAGACTAAAAGTAAATTTTTGTTAATTCGAAAAATTATTAATTCATTCTTAATCAACTTTTTTTTTTTTTAAAGAAAAACTAATATCAATTTATGTCACTTATAAGAGGTTCTTTTGATTTATTCATGCAATATTTAACTTAATATGATTTTATTTGTCTTGCGCGGTTTTCAATCAATTAGTGATGGTAAATACTCACTGGCGTTATCTTCAAGTAACCACTTACGTTTAAAATATTATTTTGAAATAACTCTTTTGTTTTAGTAATTTAAAAAATAACAATGAAAATCACATTATTATTTTACACTTTCTCTTTGCTGTCAGAGGTTTGACAAACTATGCTTTTGTATTTTCAAATTAATAAAAAATTTAATTTTATTACATTAAAAAATAATAATATTTATCCCCTTTCCCAGTTGATTCAAAAGTAAATTCTTTAATACTTATTATTTTTATTGTATCATTGTTTCAAATAAAATTCTACGTATGTAAATTTAACTCCATTACACATTCGTACATTGTCTTAACTTCTACAAATTCTTGAAATAAAATTGTGCTCATTAGTTGGAAAAATATTAAGCTATTCTTAAGAAACAAATATTTTTTAACACCATCACATTTAAATCACGTAAAACACGCTCTTTTAATTTTAGTTTCTTTGGAAAACATTATTATAAAAAAAATTAAAAGTCTGATGTTAAATAATTACTTTATCCCAGAGGACGAACATAATTAGGGAAAAACAAATGTCATTTCGACTGAATTACATTATTTGTTATAGGGAAAAAGAAATTTCAATTCGCATCATTATCTATTTTTTCCTAAGAAAAAGAAAGATTTGAATATTAGCAATTAGGTAATTTTATGATTTTGTTTTCATAACGTTGAATAAAAAATGGTAATTGACTCACTTTTTTGAAGTTTGACTTTGAGTTCTTTTAAGCAAATGCTGTTATCTTAGATACCAGGAAATTACAAAACGATAAAGATGTGTTCATATTAAGGTTTAATTTAAAGGATTCTATTTTATTATATGTTTTCAAAATGATAAAAAAATTTATGCCAACCATTACGGTTCAAAATTTTCCTGTATTTTTTTAATTATTTTTATTTATAAATATGATAATTTTAATTTATTTCTTTTAATTCAAGACATATCATTCTTTTTTTTCAGTTTCGAATATCAAATGTTTTACAACATGACAGGGAAGCATTAAATTTGTTATACATCATATATAATTCAATATAATTTTGAATATAATTGTAATTCTTTTCATATGTTATATAATTTTCAAATTTTTATGGTTTTCTATTCTTAAATTCATTCTAAGTTTGATTCATTGTACTTATTGCAGTATCAATCATCGTAGTTTATTTTTCAAGTGACGAGATAATTTTCGAATTTAAGTCCGGCACAACAGAAATTTTTTATTTAAATTTCTCTGAAAGACATATAAAAAAAATTATTTTTTAGTAGATATTTTATCCAACAGAATGAATGTAATTAACGGATAGAAAATTTCATTTTTTCTAAACAACTTGCATTAAAGTAGGTTATGGTGGTCTGGTGTAATATAAGGTGGTAAATATAAGGTGTTCCGGTGTAATAACGCCAAGTGCTAATATTATGCATAATTATGAAATAATCTGGTAAATGACACCCATGTGCTCTGCGCAGAAGGATTTTGAGTCATATAAATTGCAAAAAAACAGCTTCAAGTTAATTTGTTCCATTTGTAGGTCTTATTGTTTTTACAAGCAACTAAAATTAACGCTTGATCTAAAATTTACGAGATACGTTTTGTGATGTGAAGACTATTTTTTTTAATCCGGAAATACTTCGTTTATTATATAAATTTGTAGTGCATTTCATGTACTTTCAAAATGTAGTAGAAGATTTTAGATATTATCTCGAGATAATTTGTAATTTAAAATGTACTGCGCAATAACTAAAACGGGGTAATAACGCCAATCCTTGGCATTAATACCCCGGTTGATTCGCAACAGTGGCCGAGCTATATCCTAAATACTGATTCAAATAAACACAGTTAAAACTGTGCAATGTTTTTAATAATTCTATTTAAACGGATCTTTTTAAGCAAAAAGACGCTCACGGTCTGATATTCTTTTTCCTCCTCCCCAATCACACCTTTATTTTTCTTACACTTTCACAACAAATTGAACATTTTCAATAGCTTAGAATGCAATTTGTCAATTTCTAAGTTTGCAGAGTTTGTATTTTTAGAGTTGGGCAATCTACATGCCATTATTCCATCTTATTTCATAGTGTTGTTTGCATGGTGCTATTACCCATATAGGTGGGCAATAACGCCAAATAGCATTGGTCAAGAATTCACGCCATTACATTTTATGAATTCATATCTGTTAAATTATTTTTTTTTATATAGATAGTCAATGAGTTGTTGTATCAAATTATATATTTGTTTGAAAAATACAATCTAAAACTGAGCCGTGAAAATTGGTAGAACCTTAACTTGGCGTTATTACCCCAGGTTACCTTACAATCTTACAGTTTTTATCTTTTTTTAGGTATGCTTGTAATTATTTAAATAAGCGGCACCTATAGACGTTACCTAGAAGGTGTTCTTAATTCGAAATACGTTATACTTTTTCGAGAAACTCAATACATATTTTAGAACTGAATCAACAAAAGAATTTAGAAACAAAATCTGCGGTGAAAAAAATTAGTTGTTAAATTTTAAAAGCTATAACTTAAAAAAATGATATTAAGGAAAAAATTTCTATAACTTTGTAAATTTAATATTCACTTGAAGTCAATTTTTCATTATTATTTGAATTACTATAATTACTTTTTTGAAGAATGATTTAATACTAAATTTTAGTCTAATTTTTTTAAGTGTTCAACCATTAATTGTTAAAATATTTAAAATACATTTGTTATTATTGTTTAAAATTTAAACAATAATAACAAATAAGTCAAACTTAAATAAGAAATTCACAATAAAAAGTAGAATTATTTAAGTACAACTTGTATTAAATTTACCATTAAATTATTCTTACGATAAAAGAAAATGCCCAGTTAATGTAATAAGCAGACGGCGTATGTAAAAATATTCATATTTAACTCACATGTAAATCATCCATTTGTATATAATTTGATCATGTATTATTACTAGGAAAGATTAAAGTTTCGTAGCAAAGCACTAAACTTCAAAACGTAAATATATATATATATATATAATGTATAACATTAACAACATTCTAAGCCTTTTTACATACTTTAAAAAAGAGTTCTTCTGATATGTAACACTGCAAACGAATAAATTTAATTATTGTATTTTACCTGGTGATATATGTAAAATTGCCCTGTATAATTTTACTTACGTACTAAATACTATTTCACCCTCAGAATGAAAACAGATGTGATTTTAAAAAGTTTCTCACATCAATTTAAAAAAAAAAATCATGTTGTTTTCTGTGTTTTTATTCAAAGGTAAACAAATAAATGAATAAACACAAATGTTATCACGAAATAATCATTTGCCTTTTTTTAAAACAAATTCTAAAAATGGTTATTACAGAGAATTTTTCTAGTTTATCTCTTTTCTGTAATACAGCTCATATTCAAAATATTAGAATAATTACCTTTTTTTTAGAAATTGAAAATATCGTTTGGTAATTTAATGTCTTTTAATGAAAATATGCAAACGATATTTTTATTAAGAACTTATTGTTGATTAAACTTACTTGTTATCTTAAATTTAATATCATTTTTGAAAAGATTAATTGCAAAAAAAATTATTTTGAAAAGTCAAAATATTAGAATATTTATTCAAGTGGTTCAAAATATTAGAATATTTCACAATAATTCTCCTTTAATTATTACCAATTCTTAACTGGTGGCATCATTGATTAAATTCAGACTATTTTATTTAAAATCAGTATTCTTTTTTGCAGTTTGTTTCTTTTTCATCTTAAAATGGGCCGTGTGAGTGATATTCCTGAATCTACTAAACTTCGTATGGTTGATTTGTATCGGCACGGTAAAAATCAATGTTTTATAGCGAATTATTTACATTGTTCGCAATCGAGCGTTAGTAAAATACTAACACAATATTCAAAAATTGGAAAATTTCAAAATAATCGCCGAAATGGTGGTCGAAAACCAAAAACATCTGCTAGAGATGACAGGAAACTGAAGCGTATAGTTAAGAAAAACCGTTTTAAAAGTGTGCGATTCTTGCACCGAAAATGGAAAGAAGAAGGAGTTGAAGTTTCTACATCGACAACATTAAGACGTCTCCATAAATTTAAATTTGAATCTCGTGTACCGAAAACAAAACCTCTCATGACTGCAAGACAAAAGCGTATAAGATTGAATTGGTGTAAATCAAGACGTTTATGGAGCAATGAAGATTGGAAAAATATATTATTTAGTGATGAAAGTATGTTTTATGTTTCATATGGTAATCAAGGTATTCGAGTTTGGAGAATGAAGCAAGAAGCATTTGATAAAGAATGCCTTAAACGTTCCGTAAAATTTGCTGCTTGTGTCATGGTTTGGGGTTGTATGAGTGCAGAAGGACCTGGAAAGTTATGCATCGTCTACGAAAAGGTTAACTCTCCGATATATCAAGAAATTTTAGAATATTACATGATTCCATCATCAGAAGATTTATTTGAAGATGATTTCATCTTTCAACAAGGTTTAGCGTCCCCGCATACCTCGGTGTCAACTAAGAATTGGTTCCGCCAACGCAACATTAAGGTACTTCCTTGGCCACCAAATTCACCAGATCTTAATCCCATCGAAAACTTATGGTGTATAATGAAGAAAAAACTTCCAGAAAATCCTCCTTCAAGTAAAACTGAGTTAGTGGCACGTATAAAGTCTATTTGGACTAATATTGATAGAAATGTTTGTAAACACCTTGTATATAGTATGCAAGATCGATTGTACGCTGTTATGAAAGCTAAAGGGGATGCTACAAAATATTAACTTCCATTTACTTCATATTCATAAGGTAATATTGTTGCGTAAAATAAAATATTCTAATATTTTGAACCAATCTAAATTTTATTCTAATATTCTGGTGTGTTTAAGGAAGCTGTATACCTAATTTATTGTGCTGCATTTTATATTTTATAAATGTTAAAATCTTATCTAAGCATTCCAGATTTAATTTATAAGAAATTTAATTGCATTTACGTAGTATAAAAAATAAATAAATGACAAATAATTTTTTCTTATTACTTTTTCTCAATTATTCTAATATTTTGAATATGAGCTGTAGAAAAATGTTCTCTTTTAAAAAAAGTAAAAAAAAAAAAAAAAAAAAAAAAAAAGAGAGAGAGCTATATTTATTTTTAAATTATGTCAAAATATCGCAATTTTATTACAAATTTAATATAATAAAAAATGTTGAATCTGATTAATCAATTTATAAGAGAAAATCGTTTTGGAATTTTGATTTTTATGATTCGAACTTTGTAAAATTGAAATTAAATTTTTTATTGAGGTTTCAACCAATCAGTATGTGCCAACTAATAGGTAGTTATTTATATTTCAGTACATATATATATATACCGGGTGTCCCAAAAATGACTGATGTATTTTAATATTCAATAACTTGCAAACGGTGACAGCTATTTAAAAAAATTTTGCAGGAGGGTTATGTATAATGTCAGGAGTTTTTTTACCGTAATTTTTTATTTTAGTTAGCATCTCAAACAATAGGTGGCGCTGACGGCGATTGAAGGCCAGGTGATCAGTGCTGAGTGAAGCGTCGACCTGGCTTTCAATCGCCGTCAGCGCCACCTATGGTTTGAGATGCAAACTAAAATAAAAATTATGGTAAAAAAACTCCTGACATTATACATAACCCTCCTTTAAAAAATTTTTAAATAGCTGTCACCGTTTGCAAGTTATTGAATTTTAAAATCCATCAGTCATTTTTGGGACACACGGTACATATATATATATATAGTTATTATGATTAATATTATTAATATTATTATTTATTTGTAAACTATAATGAAAAGAAAGCCTTTTTTCTGTTTGTTTAATTTATTTACAGGCAGAGTGTTTAAGATTAATAATTCATTTGCTTATATACGTATTTTTACAGTGCATACGACTGAAAAAAATATTTCCACGCATTCTATTATGTATATAACCAATACAAACATACAATGAATACATCATTTATAGTACATACAAAACGGTTAATCATTAGCTCAGAGTTAAAACGGTCACTATACATCATGCTTAATTTCAGAATTCCGAGATTAAATAAATTAAAACTTTTGTCTTTTTTTTTAAACTGAAAGTTTAACTAGCCGTTATTTAGGCCACGATTGTAAGTCAGTTTAATCGAAGTTAACTGGAAGACATTATTAGAAGAAATTTGCTGTTTAAGTAGTCATTAATATTTCCTTTACGATGATGAGTTTAATTAAGACAGGACAGACCTAAGTTAAATAAACAACTATTTAAATTGCAGTTTAGAAAAAAAAAATACTTGACATTGTACGTCTTTTGTTTAGGTTAATAAACAAGCGAACAAATATAGCATTCTTTCTCATTATAGTAATAAACTTTAAAGATTTTTTTAAAGTATTAGATTTTGGTAAATGCCAGTTACTTCTACTTATTTGAACTTAGACCTTTTTATGCTTATTTAAAAAGTGATCGTATGGTCTCAAGCAAATAGAAAAAAAAGAAAAAAAACAAAGAACCAAAGCTTGAGATTTTTTTTTCCAATAAAGTGAAAATAGCAAAGTAATTGAAACCAACTTGGTATTCAGTATTTCAGTATTTCTTTGTACTTCCAGCTATTGAATTATTAACGATAAATAAATATTTCGTTTAGATGCCACTTATGTTACATTCTAAAAAAAAAAAAAAAAAAAAAAAAAAAAAAAAAAAAAAAAAGAAAAAAAGTTTCTTACTTTGAAAACATAATGTACCCACAAACTTCCTTCGAGTTACCAGCATATTCCGAAAGACGTTCTTCATTTTAAAACCCTCAGAAACGGACATTCTCGTGATTTAAAGAACCAAGACAACGAAAATTATTTTGATATCACTTATTTTCGAAACAAAAAAAATTATACAGTGCTAAGTAGTTTTTATAGGGTATTAATTAGTTTCCTCAAATATGGTACTGAAAAAAAATGTATGATGCTACCAATTCTCAAGTAAACATTTTCAGACATACATGCTACACTGTCAAGTTAACAGTAACATTAAAAGTAAACTTAAAACTATACTATGTGTAAATTACTTAAAAATAAAAAAAATAAAAAAAGTGTTAAATTATATAAATCCTTAGTACTTTCAACAGTTAACACAGCCATAAACAGACGAATATAAAAATACAAATATTAATATCTTAATTTTCAAATGTCATGTAATTGGTGTCAGAAAGGAGACACCATTTACATGACATTTGAAAATTAAGGTGTAAATAATATTTGTATTGTTATATTCTCGGTCTATGGCTGTATTTACATTTTAAAGTGCTAAGGATTAATATAATTTAACACATTTTTTAAAAATATTTTTTGTCCATCTTTTTAAGTAATTTACACACAGTGTAGTTTTAAGTTTACTTAAAAAAATTAATATAGCATTCTAATTATTTATTTGCTGAACATTAAAATTTATATTATTTCGCTTGTATAAATAAAGCGGCTTAAAATATTTATTTCAGAATCAATAGCATCCTAAAAACAAGCATTCCTCTTTGAGAAAACGCATTTCTTACACTATAAAAACTAATCGAAAAATGTTATGAAAATCAGTGACCGTAAAAGAAATTTTGTTTTTATAAATGTCTTATTAAGGATTTTAAATTGAAGAATGCTTTTCGGAATCATAATTAACTCTTAAGAAGCTACTGTATATTTTTGCATGTGGCTTTATATCTTCGTAGATTAAGAAGCATTTGTCAGTTCTTACAGTGCAGTAAATAGAATTTTATATAATCTATGAAATATAATTTTTATACTGTTTCTATGAATAGAAGCTACTATTACGCAAATTAATTTAAAAAAATTATGAACCTGGTATACAAAATAACATCTAAGCATAAGATATACCCGAAAGTCTTGTCCGATAATGTTATTTCACACCTGCATTTTTAAATTCAGATTTCTTCATTCGCAATACTTTTTTGAAATGGTAAATTTCACGACCATTTCATATTAAGATGAAAACAGTGAGAATTTTACCATTTAAGAAAAGTAGTGCCATTGAATAAATCTAATTTTTAAAAATTAAGCGTAAAATACCATTATCGGATAGATCTATAAGTCGCACGTATAATATAATACGCACTTATATAAATAAATACATTTTGTTTGTGTCACAATATACATTTTTATAGATTTTTAAAGCAAAAGTATACCTTTGAATTAAAAAAAATGAAATACCATACAAAAGTTAATTACATGACAATACTTTCCATACCTTTTTTTATAGTTATAAATTTAAATAAATAAATAATGCAAATTTTCACGCAAAAAATTTGAAAAAAAAAAAAAAAAGAAACAGTTTTATATTTTAAACTCTCTTATGTTACAGCTTTATTTTTGAAAAAACTTTAAACTAGATGTAAAACATATTATATAAATAAAAAATGTTTTAGGCGCTTTATATAACTCTGTTTTTATAACAATTATATTTTTATAACTTAATTATGCTTTGTAAACTCTATTTTAAATTTCCAAACTATATCATTTCTGAAATTTTCGTAGATGACGAACTTGTTTCGAAATCATGGGGAATCCAGCAGAGGTTACTGTAGATTTTTATTTGTACCAATAAATGAATAAATAATAAACGTCTCATATAAAACAGCATTTCAGAAATTTGTTTATAAATCTTTTCGGCACTATACACCCAGTTATAGATTCTTAAAGTTAAGATATAACTTTTGCTTAGAAATGGGAATTTCATACAAAATCTAATTATTATATTTTTAAAACTTTTTTTTTATATAAAGCTATGTTTACAAAATTAAATAATACAAATCTTCACGCAGTAACGTAAAAAACCCCTTTTTACCAGATTTATTCATTTTAACTTGAATGTGAAATATAATATTTTAAATAAATTCTTTTAAGAAAGCTACTTTTTTCTTTGAAGGAAAAATACAAAATAAAAATCGGGATTTTTGAATACATAATGTTTGAAGATGAATAAGTTTAATTAAAGAAGCCTGAAAAGGGAATGAGTTTTTTTTTTTTTTAAATTTATGACATTTTCTGTCTGTTGTTTGAAATAGATGTCGAAATGGGTGAAATCTAATTTTGTCTTTTTACGTTAGTTCATTTGAAATATGACAAAAAACGTCTTTAAAAATCATTCAAACATTTGAAATTGAAAAAAAAAAAATCCTGAAGCAGAATTTTTATGGAATAATAGCAGAGAAAAAAAAGAACATTCAATTATCCTTTTTTCAAACAAAATATATACTTTAAGAAAATAGTTGTTCATAATTGTTTTTTCAACTATCGTTTATGAGTACCTGTACATATATATTTAACACAATGTACATAAAACACAAGTTAGGGAATATTTTAAATTCCTATTATAAAATTAATTACATTTAAAAAATCTTGCATTTTTTTGTTAAATCAAATATGCATGAAGCATTTGATGTTATAAATTTACAAGCAAACATTTTTTTTAAATATGTTATTAATGAAAATACTTAATTTTACTACAAAAATGAGTAAATAAGGATAACTATTTTATAAAAAAATTGATACAGTTTTTTAAAAAATTGTGTCTGAAAGTAAATTTTTTTTGTGTTCGACTTTGTAAAAAGTGAAATTATGCGATGTTTAAAAATTTTCAAAAATTACAAAAAAAAAAAAATTAATCGTTTGATGCTGTCTGCATTACACACAAATGCGTTTGTCCTCAATAATATAGATAAAAACGTCGCAATAAAACAATGAGTTTCAATGAGTAAATTACAGTATTCGAATCGTTAAGCATAAGTGACCTGAGAAGAATTGCCTAATTGTGTAATTTTTTGCAAATACCTCGTTTTGGATTATGCACAGCATCGGATATTTAAAAATAGTTTTTTTAAGTGATTTTTAAATTTCAAAATGATAAATTAGAAAAATATTTAAAATTAAATTTTATTCGTAGCATTTCCATGAAATATTTTATTTTTGTGATAATACAAACTTTTCTTCATCCTAATTACGTTACGATATCTATTTCACAATATTTAAAAATCTTACTCATAATTAAATGAAAATTATTTTGTATTTACAATTAAAAGAATCATCTTTGATTCAAATATTGCCTTAAATGAGGTTTGAGTCCTATTCATAGATGAATGAAAATTATTTCGTGAATGCAATTGAAAGAATCACATTTCGCTCAAAGGCTATTTAGTTTAATATTTCTTTTTAAGGCTATATTTTTAAATTGTATTGAAATGAACGAACATTAAGAATTATTTGTGGTCTTTTTGGTTCTTCAAATGATTTGCCCTTTAGAATAATACAAAATGTTGTTCACCACAGTTATAATAATGTATCTATTTTAAAATATTTAAACGTTACGCATTAGTTAAATAAAATGCTTAAAAAGATAAAAGATACTTTGATTTGACTTAAAGACAGAATTAAATATTTAGTTTTAAAAAGATTTAAAAAAAACTAAAGATGTATTAAAATAAAACAAAAGCTAAGATCGAGTTGAGGTTTTTTTAATACTTATATTTCTAAAGAGATAGCTTTTGAGATAATACGAAATATGCACCAATGTATTTGATTTCAATGTCTGTCTCACAAAATTTGAAAATCTGATGCACATATGAATGAAAACTATTATGTATTTAAAACTCAATTAATCTTCTTTCAATTTAAAGACAACTTTAAATTTTACTGTTCTGCTAAAAGAGGTTTTTAAGTATCAAATGATGACTGTGTGATGAACGGTAATCATCTTTCATTTCTGATCTTCTCATGATTATTGATGCAATGGTTTAGTTTTTAAAATAACATAAGTCACACATCCCCCTAACTATAGATTTGCATCAAATATAGGTTTCCACTTAAGTGAGCTTTTAAGAGAAAGTTGATATTTAATTTATCAGGAAATGAGTGCATAATGAAAGATGATTTATATACCTTAATTTATTTGAAAATATTCAAAGTCAATTATTTTCAAGAATGCATTTTGTTGATTAGAAATCCAATAATAAAAGTAACCTTTGACATATTATTTTCATTTAGAAGATTTCTAAAGATTTTGATTTGTAAAGAGTGTGTTCAGCGTTAAACAGTTTTGATAAAACTTTATTCTTAAGTCAAGAATTTAACATCAGATGCAAGCATGATATTGTTTCTTTAAAAGCACGTTGTCAAGAGTTTTTCATGCGCTATCATTTAATCAGAAATGAAAATTATATACTATAATTATAAACTATATTTCTGACACAATTTAATACTATATTTAACATTCTTTTGTTGAAGTTAATCACTGGAAACACACGATTATCTGTAGCCTGTTTTATATTTTGCAGTGAATACGTTGATGCTAAAGAAAAAATTCTTCATAGTGGCTCCTAAGAATTTTTTCTGGCACCTAAGAATTTTCAATTTTTGTCAGTCACTGTTAATAACTTATGTAAATGTCATTACACTACGAGTATATTTATTACAGTTAAAGCGCGGATATACGGACAGTTAACAAGAGTCTAACTGAATACATAAACACTTTCATCCATGCTGGGAAGTGTTGGTAAAACGACAAAGATATCATAAACGCACTTGGGTACCTAATTAGCGCTAAAATCGCGTTATTTTGCCTTAAGCAGTTGCCCTATGTAATGTTAATAAAAATCGATTTGTTGTATAGTTATGAAATACATGAAGATTTATTAATTATTATTTCTTTTTTTAAAATAATAGAATATGTTTCGTTTATTCGGGTTATTTTATTTTTATCACACTAAAAAATAACATTCTATTAATATTATAGCATTCTATACGTAGAAGGTATTCGAAAATGAGGCTTTTGCGAAATTGGCGTAAAAAGAAGAATAGCTCCCAACCATATGTGACATCTGCACCAATAAATTTATAGTACAGGATTATTCTGAAAAAAAAAATGCAACACTATAATGTAATACATTTATTTCAAAATAGCTTTAAAATTTAGACAATTCATTTAACATTTCTGTCGTTATAATACTAGAAATAAATTCGAAAGAATGCCATGAGAAGGCAGAATTGTGCAAAATTCATGAATACAACTTAGGAGATTTGTGTCAGCTAGAAAATCACATTACGGCATTACTTGACGTGCAAGTTTCCCTTTGTAGCACTGTTCACCTATGATTCTAAATAAATGCATCCCTATTCCCAGTGCTTAATGTTGCGAAAGTTTTTAATGCAAGTAAGATTCAAGAGTATTTGTTTTGCATTAAGGTTAAATGTTCTAAATCACACAATTTACAAAGAAAATAAAATAAGTGCTTGCGTCAGCATTAATACATATTCTGAGTATTTCGAAACAAAGTTTGCTCGGGAAGTTCAAAAATATACTAAAATAATCGTTGTTAAATTTAGCATTTTAAAAACTCTTTAAACACATAAAATAAAGGGTGTCCAAGAATTCATATAAACTAAACTTTAAGGGAAGATAAACTACGAAGAAAGTAGAAATTTTGGTGTAGGAATCTGGGTCGGAAATGAAAAATTTTGGCGAAAAACAAGAAATGCGGAAAAAATGTAAGCGACCATTTTAACAATTATAATAAGTGTTCAAATGTGCCATTGGCAGCGTCTAGCAATTGATTGGCGAACCTTTTTGCAGATTCTAAAAATTTCACGAATATTTGCAGCAACAACTGAAAGCCCTGTCATGAAGTTTTTATCAAAGTCAAGTGGCTTCTCATAGATGGATATGTTATGTTAAAATGTATTTATCTGTAGTTATTGCAACTTTTCATATGTTTGTAATTTTTTTCTTTTAAGCCATTGGCGAATTTTTTTTTAATATATTTATTTTATATAATTTTTTATGTAATTTTAATATATTTAATGTATTTTTAATGTATGTTCTGAGAAGCATGTAGGGCTTAATTCGTTGCTTTTATAATATTTTTTTTAATTTTATTAATTAATGAACGTTCTGTAGCTGGTACTTGCGAATTGATGATTAGTTTATTACCAACGGTGCATTAATTCATAAATTGATTGGTTGGAGCTCCGGTGAACTCATTACTGATGTCTCAAAGATGAGACAATTGTCATATGAGACGCTTGTCGTAGATGAGACATTTGAGACATGTGATACGTCAATCATTTGCTAGACGCTACCAGCACGCATCGATCTTGATGGTGATCCATTTGAGTGCCATATCAGTCACCGGTGACTGACAGTCTAAAATATTTTATAAAACTAAATTTAAATATTCTTTATACCATAATTATTTATACCATATTCTTTATACCATATTTTACATTGTCTGTCGCTGATACCGCAGAAAGGGAAAGTTTAGTACCAGTCACCGTGACACTGAATGTGTTAATCGGAATGGACTTTCAGCGCAATCTGCCCAATCAGATTAATTGTGAATTTCCAAAAAGGGATTGGATCAAGGTTTTCTAGGTTGAGATATATCTTAAATATGAGCATCAGTTTAATTGTTTTGATAAATAACGTTTGTTTTCATTTCCTCAGCATTTCTTGTTTTTAGCCAAAACGTTTAATTTTCTGATCTTACATTCATATGCCTAAATTACTGATTTATGTGTATTTTATTTTTAATTGCGATTTAGCCCATAAATTTGGGAGCACCCCGTTTACATAGAAAGACGCGTTAAATGCTGAATTTAAAACTGATAATTCGGAATAGTAGCATGATAGTTTTCTAAGGCACTTTAGAATTATTATTACACAAAAGCTCTTTGTAGTTTGTTTTTTTAATATATTATTATCATTTACTATACTAGAATAATGTCGATTTGAAATTCTGGGGCTTGTTTTCTCGTTTAATGTATTATTCTGTGACAAGTAAGTTGACCATTAAAAATTTTTTTAAATGAAAAAAAGGCATTCACAAATAAAAATACTTTTAAAAATTTAATAATACAAAATATCTTAGAGAAAGTATTTTTTAAGATATGTTTTTTTCCCATTTATATGTCATTAAGAAAAAATAGACAAAAGGCGTTCTATAAAACCAAATATAGAAAAAGTAAAAATAATAAAATCCATGTGTTGTATAGAGAATTTTGTGTTTGACATTTATTTTTACACATTCTATTCAAATATCCACACAAAAAATTTCTTTATTCTCCGTAAATATTCTGAAACTTGCATGCCTTTAAAAGAACGGGTTCAAAGAAAATATTTTACTATTTCTCGATCCAAATTGACATTACTACTATCGCATAAAGCTCTCATTATGTTTCTAATTTATACGTCTTTGTATCTTAGAATAATGTGTATTTGAGGTTATAATGGCGACCCCTTTTTAAGCTCATTTCCGTGAGATTTACTTTGATGCTTCAGAATTTTATTTTGGTTGTTTGCGTTAACTTACAAGTAACGATAACCATAATCCGCACTCATTATTTTTACATGATATGCGTTGAGTTTCTTTGCTATAAACTTTCGTTTATTGTGGAGAATTATTTTTCATAATAATTTTCGGAATCCTTAATGAAAGCGGTCATAGAAATTTCATCATTTGTTTCTGTTATTCATTTATAGCAAATTTGAGAATGAATGTTGCATAAAATTAAAAGACATATATTTTGATGCTTTGAGAAAAACTGCTGAAACTATGCGGCTATGAATAAAAACCGACTT